>JARHVA010005414.1:0-177500 GCA_037957365.1 Torreya grandis | reverse complement strand
GCACTACCAACACCCACCTCACTATTCCCCTCATCACTACCTATGGTTGTGTAAATCACCTCAACACTCGTGTCTACCACCATGATGCATATGCTACTATCACCTCTAAGTTTGGTATTAATATAAAAAATCCCATTTCCATGATACAATGCCCTCATAATCAAAATGTGCATCTATTATCACCATTGGTAGCCCCCAATGTGGTCTCTCTTTCACACTCTATGCAATAATATGCTCAAGATCCAACACATCCAAAATAAAACCAAACTAGCATTGTACCCAATCTGGCCTATATATCTTGATGATATAATCCCATCTACCAATAAGGTAACATGGGGTCAACATGATTTGGGTACATGCCTCATCTCTCCATCCAAATGTGATGCACTGATATGGCATCCATGTGGTCTACTCTGAGTGTAAGCTATCAAAAACCTCTCAATAGTGCATCATGTCACCTACATGCCCTAGTATTATGCCTAAAATCATATGCGATTAGAATACCATCAGCTAATTTAGATCTAGTATACCAAGAGCCCCCAATGGTCATTGGATCATGATGTGCTCTCAGCTCCATACCTATAGAAGCACTAATGGTCCAAAACTCTATACACCCCTATAGTACAGAGATGTAACTCCCTTTATAAGTGAGCCAAAAGATGAGTCCCCATGAAAATACTCACTACTCTTGCACCATATCCACCACTATTTCCCCAAAGCTAAGGTGAAACCATCTCCCACTCTTATTTGGCAATAAGATATTAGATATGAGAGTCATGACTACTAGTGTCAACATGTCTAAGGTCCTTTCCTATCTATAGTAGTCTAGATCAATCGACCCATCATGCACCCTAATTTATAAACTCCCACCCAACCACTATAGTGTTTGCATAATAGAATGTGACCTCTGGTAAATCCTCACCCCAATCATTGGTATGTGGAGTATATGGTACACATCCTTTAATTTCATGGTCATCTCCCCATTCATGATGTGGAAGGAGCTGGTCTCTGAATGCCACTACTCTACCAATGTTATAATCAAGGATTAATCAATCCTAATTAGTGGTATCATTGACACATCATGGAGCCCTATCATCTTTAGGACTCCATAATCCTCAACCATCACATTCCACATCTCATGCAAGACCTTTGGATGTCTCGATTGTGATGCTAAAATCCCTAAGCACTCCTACATCATAACCATGTAACCAAGTCAATTCATCTCCCTCACTTTCCTTATTTAGCTTAATCTAACCCATTTACCCTCATTCGTTTACCCCACCCATCTCACTTACCCATTTTCCTAAACTTGACTAACCAGCCCTAACATCTTTCTCTTCCCTAGCCTAAGCCTTACGATCCTACTATTCTTATCCTAACCTCTACTAGTGGTATTGCAATACCACCACTTATCAATCATGACATTGGAATAACGTAACTCCTTAGTAGTAGGATTATAATACCACTATTTATCTTATTAGAAAGATTTTAATCCCACTATTTATCCTACTTGTGGGATTGCAATCCCATAATTTACCCCTAACCCCACTATTTGTGGTTATGATACTCTGACTGAGGACACAACCCACAGTCACAAGATTGTAAAGCTATGGTGCCCTAATTTTTTTATCCTCTAAATATACTCTTAAACTTATAAAATTTATAAAAAAAATCAATTATAATGTTCTACTCACTAGTGGTCCTACTTCAGGCTCTCTTTGGTACACATGAACTCATTCACCATGGTGTGAAGCTTAAGGAATGTGATCCATGGTTCTAGGCTCAATATCTAAATTGTTAACAATAATGAATGTAAATGACCTAACCACTATCTCCCCCTAGCCTATATCCACTCCCCCCTCCCCCTTCCCCCATCCCTACCATCTACCTAATCCAACATATATCCCTATTCAATCTCCCATCACTATCCCTATCTTGCCTTGCACTCTATCAACCTACACTATTATCAAGCCTCAATGATGGCCCTTGGCCACTCTATCTTATCTTGATCATTGGCATGTGTCTTTTCTAGGGGTATCATCCCCATATCTTTCATCACTTGATTACTCTAATCATCACTTAAAATCATAATCAATCATGATTTGAGCTATACCTATCATCATATATTATCAAATATCCTATCTTGGCCTATATCTCTCCCTTTCATGTGTCCTTTCTCGAGCTACATCTACATCTTATGGAATTTTATCCTATCATCATGTTATGATTGATTACTATGCATGTGTCCTTTCTTAGGTTATGTCTGTAATTGTAACACCAATCAAATTTATTCCTTATGCATATGTCTTTTCTAGGAGCATTATTATCGATTTTGTATCTCATCACTTGATTTCCTATCTCACATATGGCTCTTGTCCCCTCATCCCTCCATCACATCCCACCCATCATTTCTTCTTTCAGGTCACCATCTATCTCATTCTTCCCTGCATGTCCCCTTGAGGGGGCATCATATCCCTTAACATCATTAACACCATCTACTAACATTCATCAATGACATAGTTTTTCTTTGAAAGGCCATTATTCATTCTACCCCATCCACTCATAATTCTATTTCAAAGAGGAGTAAAATGTATGCACTAAAATGTTCTTGCTCTAATAATTATCCCATTTCCTAACCATAACAACCCTTGGCCTAATTCTTGTAACCATTCCAATATCCCATTTAACCTTTGTTTTATCCTAAAACCAATTAATCTTACCATTAATCCCTATAACAAAACATATTACCTACTAACCTACCCTTAATCCCACTTTCTAATTTAAAATTCAAAAAAATCCTAACTACCCACCTACCACCCTACACTAGCCTTTCCTAAACATCTAAAACCTTATGGAGAAATATCTAGAATTTAGAGAATTCTAGAGATCTCTCCATTCTAGAGCCTTTCCTCTAGAATCCTCTATTATAGAGGATTCCATGGAATTAAAAATTCCATGGAAATTCTCCACCCTAGATCTTGATGGCCCAAATTCAAATTTGGGCCATAATATTCTCTCCCATGAATCTGTAAAACCAACACACCCTCCCTTGCTCAAGATAATGGGAATTTGAATGAGCATTTGCATGAAGATTTGAGAGAGAAACCAAGTTAATAAGTGAATAAAGGATATCATCAATCCAAGTCCAAGGCAATCCAAGTCATTGTCAAGCATTTAGAAGCAATCCCACAATCAAGTTCAAGCAAATAAATCCCAATCTTGGATCAAAGCTATGAGAAGGTAAAAATGATGGTAAGCATGTACTTTTCATTCTAATTTACCTTTTCTATCCCTTCCTATTAGTGTCATTACTTTTGGGTTTCTATTATCTATTTGATAATATTTTTTTTGAATCCTAAATTTGGTGCACAGATGTTTATAATGAATTTTTAGGAATATTATGACATCCTTGTATTCATACATGTTATGGCATTCATTATGTAATCTTTATGTGTTTTAAGTCTTAATATTTTGGCATTATTATGATTATCTAATATTACTGACATTAAATAAGTAGGTTTAATATAATTTACATACTTAGTTCCATTAATAGGTAGATTGGAGTTGCTCGAATGAGTTGTATGTGTTAAATTGATTGATCTTGAGATCTAGAAAACTATATTAAAAATTGGGCCCAACTAATGTTTATGGTTTGAACATTGTCATTTCACCTATTTGATTTAGTTTGCATGTATTTCAAAATATCATGTTAGAACATATTTCTTTATGATATGCTACATGTGATAGTTATCTTACAATACACGGGTTTCTCGTTGACTTTTCAATTTATGCACTATCACTATCTATCCATCAGTGAAGGGAGGGTCATTACATTTTTAGGATATTATGTGGGGGATAAATGGCCATGGTTGGTGTGGAAAATCACTTGGATGATACTCTCCCTCCCCTTTAACATTCAATTGATAAAGGTTTTATTAATGATTATTATTGGATATTAGTGAGTTATTTGAGACTCATATGTTCTTTGGAACATTGCATAATTGTAATATTTTATTCATATATGTATTATTATATAGTTGTACTAGCTATTGTAAATTATAAATATTATTAGTAGGCTATAATATTTCTATACTTGTTTTACTATTTAATCGATAGTGGTTGAATTATTATCTTGGATAATTATTTTACTTTCTATTATTGAAATTATGAAATCAAATCAACATGTCTGGTATTTATCACGAACTAAATGAATCAAACTTAAACATAATGGTTAATATTATTGTTATTGTAAATGATGCAATCAATTAGGTATCATTAAATATGAATTAATTATAAATTTTAGTTTTATAAAAAATTACCTAATTCTAGTTAACCCTAAGTGGTTGTTATAGAACATATTCATTATTTTTTTTGGCTTTATTTTATGTGACATTTCACCTTTTTCCTCTAAAAATTTAAATTATTCTACATAATTTGAGTAGGAATTATGATCTGATTTAGAAAAGATTCAATATTTGAAGTGATTCATCATTACATGATTTCTGAATTATTGTTGTTTACCTATCCTATGTAGTCATTTTCATGCCACTTTATTCCCAAACTTCATTTTTTGATCCCATGTTTACCTCATGTTGACTTCTCTTCATATTGTTCCTATTTTTGTTTGTTTCTTTTAATACTATATGATGTTAAATTTTCAAATTGTATTTCAATAGCCTATGATATAGATATCACACTATACATAGATACATTACAAACCTAAAAAAAATAATAAAATAGTAAATGAAATAAAAAAACTAACTACATAATGTTAATTATCACCCACTAAGTATATAACATGATATTAACATAGATCATTGGAAGTAAGGACTGAGTTTGCATCCATTTATCACCCTAAAACAATGGTTCCTTAAAGTTACCTTTGTAATATGTTATTTGTTGTGATACTTCATGGATGATGTATGGTACTTTCCATTGAATGCTCAATTTACCTAGATATGGTCAAAATATGTTATCATATAACAATATTGTTTACTCTGGATTCATCTCTTTATATCATAGATTTGATCATGCCATTCTTTTTCAATTTGATTATTTATTTCCTATGTGTAAATTTGTCTCTACAATTTTTAATTTATGTGAGTCAGATCTAAAAACCTTTCCTAAGTTTAATCATGATATGTGATCCACATTATCAATGAAATTCATAGAATTGGAACTATATATTACATAAGCATAACTATTTATATTCCATTGACCAAATGGAAAGAAGTGAACCATGTTTTATGGTTATAGTTATTCTTATATTCCCATAAGATTGTAACAATTAGATCCTCCCAATCATCTCTCTATGATTTGCATATTTTTGTAAGCATGTTTTCAAGTTCTTTGTTTGATGCTTATGCCTACCCATTGGCTTGAGGATGATAGGTTTTGATCTTATGGTGTGATATCATAAAATATTCTCTTAGGGTTTTTTTTATTACTATTCAAGAAGGGTGTTCCTCAATCACTAACCAACTTCATTGGAGATAAAAAAATAACAATGATGTTCTCATATAAAAAAATTGTTGCATATCTTACATTGCAACTTGGTGTCATAACTGATTCTATGGTAATCTATCATAGCGATTATGTACAAGGTCTAACTTTATTTTCTTAGTAGATTAATAGGTCTTTCAAAGTTGATTCCCCATTATTTAAAATGTTACATTATTAAAATCAAATTCAAAGGCATTTCATCCATTTTATTTGGTGTTTATATTATTATAAAAATGTTGTAGTTATTTGTTTCTATGTGTGCATCCTAGAATAAAGTAGTCCACTATAAACCACTCTATAATATCTTTCTCATAGTTAATTCACCTTACAAGTGTCCTACAATTCCCTTGTTTCTTATTCTAGTACTTACAGTCTTTTGTGCTCCAAGACTAATGTGTCTAACACATCACCCTTACCCATTTTGTACAGAAATCCATTGATAATATTGAAAGGTATGGTTCATGTGGTCAAATGATTTTTATATTTTTTAATAAAATGTTCTATTAAAAACTCTTTATTATATGGAATTGGTTATGTATTTCATATTTTCATAAAAATGCTTTGAATAAATGCACATCTAGTGAGTCATCTTTTAATTCTTATATCTCCTCACCATTATTTATTATGATTATTGGATCTCGTGCCACATTTTATCCTTATATTTTCACATTGATCTTACACTAAAATTATTTTAATAACATTAACCACATAGATATCCTTCCACCTAGAATAGGATTTTTAACTAGGTATCATATAACATGGTGATATTTAAAGAATAAAAATGGTGTTGTTAAGAGACAATGCCTAAATTTTTGAAGTGAAAAAACCATAACCATGGACTTTTCCTCCTTTTTAGTGTAATTATAATTTATTTCTAAAAAGTATCTTCTTGTGAATTTAAAGGTGTGATCAAAACCTTTATCTCCTATATCAGCTCAAACATATCATATTTTGATTATTTAAGCATCTATGTGCACATGAAATAGATTACTCAAATTTGGTAACACCAATATATTAGTTGTTATCAACCTATGTTTTAAATCTAAAAAAAATATCTGACACTCATTAGTCATTTAAAACTTCATATCTCTATGTAATAACTTTTCCAATGGCACAAATATAGTTGAATTCATTTTTATGAACTTGAAATAATACCATTTATGTATGAGGAAGGATTTAACTTCATATATTTTGTAGGATGTGGCATATTCACATTGACTAAGATTTTGAATTGATAAACTAAAATTCCATCAATGCACACTATATGGCCCAAAAGAGCAGCAAATGGTGTACAAAACAAACATTTTTTCAATAAAAATGCAATTTTTAGAGTTTCTAATTATTCTATCATGATTCACATCTTGGATAAGTGTTTTTTGAATAAAGAGAATACAACCCAACCATCCAGATAGAGTTCTAAGAAATCATGCATGAAATCTTTGAATATAGTGAACATAAATCTAGAGAATATAACAAGAGCATACTTGAGACCAAAAGGCATTACCTTTTGTATGGAGGAGTATCATTTTTTTGTAAATTTAGGTTTAGACTAATCATTGGCTTCATTAGGTATTTGGTAATAGCCATTGAATCCATATATGAAGGAATATAATTTGTGTCCTATTATTGAATCTATAACCTCATCTATAAATTTAATTGAAAATGGGTCATTTACATATGAATCATTAAATAACATGTAGTATCCATAGACTCTGATATCTCTTGACATTTTAGGTTGCACCACCATTGGACTTACCTATTCTTCCTATTATACTAGATAGATAATCCTTTATTCTTACATGTGGTAAGTTTTAGCCTTAACTTTAAGTTTCATATTGGGATTTAGCTTGTATGGATACTTCATAATAAGATGTGTGCTCTTATTGAGTTCTATGTGAATCTATCCAAATGAAAGATCTACACCCTTGACTTCATAAAAAATTATTGGGAACATATCTTGATAATCCCATAACAATTATAAGCTTTCTAATAGATCGTGTTACTTCCAATAGTCACTTAAAGTCATAAGTTTTAGTGCATCCTTGCTACTAATGTTCCCTAAAAATTTATTTAATCATTCCTAATAAATATTTTTGTATCCACTTGACATAGAGTATCACAATGTCCTTTGCCCTTATTGTTCTTGAATGTTTAAATTTTATAGAGATGCATCTTCAAGTTGGTATACAATTTTAAATTTTAGTTTTTTTACTTCTTACTTAAAATAAAATAAACCCATCAAGTCTAGGTCCTCATCATTGTCACTTTATATATTTTATATTATTCATCATCTGTGATATTATAAATGATCTCCTATATGATCTTCTAGTTGTGTTTTCAATAGTGTAAGGTGTCCTGAGTCTCACTAAGACACATAATTATAATGCAACCTTAAATAGAGGTTTTAAATCTCATGAAGTCCTTATGATCCTATATAAATGAAGTATCTAAAGTACATGTATATTCTAAAGATTTTCTAATGGGTTACATGGCTAGGAAGATTAATGGAAAATTGTAGACTTATAAAACTTACATGTCTATCTAATAAGTATCATGAGTAAAAAAGATTAAATGTAAGATTAGGTGATGTAAGGTTTTAATTATTATTCCAAGGAATGAGATAAGCCTATAGTCATGATCCAAGAAGTCTAAGCATGCCTTATAAAACCTCTTCAAAAGCCTCAAAACTTGAAACTAGGGTCATAATTTCAATGTGTCTCAAGCCTCATAATGTTTTTATGAACATGTCAAAGTAAAAAATAGAAGGTTGTGGGAATAATTTTGGAAGATTACTAATAGGTTTCAAGTTCCAAGAATTTACTCACAGGCCTACAATAATTGTGAGAAAAGTCTTCAAGCTTGGAAAGGTATTTGTATCCAATGAATGAAGTATCCAAAGTTCTATGGATTATGTAAGGATTTAGGGAAGGTTATATGGTATTAAATTTACTCAAAATACTTGTTGTAAGACTTTTATTAAAGACTCAAGCATCCAAAATATTTTAAATAAAGATGTCAGTCACTATTTGAGCCTCTCTTATCCTCCTCAAGTTCTAATAGGCACTAAAAGATATTAAGGGCTACTTGAAGAAGGTTTTCAATGTCCTAAAGAGGATATCCACATAATTTAAAATAGGCTTCCATGTTTCCAAGAATTATATTATAAGAATGATGGTAGAGTTAGTGAGGTTATGATGTTGTAGTAAGGAACAACATTTACAAATTTAAGAAGGTTTCTGTAAATGATAAAGTAATGTTGATATAAGGTTTTAAAGCAGAACTTAGGAGTAAGTAGGTCTATAATACATTTTATGATCTTAATAAATTTATGAGAAGGTTACAATCATAATTAGTAGTTTTTAAATAAAAGGTTAGATTTGTATGCTTGGCAAAGGGATCGCATGAGGTTTCGAAAGAAGACATAAGTTTTTGAGCATACCTACAATCCTCAAGATAGAGGAAAAAGTTCCATGACCTTCATCAAGTAAGAAGACAATAAAGAATGCAAGTAGTTTAGGTAAAGTTGTAGGCCTAGTAATATTTCATGTTTCCAAGTAAAAGATAATATTATAGGTCAACAAACATGCCAAAAAGGTCTTATTACAAGTTCATGTTTTACAAGGTAGTATTCAAGGTCTCTTGGCATGTTTTCAAGTATCTCTCTCATGTCAAATAGGGAATTAGAGGTTTTCATGGAGGTTTTCAAGATCCTAATAGACTAAGGTCTACAATGTGTTTCCAAATCCTTATAGGACCTTATAAGGAGATAGAAACAAGAATACAACCCTATATGCAAGAGATTCAAGGTTTTGTAACTTCTCACATAGAATTGAAATGGTTTATTAATAATTTTGATCCCTTAAGACATGTTGTTAGTATAAAATTTTTAATAAGGTCTCAAGATCCTTAAGACCACCAATGTGAAGGCTTAAAGTTGTAGGTCAAACTAATAAAATAGAAAGAGTTTGAAGTATTTTTGGTAATTTTAAAGGACTATGTGAAAGAGTATTGAGTAAAATGTTAGAAAGTATGAGATCCTAAGAGACCTAAAATTTTCCAAGACTTCTAGCCTATTGAGAGATCTATAAGTTGAAGAGATGGATGTGTTAAAACCTCAACTCCTAAATGATAGACATGTGATAATTTTTTGAGGATCATATTAGGTTTGTAAAGGGCTGATTGTAGGTTTGAAGGGTACAAGATGAAGTATTCAAGTATGAGAATGTAGGTGTCTTAGCTTCTCCAAGGGCTGTTATGGGAAAATATGATAATGGATCAGATTCTCAACCTTGTCTAGATATATTTACATGAACTTAAAGGCTAACTTTAGGCAAACTATGCTTTTCCATCCTCTCTATCACTACAATATATTAAGTGAAAATATAGACCATGATGGAGGTATGAAGCATTGAAAACTACCCTAGAAAAATGAAACTCCCTCCATGGAGTGGTGGTCATAACAAGTCAACTCAAGGCTCCAAATGGGCCTATGAGATATTCTTCCAAGTCAAACATGCTTCAAGCATGGCAGTTAACATGGAAAGTCAAACCTACTCTAGATTATCTCTAGCATGCATACATGATAGGTGGAGATATGAAAGTTAAGGTTGTTAGAGAAGAGTTTCCAAGAAAATAAAAACATTGAAGGAGCACATCCACCATCCACAAGTCCACCAAAGAACAAAAATAACAAATAATGAGGCCTCCTCTCCTACTAATATGCCAAAATTCTTTAGATATCTTCATGGGAGAGGCTTAATGTGTTAGGGAGGGATTGATGGCCCCATTTTGACCTATTTATTCTCTTTATTAGGCTAGACTAATGGATTAAAAACAACATTTATGAGGTCTTCTAGTACTCTCTTCTCCTCTCTCATCTCATTTTCTTATATATATGGATAGAAAAGACTCTTTCAAGATCCCTCCTCTTGGTCATGACAAGACTACTATTTTTGAGACTTGTAATGTTGGTTTGATGCCTTAAATCTAATAAAATTGATGTTTGTCTCTTCTATATTATCAATATTATTGATTGTTATGTAAATCTAAATTGTTGATATTCATTTATGGATGTTTGTTTCCCTTATGTTGTTGTCCTATCAATTTTACACCCTCAATTATAGGTTGTATGTTGTGTAAACACCTACCTTCATATAAATAACTTATGCAAGGGTTGAGGAAGTTAAAAAAAAATTAGGAGTTATTTAGTTTCTCATCAATTATATTGATTTATTATGTTATTTGAGTGAGTGGAGGAGATCTCTAGATTTTGTGCATTCCCTCTTCTATGGTTTCATTTCAATTTCTTCCCATTTTCACCACTAAAACACATAGTATTAGCTATAGATATGTCTCTTTAACATAGATTTATGACTACAATTGATCTTAGATTAGTTGCATATACTTTATGTGGAATTTTACCTTCTCTAGAGGTTCATCCCAAGGATCGAAGGTCTCACACCTTGGTGATGATCCCATTATTGCCATTGGAGTAGCTGATTGAATGAATGGGTTCAAGATTCAAGTGACAAATTTTTTTTGGCATGCTTACTTAGACTATTTGAGGAGACTTGCTAATATTTTGGTGTTTCGCTTGGTAATTTGTAGTAATTAAACAAATCTATCAAGTACTTGGTGACTCTATTGAGTTTTCAAGGGATCTTGGTTTAGACTAGTATCAATATTACATGACAAAAGTAATAACAAGGGAATATTCTATAGGTAATGACAATGAATTTGTTAATTCACCATTAGATTAATTTAAAAGGAAAAGTTTTTCAATGTATGCTCCACATATTAACCCCTCTTATGGGAGTAGTTGATTGAATGAATGGGTTCAAGATTCAAGTGACAAATTTTTTTTGGCATGCTTACTCAGACTATTTGAGGAGACTTGCTAATATTTTGGTGTTTCTCTTGGTAATTTGTAGTAATTGAACAAATCTATCAATTACTTGGTGACTCTATTGATTTTTCAAGGGATCTTGGTTTAGACTAGTATCAACATTACATGACAAAAGTAATAACAAGGGAATATTCTATAGGTAATGACAATGAATTTGTTAAGTCACCATTAGATTAATTTAAAAGGAAAAGGTTTTCAATGTATGCTCCACATATTAACCCCTCTTATGGTATTAAATCCCCTCAAAATGGTCAAGGTTTACCTTTGATTTTTTATATGGTTGTCCCCAAAATCCATGTCCTTGTTACTTTAAAAAATATGTCCCAGTATGATGATATACCTATTGCATCCCTCAAGAGTATTCCTCATTTCATTGGAGAGAATACAACCACACCTATAAATCACATTAAGGATATTTTCAGCATCTATCTAGTATAACATATTACTTAAGAGAATGTTGATATCAAGATTTTAGCTACCTCATTTAAGGACAAGGCTCTTCAATGGTATGGGAGCTTACAACCTAATTCTATCAACTCATGGGATAAATTACGAAAAGGCTTATGCAAGAAATTTGAATATAAATTGACCATTAGTCCTGAGTTAAATAGATGGAAACTATTAGAACTCTAAAAGAAATCATGAGTGATCTCAACATTGAGTTCTATTGTATTCAATACACCCAACTCTCAAAAAAATTTTGAATAGGGGCTCATTATCATTTGAAATCCTAGTTTTTAATTTGAAAATCCTTTTTTCATTGGTAATGATTTGGGTACTTATCAAGGTTGAGGTATCAAAGTTATCTATGCCCTTATTGATGGTTATTGTTAATAAAATTACTATTTGTCAATGAAATCTCTATTTTCCCCCACATTAATATTTGTTTCCACTTTATGTGATTTATTCAAAATAACCTATTAATGACTTTCAAAGTTATTACATGTATGTAGGAATTTTTTGAATTTGTAGGATAATTACAATCTAAAAATCCTAAGTATTTTGATCTTCACATGTTTTTTTCCTTCATATAATTTTATAATTTAGAACATTTAGTCTTCATTACTTTTGGTTTTTGTGGATTCAGGTTTTTTTATCTTTTGGTCATCATAAATGTTGTCCAATTTTGGCCCACATGTACCTAATGCAAAATAAGAAGCTAAGTAGGGTCCTGATTAAAGAGTGATTCAATGTCACAAGGAGCATATGGACTTTAAGAGAACATCCCTTATCAGTTCTAATATTTTAAAACACTTTAAGAAGATTAAAGTGTGAATTTGGTGATCTTAGACAACTAGACTATCATAAAACACCATGAAAAAATGAACATAGTAGTTGGTTGTGCATTTAAGAGATTCACTTGGAAAGCCTCTCAGATCAAAATAAATACATGGACATGAAGTTATTCATACCTTGAAAATTTTATGAAAATTTCATATCTCGATGAGTTATCTATCTCAAGATATAATTTTTCAAATTTTAGTTTGTAGAATGAAATGATCATGAAAAATTTAAAACTACATCACAATAAATAACCATTGGGGTTCAAAATGGAGATAGGTGCATAGACATCAATGATGGTCATGTAGATGTCAAATTATTGTCACACATACATTAAATTTAAGACAATAAAAATAACCATTGAAATTCAAATGATCAAGATCAATGATCAACATTCATTTTTACTGAAAGACCTAACTGTGAGCAGGTAATCTACGGTGTTAATGGGTCCCAAAGATATAAGGTGAGTGTTTGATCATGCATCAAATATCAATGGTGAGTATTAAGTCAAATATTTAGCATGAATGAGCTCCTACCAAGTGTCAATATCTTACGTACCTATCAAATGGATCAATGGTATGTGGGCCCAAGCAAATCTAATAGTGCATATTTAATCATATCGATCAAATCAATGATTAGCAAGAGTCAAAGAGTCAAAGGATATTGAGGATGAAGATCTCTTGATAAGTGTCACAATCATGGTAACTATAAAAAATATCCACAACTCACATTCATTCATACTAATAAAGATCAATAGAGCATGTGAAGTGAACAAATTGATAGTAGGATCCTAAGGATCAATGTAAAATTGACAAATTTCATAATCTCAAGGATTCAGATCAAGATCAGAGGTCAATATTAAAATTTGAAGCCAATTTGGTCAAGGTCAAGCTAGATCCAATATTTCAAAGGGATACCATGGAGGTAGACATGTTAGTTTTGACTGGTTCATCACCAAATCCAATAACATGATCATGACCCCTTTCTTCCATTATTTCATGCCAAATATGAAATAGTAAGAAGCCAATGAGGATAAATCAATGCCACAAAGATAAAAATGGATTGATTTATATATTGTAATGGCATCAATGCCAAAAGGATATTGTAAAATATTGATCTAGCTATTGTAAATGGCTTGGATGATATAATTTAGCTTGAAAATGACTTGATTCCACCATTGCAACTGTAAGGATCATCGACGCAAACCAAAAATAGATAGAAAGGGACTAATACATTTGTTATGGCCATTTTTTAGAAGTAATCTGAGCATGATGATTCATTCTAACTAAATCAATGTTAGATGATTGAAAATCTTGATTATAATGGCCCCTTCCTTATTCTTTTAATCATTTCCCCCCATCTCTCTCATTCCCATTCTACTATATATACAATCTTATAAGACTTGAAATGGATCCCTCTTTTTGGCATGACTAAACTCTACCAAGATTTGTACTGTAACACCTATTTGATTTAATAAAAACTAAATTCCTCTATTTACAAGCTAAACTAAAGTGTGTTTCATGAATTCATTGATGTGGTCAAATGGATATATACTTTCCTTTCCTTTGTTTGAGTTTTCTCACCTTTATACAATGTTTTGGTAGTTTTCATAGGTCATTCTAAGTGCATACATAGTCTGTTGGTCAATGTAGAAGTGTATAATTACCCTCTCATGCTAGGTTGATAGCTAATCCATGAATTTATGTGAAATACTTATGTGAAACTAATCAAAGAGTGAATGAAGTGATCTTATGTAGTCTTGAACATATCTTATAGTTTATATTTTGAAATTAAAAGGATCAAAACATTTGTTGAATCACCTCATTTTACATGATTTTATGAATTTTTGTTAATCTCTCTCCCTTTTCCAATCAAGAGTTAGTATTAGGTCTAGTTTAGGTGATAGACATCAGAAGAAGTCAACATTCTATATTTGTCTAACTGAAGTTTAGGTGATCCATAGCCTAGGGTTAGTCTCATGTTGGACTAGTTTTGAGCAAGAGGACCTAAACAATCCCTTTCCTAATCTAGGGTGCAACCTAGGAACACCAACAATAACTTTTACACATCATGGATTTTGACATTTCACAACTTCCATACTTCACAACTTCTAGGTCTTCACTATTTTAAGTCTCTATGGATGTTTATGTTGCACAGATTAGTTTTGCATATTTTGGTTGTCATGTTTTTTATCCACCACTAATTTTAACCTTTGAATAATTTTATCTTCACATTTTTTATCTTTTGAATGTTTATAAGAAAGGGCTAAGGATTATTTTAGTAAATGTTATGATGTATGAAAGTAGTGGGTCTTCACATTCCATGTGTTTCAAGCATCATGTGATTAAGATAAATGGAAATCAAAAAAATCCCTCACACCTAACTTCTAATTTTATGTCATTTGGTACAAATGAATCAACACCAAACTAACAACCATGCGATGATTATCTAGGGATGACAACATGGCATGCTTTGAACACGTGTGAAGCATATATAACATACCCACCAAAGTAAGTTTCCAAATTTGAATTGAATGAGTAAAACAATCTTGGAACTATTAGACATTAATGGAACATGAACTAGGGTTAAAGCAGACATCATTGAAGATATATAATTTAATTCTCAAGATATACATTCTTTATTGATTATAATAAAACATATGTAAAATTGCATTCTATGAAGGGACAAAAGCCCTAGTTTCTTGTGTTTACTTTAGAATTACTTCCATAGAGCTATAAATTAAAATATAATTTAACTTACATAGGTAATCTAGGGATAGGATATGGATTCATCATCCAAGGCATTTAGAGGAACTCTACCACCATCAAAATTATTCATCAAAAATTCAATTGAGTTTACTAATATAATATTTGACTAAGATATGTTTGATGATAACTATGTGAAATACATAGGTCTATGGGATAAATTGGAGAAAATTGATACCCACTCATGTTAAGAAAGCTTAACCTCTAAATAAAATTATCTAGTAGTATACTTAATACCCAAAAAATGCCAACAATTATATTTTGTAGCTATAAATCCCGAAGTAATGCCATACATCAACCCACTTCATGACTTATTTTTTGTAGGTAAGGTATTTGATGGGTTTATACACCATGAAATAAAGAGGATAGTCATGGCCTAAATTACATGGGATTCATTTAAAATGTACTTATGGCTCTCCACTGTATATTCCACATTTTATGAGATGATAATTACATTGTGGAAGAAGATCAACACAAGAAGAATTAACTAGATAATTGTGTTATGAGATTTGATACTCTCAACATTTAAAAACTAATTCAAGACCCATAATTAGGAGAAATAAACCATTAAGATCTATGAATAAAATACACAAGATAGATACTATAAGTAATAATTATTATGCATTTATAATGGGGCAATCCTATTGATCATTATTATATTTATTCTTAACAAGATGAATAATTGGTTTCTAGCTGTCACTAAGTATGAAACCATCATCCATACTTAAATTATTATTTTTTCTCAATTTCCACTACTTCTTGGATTTTCATACTCATGATATGATCATCTCTAGAGATAATACTAAATTTATCCATGCAAATGTGGTAACCAAAAGTTTGTGAATACTTTGCTAATGCAAATTTTTAGACCCAATTGTGGGAAAGGTCATCATAATGCTCTTTTATCCTAAAATAAAAAGAACAACATATTTTATTGATATAAAATTTACCACAGCTGCATGGTATATCATAAATCCCTTTGTGATAGTTAGGGTTGGTTCGATCTTTGGCTTTATCAAGTATTTTCAAGATTGAATCAGGAGGGGATAAAAATGCCTTGATGTTTCTTTTCCTTAGGATCTTTGATAGATTATTTGTAGTCCCTTTGATATATGGAAGATTTAGCATGTTAATATTCTCCTTCTCATGTTGTTTAATGTGACATTCCCTTTGTGTTTTATGGATAATATGATTAATTTATCTTTCCTCATAACCATTCCTTTTGAAAACTATATAAAGATGTTCAATTTACTAACTAAGGTGATTCTTATCATAAATTATCAAATAACATGTCATTATGGTGTTTATGATGCCAAAGTATGAATTAATAGGATGGATAATCCCAATGGAAAAATTAAGCCTCAATGTTGCTTCTCTAGTCGCAATCACTCAATTTAGAATGGGAATTTACACTAGGATGACACTAATGAGCATGTTGTATGGGTGTGATAACATCCATTACCTTTGAATAAAATGGGTGGAGCTACTATACCTATATCTAATATCAGAATGGACCTTTGACCTGGGTGAGATCATCACTATCAAACTTTATAAGTAAATGTTTAAAAAGGATAAGAGGCTAATGTGCATAATGGACTGATTTAGAGCCTAACCTTAAACTATATAAAAAATAGAGTATGAAACTTTTAATCTTTCTTTAACATTTACTCCTATATGAAAAATATTACTTGAATTACTAAAAATGTATATCCTCAAGTTTGGATGGCCATTCACAAGGAACCACTAGCCTAACTCTCAAATCTTATCAAGAATACACTCTAGAAAAGGGGAGACTACTAAATATAATTGGATTATATAATAATAATTATATAGGAAAATAATATAGGACCTTTTTTCTTACCCAAATACATTATATACAAGCTAGCAGCATAGGAAATAGCATATCAACTATGGTGGAACATTTATGAGGATATGAGGAATAAACACAAGGGAATTTTCCATGGATATTTTTTGATCCTATATTGAATTAACTAAACAAATAGGAATAAATTTGGTGTTTTAGGGGGGATAATGGATCTATATTCATTTGACTCTTTTCCACACTTGAATTTGGACCCAGGAAACATAATTTAGAAGCATGTCACTAGCATAGTCATCCCGTATAAAAATGTGCACTATGAGAATGAGTTCATCTTCTTCAATGCCAAGGATGATGTTGAGGTATTGGATATGGAAACATAAAACTATCCATCACTTATAATTTGTAAAGATCAAACTTAACTTACACCTCTAGGTGGATGGGTTGCATCTAATTATTGGTCCTCATATCCCACCCAGTTCATTCATCTAGGTGTGTAACCTTACCAACATACATCCCAAGATTCCATGTCAGTGGTGAAATAATAATTCAATGTGGATGAGGACCAATCATAATAGGTTATGCTAAAAGAGTTGTGGGAGGAAATAAATATTGATTCTTGTGATTCTTCACACTCCATCCCACTTACCACAATAACAATACTAGTAGCCCTAGATGAATATGTCTCATCTTTTATTACTCCCAAGGTTTCTATTTTAGTTTATAAGATAATAATAAAGGTTTAAAATAGGTAAATATCTCATAATAAACCTCCTTACCTAGTTTTTACTCCTATAATTTCAACTATTAAAGCAACATCATAAAAGAGGTATAAGGATGAAGGAACACCATGAGAAGATGAGGAGGAAGAGATTGCATAGGAAATAATCATGAGAATAAAAATATTATAAGGTAAGGTACCTATATAAATGGAAACATCAAAACATGTCCCTAATCCTATTCTTGTTGTTACTTTTAGTCTACCTCTTATAGTATTTGTTTCACCTACTTTTGATTATTTTCAATAATATTTAGATAGTACTACAAATTTGTACCCCCCAACCACTGGGTTAACCATTGTAGGTCCTATTACTACTACTCCAAAAAAATTTACACGAGATATTAAATATAAGAAAGTCTAGTCCAAGAAATCTACAATACCCCTACTTTTGATTAGGGGGCATAAACTTTTTTTTAGCTCACCTAGTTAGGTTTATTTATGCTATAATCTAGCCCAATTCAACCAACCACCATTGTGACATCAATAAAATTTGATAAAAAGTATACCTACATTATGAACCCCATTCCCAAAATTATATTCCCATCTTTTTTATACCCCCTTCAAGTAAACCCCTTAATTCTCTCTTTAGAGGATATCATGTCTAAGGGAGTGAGCTAGGACACTCATCTAGCTAGAATGGGGGAATTGGTAACTCCACAATGGGATAAAGACTTAAGTGCCCAATCTACTCAAAGGCCAAATTTGGTAATTTATGAACTTTCTACAATCAGTTCCAAATTTGATAAATCCATAGGGATAATTTATAGAATCATGAAAAGAAAGATATATGATGAATCTAGACAAAGCCTAATACTTGAAGAGAGATAAGATGTCTTTTCCTTGTCAAAGAAAAATTATAAAATAATTGGATAATACCCATACAATGAATATCTTACATCCTATTTAGGAACACACATAGAAGACTTGATGGAACTTCATAGAGGCACCGATCAAGCTAGACAAGCGCTAAAACAAGAGTTAAACTAGGTGTTGGAGTAGTAGTAGATTGTCCATATTCATAGGGAGATAGAAAAAAATGTTTAGAATCCATACATTAGGTTATAAAGTATTATTTACACTATTAGTAAAAAAAGACTAAAATCTCTCCCCATTTCGATGAGACTATCAAAAATTTTAATTATTCGAAGGAAGAAGATAATAAATTGAAATTTCTCATAACATGCACTAAAAGTAATTCCTTTAGCCATCTTGATTTAATCACTCCTATTGAGGTAATTAATTATCTTAATTTTGTAGTTATCAAGATTTAAGATGATCATCAATGGGTATCTAATGCATAATCCTTAATGACAAATTTGTTGGAATATGAAAGATGAACCATGTAATTTCACAAGAATTAAAGTTTTTGCAAATGAGGGACACTTTAGGGAAGTTGGTTAACAAGGATAATTTTCAAGGATGCACTAGGGAGGAGATCGAGTAGGAGATTGGTTTTACTAGGAAGAAGGTCATAGAGGCTCAAATTATTAAATTGGAGTTCAAAACCTCAAAGGATTATGGACATCTACTCATCTATGTCTCTAGTGTTTATAAACTATCCCTTAACTTGGACACAATCAAGACTAAGTATGATCATTCATACAAGCGTTATATAGATAAAATGGTGAAGAATCAAGCTACAACAGGAACATCTAGTTCAACATCACTAGCCAATTTAAGTTTTATTCCCTCTTCCATGAAAGCTCCATCATCAAGTAAGCCTTATTAGATTATGATAAATATTATATGTATTTATTATAAGAGTCAAAACATTTAAATTTAATATTACTTATATTTATATTCCACTTATGATGAATGTAGAAACTAGCTATGGAATACTGTAAACATTTACATGCTACATGATTTTGTAGTATGCATCTTATTTTAAAAACTAATTTTAGTCATTTTAAATTGTAAATGTAGAGTCAGCATTGAGTTATAAATTTTTTTCTCATTATTCAAATTTATTTTCTATTTTGAAATAAATTGGAGGTTGAGGCAACCCCTTCCCCAAATCTTTATATGCTATAAATTCACCCATTTCAAAGGGAGCTAAAAATTTTATCAATAGAAGAAGAAATATTTTGATTGTCACACAATTGTGTAATATGAGCTTGTTATCCAAATTCATGTGATTTGATTGTTAATTTATTTTAAGATAATTTAACTCAATATTTCATTTTATTCAATATAAATTTTGAAATATATTGTTTATTTGATTATTGAATTTAGTCTAAATTAAAATTAGCAACAAATATTTTGAATTGACATACATAATAATCACTAAGTAAGGATATTGAGTAGTTTTGGATTATGAAAATAGGTCTCTTTTGATATAGCCTCCTAGTTTTTACATTATAAAAATTAGGTTCTCTTAGTGTCTTGAATATAACCTCTCACTTTGGTTTTGAAACAATAGTCCTAGTGATAGCAACCTTTGGCCATAATCTAGAATTTAACTATGTACTTTTTCCTTAGACTCCTCACTATGTTTGTGGGTTAGTATGAAATAATATATTACTAAAATAATTAGTTTAAAACCATTGTCCTCTTTGAAATTGTTTTAAATAAGAGAACATTCTTTAATAAATGAATTCATTTTTTGCCTCACCTTTATTTCCATCTTTTGAGTTTATTTTGAGATATTACCACCATAGCTTAGACTATCGCCCATCCAACACAAATAAGATTTTGGTCTCTTTTAGATTTAATTCACACATACACACTTGGTTAAAAACATTCATGTCAAACTAACCATTCCACATGATGGTTATTTTAACACATACCTACAACTCATACCCCAGAGTAGAGTTTACCTTTGTAGACATCCCTAAATGTTATAAGTTGTCTCCTTCATGATTTGATCTACACAAAACCTAAATAAACATCTATTATAGTGATATAAATAGGGCCTAATCTATGTGTCCATCCCTAAAAGAGGTTATCTCCTATGTTTAATTTGTAATGGAGACAGCTAAAATAATAACCAAGTTTAGGGCACAAACTAGTCTTTTGATCTCACACTTGTTGACCCATCAAAGGCCCAAATATACACTAAGTGGTCACATAATACTTTGGGATAGAACACTTTCCATATTAATATGCACTTAACCCAATAATCAAATTATGTCTCATGCATTTTTAATTGCATCTTTTATTATCATTCTAGGAGATATACATATTTTACCAAAGAACCATGAGAAGTACTAACCTTCTTTCTCCCCTTTAGGAGGAAGAATAGTTGAAAAACATATCAAGTCTTTTAATTCTACCTTAAGACTAATGAATATCACATATGAAGATGTTTCATGAAGAATTTTACGATTAGCATTGTAGGATGTTTTTAGTATTGGTTTCTAAACTTTTCAGATAATTCAATTACTTTATGGAATTCATGTAAAATCACCTTTCTTATTCAATTTGGGTAGGTTACCATCCAAAAGTATTGTCTATAAACACTTCACTAGTAGGAATAGAGATCCTAATGAGCTAATCTATGCTTTCAACATGATGTTTTAGAATATTCACACCTAGATGAGTACTACTTATAATGCATAAAAGGATTGAGCTCTAGAAATGTACAAAAATGTCTTGGTTATGACCACTGTAGTATTTCTACAAAGAGTTACTATTTTTAATGCTCTAGCTTTGGCTTCTAAAAAAGTAATCAACATTGATAGGCAACTCAATCCTCACATACTACAAGTTCTTAGCCTTAATGGTATTTTCCCAGGTTTGAATCCAATGCCTCATGTGAATTATACTATTCCTTAATTTAATTCGAATAATTTGTATCTAGTACCTCATGTAAATTAGAATCATGGTTTCATGAACAATCATGAATATATGAATTGTCATCAATAAATTTAAAATTGAATCTCACCCAATGCAAAAATCACTCAAAGTGTATATTCTACCAAGTTATAATTATACTATATACCAATAACGGTTCAAAAGTTAAGTGATGACTTTTTAAACATGCAAAAGAAGATGGGTACTGCTACAAGATAGAAAGTAATCATAATTTTGGGTTTCCAAGATATAATAGGCCTTTCAAGAAACCTACAAATAATATGGAACAAAAAAAACTAAGTTTCCTTACATCAACATAAGTGAGATAGATTTTTTAAATTATTATAAAGTTCACAACACATCATAACATACTGATGTTGATTGTGTTGAGTTTTTATAGAATTTAGAATATTCTAAAGATAAATTTTGAGGTAGAATTTAATGTATAATCCACCAAAACCACCCCATGCTCTTAGCTCCTCAAACACTTCTATGATCTTTGAAACTCAAAAAAATTATTTCCTAAAATAAGATGACAATAAACCAGAGGCCAATTTAGATGAAATCCATGCTTTCTCCCAATTCCAAAGAGGTAATTACAATTTGAGGAAAAAATAATCTTTCACCACATCTAATCCTCCAAACAACATGACCATTTCTCTAGATCTAAAGGATAATAACAATCCACCTCCCCTAAAAGTGAATAAACAACCCATGAATGTGGAAGTGTAGAGAAAATGAGGATACAACATCATTGAGGACATGAATAAAATGAAAGTGAACATAACTCTTCATGAATTTGCCTAGACTATAGAACATAAGAAACTCTTGTGGAAGTCTATTAATAGGTACCCTATTGTGGACAAACCAAAAGATGATAATACAAATGTCAAATACAAAAGTAAGCTAGAGGTGCTTCCCTTATTTTGCTATCAGAGAATTTGGTAAGAATATACACAATTGCTTAGTTTATTCTATATTTTTTGATACTATAATTCTAATGTCCACATATCCAAATATTGGGTTGACTCCAAGCCCATCTAATAAGATGGTTTCATACTTGGACAAGATAATAATTCTCATGGTTAGAGAATTAAACAATGTGTGTATTCAAGTTGCATATGATCCATGCATATATATGACTATAGACATACTCATGGTAGATATATTATAAGGATATGGATTGATAATAATAAGAGTTTAGTCTAAGATATTAAACATATATGTGGTAATAGACTTTTCCTATATACATAAAAATTTTAAACTTTATCAATTTTTGATTATTTATCTCTTAAAAGAACTCATCGAGTCTCGATCTCTCTAAGTGTATGCCATAAAGTGTGCATTAAGAAATGGGTAGATAGACCATTGGTGATTTTCAGGACTGTTATCCCCTATACCACCACTTGCTATCTACACAACCTTCTCCTATGTATTTTGCCTAAGCCTTCCTCCTATCTTAAAAACTCCTCCAAGTTTTTCACCACCTTCATTAGGACCTACCTAAGCCTAAAACCCATTTTTATGGATTTAATTAAACTTTAGGCCTAGACTAACCCGATATCCTAATTGTTAAAACCATGTTATTGGTCTAGGTCAGTTCTAGCTAACCTAGACCATGACCTAACTTTTTTTAATTAATTAATGATATAAAGATGGTTGGGTTGACCCTATTGGATAAACTTTCATAAAGGTTTAGGATTATATTTAGATATATATAAACATCTATTTATGTCATTTAAAGAGAACATAAGGATAATAATAATATATTTTTCATCTACTTATCCATGATTCTACTTGAGGACCATATATTAGGGTTTCAATACTTTCTTTAGAGATACAAATCTTGTATTATGAAAAATTGGTATCCACTAAGAGTTTTTTGTCTAAAACATAGTATAATTTCCATCCTTAGTTTCTTCAACATAAAAAAAAACCTCTTTCGAATCACCTTAGCCAAGGGATAGATTGAGGATCCATGGGTTCATCTTCAAAGGTAAGTATTTCTAAATTTATTCTTCCTTTATAAGAGTAGATTGATTAGTATTTGTACTTCTCTCCCATGAATTAGGATTTATTATACATTTATGTGAGTATATATCTCATATTCATATTTAATTTTTATGTTTATTACCCCCACTTTATGCCACAATATTTGGTGATTACTAGATTAGATTTTGCTTTACTTGTCATTATACTTTGTGAATATGAAAACATAGGACCTAGCTAGGGCTATTACATGGTATTACTTAACTAGAGGATTTGGAACCCTCTCTATTGATGTTATTATTATAAAATAACCCTTTTCTAGGTATGTAAGATCCATCTTGTTTATGACCCTAAAAATTTAATATATCAACAATTAGAAGTGTAATTAGGATTTATCTTCTCTGATCTAGGATTGATTAATAGATCAATTACATTTCAATTTATATACGTTCTAGTGAATTGAAAGTGAATCAAACCCTTATAGGTTTTATATCACAATTTAATTTTTTCATCATATTAAATATTTTATTTTTATGGTACTATATCTAACCTATCACTATAGTTCTAATAATCTATACATAGGTTTAACACAGTCACTCCAAAATGACTTTGTTTTGTCTGTGTAGGTATTCTCTAAATATAGGTGATTAGATCTATAATTTTAGAATAGTATTTTATTTTAGCTCTATATTTTAATACATATTCAAACCAATCAAATCTATTTATAATTTTTTTTTAACATACATATATGCAAACATAGTCATACTAGTTGACTATATTCACAATTTCTTCTTTAACACACATGTTTTACAAAAATTATCGATCCATTCAACTCTTTTTATAGATTTTTTGAATCAAAATTTGAGCATCATAGCATAAAATTTTTCAATTTAAACATCTTAAAACCCACTAAGATTCATTCTTACTATCTTGTCATTTCAATTTTTATTCTTTAGCACTATTTTTTTACAAGTTTGTAGTCTATAAAATTATAACCCTATAGCCAACTCGATCGACTAGTTTGACATAGTTCTATAGGTTTTTTTTGTTTTGAAGACATATTTTACATGTTTGATGTGTTTTTTCAGATCTTGAATTTTTAGAATAGTAGTGACCTAGTCGACTCTATTCTTAATTATTTACATACTACATCGCTTAAACTAATTTTGTATTCTTCATAATCAAGGAATTGACTTATTTTTGCTAGTAATTAATTCAAATTTCTTTTTAGTTACTGTCATTCTTAGAGTAATAAACATATATTAATTAGGTGGTTTTTAAAAAATTACCAAATTAGTTACATTATTTTTCTTTTGAATACACTTCCAAACCACTTTACACATAAAAAACATTAAGCATTTATCTTCCCAAGGCCTATCTGCTTAGATTTCATCACCAAGGGGGAAGCCAACTTGGTTTTTTGGCCAAGTATAAAATGTGGTTGATGGTATGTATTGGAAAATCACTTCACACCCTTATCACTATGGGATTGTGAAGTGAGGGGGTAGGCCCAAATACTTAAGCTAGTACCATCTCTAATAAAAATCCCTTCATCATAAACTTCCTGAAACCATCCTTAGATTACTTTCCAATTTCTCATTACAACCAACTTCCCCATCACATTAAATTTAAAACTCATTATAACTTAATAACACTTATGAATTAATAATTAGTTATCTTTTACTTTCAAGTTATTCCTTGCTCTTTGATCAGTGTATTCTATATTGCAAAACATGAATTAGCTAGTGTTGGTGCAAGGTTTGTGATGTGTATTCAAATTGGACTGATCACATTAATCCAATTGATTTTTAATTTAATGTACTTATATATTATCTTGAAAAACCTTTATCAATTTTTAGAACACTATCATCTCTAATTAACATAGTATTTTAGAGACTATTCAGAATATCTACCTGCAATACATAGTCAACTTGTCCAACTAGATCTCTTTATCTTCCTATTCAACCCCTTGTTTAAGAAGCACACATTTAATATATCTAGTTGTGTCTCCTTATTTATTTTCCTATTCACTATTCAATAATACATAATCAACCTATACAGCTATGTTCTCTTGTTGTTTATTTTGTTGCATAGCTTACAAAACATAATCAACCAGTTTGATTATCTATCTTGTTTACTAATTTTTCTTTTTGTCACCTCTTTAACCTCCTTTTCTCATCATGAATTTATTATTTTATTAAAATACAAAGTTGAATCCAATGAACATTATGATATTTACCAATCTTAATACGTTTCCACAAAAATAACTTGTGGCTTTCACTCTAGATGAAAGCAATATGCATGTTTCCACTCACACTACTAACTATGGGACTCCTCCTCATTCATCATTAGTTCATAATCTTATATTATCCTTAGAAGATGAGTTTTAATTATAGTACACACCTAAAATTATTTTCTTCATTAAAATTTTTTCT
Source organism: Torreya grandis (assembly GCA_037957365.1). NCBI lineage: Eukaryota > Viridiplantae > Streptophyta > Pinopsida > Cupressales > Taxaceae > Torreya > Torreya grandis. The sequence goes on along the minus strand of JARHVA010005414.1, from coordinate 151,231 downwards.
TAGCATAAAGGAAAGTACCCTTAAATCATCTATAATTTGATGATAGGTGATCTAGTAGAAGAACCTATTTCACCTTCCCCTATCTTTTCTCATGTATTTTGGGGTGACACTTTTTGTTCCTCTCATCCTTAACAATATATTTTTACTCCTTCCCACACCATGAATTCTTCTTATATGACCTTTTCAAAATCCATGCCAATTATATCCACTAACGTGGTAGGTTCAACATCTAGTGGGACTTTTTTTTCCAAAGACCATCCTACTCAATCATGACACTAATGCATCCTTTACTACCAATTATAATCATACTACTAATGCTTATTTTTCTTCAAATGCTAAACATTCCACTAGTGAAACTTTTGATACAACTAATAACCATGCTACTATTGCTTCTTTTTCTACCATTACTTTTCGCACCACTATTTTAGTACATGATACTATTTATAGTGTAACCCAAGCCATTAATATCAATACCAATCCTTTGCATTATGCACACACTAGTAAAAATATATTTTATATAACTAATGCAAACTTATTATTTGAAATGAATATGCCTCATCCTCCCATACTAGGATGTAAAGTTACCTTATCTGGGTCTAAAGATAATATAATATAATAATGTGAAGATATGTCTATACATGTGGATGAAATAACGTAAACTTCTCTTTCTTTTAAGTTTCCTATCAATTATATGATTCCAAATGAAATCTATCTTCACGTAGATGATCTTCACTTATTTATTAGAATTTAAATTAGTGATATCTAAGTTAAGCATGCTTTGATTGATTAGGGTTTAGGTACTTACATCACCTCCTTCAATTTAATTAAAAATCTTTGATAATCTGAGTGTAATCTCAAGTCCTCACATATTACATGTTAAGGTTATGATAGAAGGTAAATTCCTCCTTTAGGTTGTGTATGGCTTCCCATTACCATTCCTCCCATTACCATCCATGTGAAATTTAAGATATTTAAATTTCCCCTCTTATAACATATTGCTTGGTAGACCTTGGACTCATTGTATGAGGGATGTTACATCATATACATGCCAATGTGTTAAATTACCCCATAATGGTGTTCTTTAAAAGATTCAAGGAGACACAAACACTTAGAATTTTTAACAATTTCAAGAACCCAATGTATTTAAAATTCCTACCCTTGAACACTTTCCAAATATCCCATTTAGGGAATATCAATGTTTCAATTATACTATCAATTCTACCTAAGGTTATAATGGTCACACTAAACTCATCAAGACCATACCACCTAACCTCCTAGATTTAGATAGTGATGACGTAGATGAGATTAGCCTCAAGATCAAAACTTTTGATCTCTCCCCTCATCTCATCACCTAGCTTCTACCATCCTTGAAACCTTTCTCCCTCCAACTTCCTAGTGATGATATACATGTGGTCTTAACCAAGAATAGACATTATATTCATCATGTGATTTTTGATAAATATATCATACTTACTTATACAATCAACCTACATACACCTGATTATGATGATGGTTATGATTTAGATGATCTATTTCAAGGAGGATGTGTCTAGGCTAGAAATGTTGATATTATTTGATATCTTACTTCATTATTTTAGTTTTTCCATTTTTTTTTATCATATTCCCTCTTTCATCATGCCTAATTCTAGTATTATTCATTATTTTCATAGGACAGAGATGGAATGATCACATGGTAATCCTATAGTTTTAGAATATCCTCTTATAAACGTGCTCATAGATCATTCCATGACTGGTCCTTACCATTCTGATTAATATTAGGACCCTTTTAACTTGATTCCCCTAGAGATGATAGCTATTACTATTAAGCCTTTTTTTCAACTTACCTCACCCTCAACTAATCCTAGTCTAGTTCTTACTCCCACTCTACCTTTAGGTATGCCTCATCTTGTGTCTGATCCTGCTTTACCTTATAATGAGCCCAACCAAGTCTATGCACCATCCCTACCTTCCCTTGGTGAAGGACTTCTTACTTTTCATCAGCTTGATCCCATGCCCACCCAATGGGATAATCAACCTTATTATGATAATCTAAAAATTTTCAATCATTCAACTAGAGAATTATAGTTATATAGACCTTACCCATCTTCCCCTTCTACCTCTTTCATTAATAGACCCCTAAAGTCTACTAACAATTGTATCAGTTGGTTCCATGTGATAGATAATCATTCTTCCACCCATTATCAAAATATTTGGTAATATATTCATACATTGCATCCCTCCCTTGCTCATCTTAAATATAAGGCTATACCTCCTCCCAAGTTATTACCTAAGTATATCCCTAAATATAGGGAGGTAAATTATCTTTGGCACCAATACAATACCCATCATATTGATTATTGGCTCATTATATAACAACAACTTCATGATCACCTTTTAATAATTATTGCACTTGATATTCCTCCTTCCATAGGTTTCCCATGTAAGAAGTCTCCTCCTTCTCCACTTGTGGCTTATTCCCCACCTATGATTCCTTATCCACTAGTGGTGATACTTTCTTTTCCCACAACTACCATTACTATTCTAGTGTTTATTCCCCTCATTGATTATTCTACACACAAAAGCCCTCATGAGTATGATCCTTTAGTTATGCCTATATTTTCTATTGAGTAAATATAGAGAGAGTTATTTTCACATCTTTCCATGAGGATAGATGAGACTTTGGCTATTGTTAGGATCTATCTTCATAGAGATATTTTAAATGTCATGGATAATATTTATGGACAAATTTATCAGTATTTGTGAAAAAAAATTTATTTCACTTTGTTATTCCTTATGATTTTGGATTGGACTTTCGATCCACTTTTCCATATATTATATCTTTTAACTATGTGTCAAATCTAGTTTCACCTATCTATTTCAAATTCATATTTATATTATGAATTATGTATTGTATATGGTTTCATTTTTATTTCATCTTTTCTTATGGCTTATTTTCATTATTACACACTTATATTTATGAGTTAATTTCTTTCATGGATGTCTTTATATTTATTAATGATTGTTTACTACCTTATATCAACAAATTGGATAATTATTTTTGTGACTTGGTTATACAAACCTTGTTCCCCTTAGTAATATTTATTTACCATGTGATCAGCTATAAAATAAGACATCTCATTGTAATCCTATTTTACCAATCTAATTTTGATCCCCCTTATTCCCTTATCTCCTTTCACATACTAAGCATGCATATGGTTAAAACTTGAGATTACATACTAGTTCTTAGGTAAGCCTAAGTGTTTAGTGAGTCATATCTTTAGATACTTAGAGTCATTTAGCCAAAGTATAAAGCTCATTAGTGTGTATCAATTTTATTAATCCTGTTGTTTATTCCAAATCCATATGGAGGAGGAATCATAAAATACATAAAAGTTAAAAGCCAAATCTTTTAAAAAAAAAGCAATGATATTAAAGGAAACACACAATTTCAAAAGTTAAATCACACTAAAAGACATGATTCATAGCACATCTCATTTTTATAATAAAATTTCAAACTCCATAGTTGGAATCATTATAGAGTTGAGGTCGATTGGGGTGGAATAGGCTAGTATATTGGGAAAGAAGAATAATAAACTATTTTGATGCTATCTACTTTCTAATAAGTACCCATTATTTACAATATACTAAGGACTCTGTAAGAGGTCTTGAGGCATGGGGAACATATTGTGGGAAGGTAGGTCCATTTTAATTTTCTTTTTCATATAACCAACATGATTCAATTTTAGTATCTCACTTATTTGCCTATACATCTTTGTGTTTATTTTAAGCATGTATCCTTTGTATTTTGATGGTCACTTGACTCTTAGTGTCTTTTTTATGCACCTAATTTGCCTCATGTTTCATAAGTTATTCTCATAGATGTATATGTCATGAATTTTACATTACCTCTTTCATTTACAACATTCCTAGTATGTCCCCTTGATTAATATTGTTTTTTAGTTGATCATTCCTTGTAGGGTTTCCCTTTGTGAGTTGGAGTGTAAGGCCAAAGATAAGACTAGGACTTCCTAAAAAATGACCACATTACAAACACATTTTTACAATCATTACCATAGTTTATTCCACCTCATTGGTGTTTCCTTTGTGATTTTTAGTGTAAAACCATGGGTAAGACTAGGCCCTCCTCAAAAACTATTCCAATAACCAAGTCACAATGACATTACATGTATCAAATTTGAGATAAGTAGTATTTGATGATTAGTTACACATCATTGACATACTTCCCATCTTGATTTAGTATGTTTTACTATTAATTCATTAATATTTCAATTTTATCCTCTTAATTTTTGATTGCATGTATACTTACAACTATTTTATTAATTTTTCATACTTCCTGGCTTGAATTAGTGTGATCAATTTAATTTCATTTTACAATTTTCTATTTATTTTTATGCTTCCCAACATGATTTAATATGATTTATTGACTTAATTTTTTTATTTTTATACCATTGGTTTTTCATGTGCCTTCCATTTTATTACAATATTTTCATAGTTCCCAATGTGATATAGTGTGTTTTTTATTTGTTTTAATTTGGTGAAAATAACTACATGATTTTAAAAAATTATTTATTTTCACCATCTTTGGTTTATTATATTTAGTCATATTTTTTATTACACATTTACCATCATGACATAGTGTGTATTGCATTTTTTTATTAATTATTATTTTCCAAATAATTTTTGCCTTTTTATTTTTAACCATGCATGTGTATCACATGATGCTAGAAAATAAAATATTCATCACATATTTTCCATAACATATACAAAAAAAGATAAATACATGTGCTATAAAAGAAATATATCCATGAATCCACATCTAAATCCAAGTACAACTCATGATATCAATACAAACTATCAAAATTAGTATATGCATATATACACATATACATACATACATACATACATACATATATATATATATACATATATGCATACATACACAGACACACACACACACACACACACACACACACACACACACACACACACACACACACACACACACACACACACACACACACACACACACACACACACACACACACACACATGTAACTTCATCTCTAAGGTTAGGCTCTATCATGTCTATCCTATGGCCTAGCCACATTACCCATAGATGGCTTTGACTATACCCTATGAAAAATATGTTGTAAAGTGGTTGTTCAAGATCTTAATCTATCAACATGTCCTTATGTATTGGTCATGTAGGCCTACACCTATCCTAGTTGTATAGTGGTATCTATGTGCATGGTAATCTTCTATGATAGGGCCTACCAAGCATGTGCCTCTCTTGATCCAATCCCTGCTAGTGGATGTAATTAATAATTGCATGCTTGTAGCTACATATTATCCCTCCCATAAGTATAAACCAACTTACCTAAGCTAGGGTATATGGAGCCTTAGTAACATATAGAGTAGTAGGGTTGTATAGTGCCAACACCCTATCTAAAATATCATGGTGTTAAACCATAACTAGGGTTCCTCATGTAATATCCTCTATCACAAGATCTAAAAAACCATAACCATATCGACATCATATCTCTCTCTCTCTCTCTCTCTCTCTCTCTCTCTCTCTCTCTCTCTCTCTCTCTCTCTCTCTCTCTCTCTCTCTCTCTCTCTCTCTCTCTCTCTCTCTCTCTCTCTCTCTCTCTCTCTCTCACACACACACACACACACACACACACACACACACTCACACATCTCAAATCATCATTATACCATAATCATAGTGAAGCTAGTGTCCTAAATCAAATTAAAACATTTCTCACTAGTGGTGGTGTCATTGATCATGGTCTCATTGTCTACTCTCCTGCCAAGCACCTCTTTGATTAGTTACCCTCACACTAGTGTAAACTAGAGAATTACCACTTGATCTTATTGTAATCCTCTCCTTATGGGTTATTCTATAGACCAACTATATCCTAGAGTAGCTACTAGGTCCCTTTGTGTAGCAACTAACACCTACATCTCCTTGCATCAATGGTGCCTTTGTCTCTGATGACATGATAGTGATTATTTCCTCTACTATGGTGCATATTATGTTCCCTCATCCCCTTCATCCACATCCATCCCATATCTTCCTACTACCTCTATTACCTCCCTTTGTCATGCTTAACTAGCCCATAGTCTAACATGCTAAGTCTTGATCACCAATATATCCATAGGTACCCCTCTACCTCACCTCCCTCTCAGTTATCTAAAATTTCATGCCCAATAATTAGGAACTAATAGAGGAGTAGCTAGATGGGAGAGTCCCAGCTATCCTAGTATGTGTGTCACTAGATACACCTCCACCTATGAAGTGTAGTGATTCATGATCTACACCCATGCTAACCCTATCATAATGGTAAACCAAAAAAGACATATGGAAGCTATTTGAGTGTAGGGTTGCTACAAAATCTCTCCTCATGTGATAGTCTATTATGCTAACACATGGGGCATAACCTGTGCTACATGGTCCTATCTCCATGGTAAGACCTAAGGTAACATATCATTGATCAAATGGGTAACCTCTCATATATCCACATACTTAGAAAAATTAGTAGTACCATGGTCTTCTACCCTTTAGATAACATCCCATACATATCATGCATGAATTGGACCTAGAAAAAAACCCCAAAATCACAAAGCTCTCCCTGATCAAATATGGTCTAGTACAAGGCTATTTCATACATTGGTACCTTTTTATCTAACTTGTGACACATCACTCATGTTGTCATAATTCCTATCACTACCTTCTAGTTGTATAAAATGGCTAAAATATAAACATTAAATAAGCTCACCCTCAACCCAAGGTGAATCTTATCTGAGAATGTAGTCCATTAAGATAATGCTCATCTCTCATCCTTTTCATCTAGTGTATCTATAATCACCAGTGTCTGACCTATTAAAAGTCCCAGTAATGCATGGATGTCCTCTAGAGTGATCCCTACCCCAATGGTGTCCCCATATACCTCCCATTTGAAAGTGTTGATCAATCATTCCCATGATCCTAAGAACATGAAAATGAGATCAACACTCAAAGGGATCTATCTCATCTCCATGACGCCACCAAATGCCAAAGAAACCATTTGAGCTCTATCCACATCCAATAAATGATCCAATAGATCTAATAGCTATGATGTATTTACAAGGTACCAATATCTTTTTCATCTCTATAAAATATCAAATAATAAATGATGTATCAGATATCCATATCACAAATAATTACAATACATTCTAAAAAAATTAAAAATTAACTACTTCATCATTTGGTTTGATTTAGTTCCTTATATTTTCTAATTTTTATACATAATCATCTAATTGAATGTTGAATTGGCCTTGTGTCCATCATGTTAACATAATCATTCTATTTAATACTAAATTAGACATTTACCTATCTTGTTAAAAATAATTGACCCATTTGATACTAAATCAACTTTTTTCCTTTAGACTACATTAGTCTATTTGATACTAAATTGATCCTTTCTCAACTCTAGCATACTACATTAGCCCTCTAGTGCATAATCAACCCTCCTTAACAAACTATATAAGCTACATACTACCAACTACATCAATTATAAGGTACATAGTTTACCATATTTTTATTTTAGACTACATTATCCCATTACTATGTATTCAACCACCTTTAACAATACTATGTTATCCCATTACTTCACAATCAACCCCTTATTTTATTTTCTCCCTATAAACTGAGTCAACTAGGTCAAATCTATTCTTTTCTTAAAATTATTTTTCAACCATTTACCATGACTTCCTTAGGAATTTATTAGTCTAAATTCTTCCTCCCCAATACCCCATTATGCATGTTTAACATTGTCATTGATTAAGGAGGAGATTATTGAGAATCATCATTGAGTGTGGAGCTTTGATATTTAATGTTGTCATTGATGTCAACAGTTTTTATGAATATGCATGGTTCTTTCATTGATATCAATCTAATATAATTGATGTCAAAGGTTATTGGTCAAGTAAGCCTTGAGGCATGTATATGAATGAGTTCTATTACAAGCATAGTGAGTGTTATTTATGTATGAGAGTAGTGATGAGATAATATTATTTGAAGAATATTATAATATTAGCTTGAGTGAAATATTTAAGAAGAAACATGAATGAGTACAGGTCAATTTGTCAAATTTAAAGTATCAATAATGCTTTGTTTAGATCTTATGAGATGGTGTTTATAGGTAGAATGATGATATCAGTGAGCTCCAAATAATAAGTGTGTGATCTAAAGATTTATTCTTAAGATTCTCTAAATGATTTATGAAGATGAGAATGTTATGAAGAATATTTGATAGTGTTTGAGCATGAGAGAGATAGGTTGAGTTTGTACATGAGATGTTGAGGACCTTATAATTGATGAAAAGGTCAACTCTAAATATTTATGTTTGTAGTTATAAAGATGCTACAAAGATCCTATTCATGCTTTGAAGATATAAAAGTAGATTCAAAGATGTTCTATTAAATTTCTAAAGAAGAGTGAGTGTATGAGGTTTCTTGAGCATACACAAGATACATTGAAACACATGAGAGTTTTAAGGTGAAGCTTATAGGTGTATACATCCAATTCTTAAGACCATTATGTTACAATTATCAACCTTACTCTAAATCCACTCAAACACATAATTTAGGCCAATGTTACTTAAACATGCTAAATAGTTCGAGTTTGTCCTATACAAGTGTCAATTTAGGATAATGTATACCTAAATGGGGAAATGTATTTTATGTGATTATAAAATTTTCTCAAATCATTTCAACTCAAATGGATGTAAATACAATTTAACTCCCTGGATCACTAAATTCCTCTAATATAAAGACACATGACATGTGCATGTATTATTTCACAGCCACAATGTCATAAAAAGGGTATTGGTATGTACACACCTAATATATTCTTATAATTCTACTCTAGTTAAATTAAAACCTAGTAATATGACATTCTAACTAGTTTGATTAATTATGTGTAACTAATTTCTAAATAATTACATAAAAATTGATTAATCTCACTTAGGCAAATTAATCCAAATTAAGAGCTTAAGTGGAAAACTCATGAAAGTTATTAAATATCTTTTAGTTGGAAATTGATTCTTAATATTTGTATCATCAAATGACATTATTTTTGGGATGGCATACATAAGCCTTAAATGCAACAAAATATCATATTTATGGCCTCCCATACCTCTTTAATTTCCCTTACTTCCAAAAATTTATGAGGGTCTTTATGGATTAATTATACAAAATTGGATTAATTCATGGCCACACATCTTGATCTCAATATAGATAGTCATGGTTGATCCTGATCAAATTCAAAAATATTTAAATAGAAGGACCAAAACCACCATTTTTAAGCTTCATTTGTGTAAACTTATTATGTAGAATTTTCTCCACAACCTTTCTTTGTGTGGTGTTTATTATGATTAATTTGCAATAGGATAACTTCATTGATAGGATTACATTTGATTTCATATCATTAATCTAGTTTTATTGGTGAACTTGAGATTATGGAAGAGATTTGCCTTGCATCATTGCTAAAGACTTGAGCACCAAATCAAGAGGAAAATCATGTTTTGAGCCATTTTTAGATGAGGGGATGTTGTTGGGAAGGTATTGTGTATGATTTATTTTATTAACATTTAATTTTATTGATTATTATAATCATAAAGCTATCAATGGGAAGTTTATCAATGATTAACTTGCATAGGCCCTTATTATAGACACTCAACCACTTAGATTCAACTTTCCAGATGATTCTATCATGATAGTAGAAGTGAAACACAAAACTCAAAAATGAAAATTATATTTTGATGGTTCCTTCACTTATTGAGGATATAAGACCAACATATTATTAATTACACCACAAGGGGACATCAGTCCCAAATCATTTCATATCAGTTTTTATTATACCAATAATATGGCTGAGTATGAGGCACTTGCTGCAAGACTTTGTCTTGCAGTGCAGTTGGATATGAGGCACTTAATGGTCTATGATTACACCCAATTGATTATAAATCAAACCATTGATTAGTATCAAAATAGAGATGACAAGATCGTACCCTATAACAACATTGTGGATAATCTCAAAGGTCATTTTAAATATCTACAGTTTGAACAAGTACCATGGGCCAACAACAAATCTACTATTGCAATGGAAATAATTGGGTCTATGATATAGATTGATAATAGTTCTAAAGAGTATCATTTTCCTATTTATAACATTCTAAAGCCTACTAATGTCTTACTATATGTATAAAGGGTATGCATCACTATTGGTCCCAATCCCCCACTTGAACTTCCTTAGTATAAATATTTTTATAATTATTTCCATGATCATGTTTTTCCACCTAACCTTTCCAACAATAATAATAAATTATTCCTTCACCACATATCTCATTATACCCTCATTAGAAACATGCTTTATCACAAAGGCTATCATGGAATTTTACTTCATTACTTATCTTTGGAGAATCCAAGCTAGAATTTAAATAAGTTCATGAAGGAATGTGTGGGGCACACACCAATGGTGTAATATTAGCTAAAAAGCTCCTTAGAATAGGTTACTATTTGTCTAATATGGAGATAGATTCTTTAAATTATGAAATTAAGTGTGTTCCTTGTCAACAACATATAAATTTGATACATGCACCTTCCTTACCTCTACAGTCAATCACTACACTATGGTCATTTCCCTCTTGGGGCCTTAATCTCATCAAGAAAATAATCCCAACATCTTCAGATGGCCATAATCATATTATAACTACTACTAAGTATTTTATTAAGTGGATTGAGACCATTCCTCTCACTTATGTCACTGGTAGGCAGATTTCTATGTTTATACATTACCATATCATCTATCAGTATGACATCCCAACATGCATTATATCTGATGATGGAGGATAATTCATAAATAGATATGTTAAATAGATTTGTGAAAAATTAAAATTTGAGCACAAGAAATTTACACCATATAACTTGCAAGGAAATAGACAAGTTGAGGTATCAAACAAAACCATTATGGCCATATTGAAGAAGATTGTCAATGATGCTGGCCATAATTGGCACTTGTAAAATTTTCCTATCCTACGAGTTTTTCATAGTAGTCATTGAATGCCCATAGGAACCACTACATACTCACTTGTTTATGGAATAGAAGCTATTATCCCAATTGATATTGATTTTCCCTCATTGTGAGTATCTTTGGAGAATATTAAAGATGATGAAGATTATAGAGTCTCAACATTGAAAGAACTAGAACTCCTTGATGGCAAGCATCTGGCTACCCTAGAAAACTTTCAAGCCTATAAAAATTTATTAAAAAGAAGCTAAAACAAGTTCATTCTTCCTTGAGAGTTTGATTTGGTGATTTGGTCTTAAAAGAGAACCTAAAGAACACAAATGTTGAATGCAAGAAAAAGGGCAAGTTCTAACCCAATTGGCTTGGACCATATGTTATCATGATAAATTATGGATTAGGGGCATACCATATTGCTACTCTAGGTGGTGAAGAATTTCTAGATCCCATGAACATTGTGCATCTTAAGTGGTTTTATGATTGACAACTTTTGAACCATTGTCTATAAGACCCCTTACTTGGGGGTAACTTGTATGCAATCAAAAATGCATAATGTCTATAAATTAATCTTGGCTCAGAGAAGATAGAGAATACCTACACTTTTGATTAGGAATACATTTTTTAAATAGGAGCATGACTAATATGGGGATCTAATAGACCCAATTATGAGATCACTTGTCATAGTATACTATGCTAGGAAGGATTACAAAGCCTATAGTCTAACATAGTCATGAAATAACCCTAAAAGAGTCATAGGTTTAATGTTCAGTCTATTATAATAAACAAGAAATTAAATCTAATCTAGTGCACACAAAATATTATGGCACAAAGTGGGGGTTATAAACAAAATAAATTAAACTAAACATGCATAGAAGACATATACTGATGTCAATGTATATAAAATCCTAATGCATGGAAGAGAAGCACAACTACATTATCTATCTACTATTATAAAGGAGAAATAAAGTTAGAAATACTTACCTTGAAGATGAATCCACTGAGCCTCAATATCTCCATTAGCCAAGGTGCTTCACAAGATATTTTTGTGGTATGTAAGAATAAAAAAGACAAATAAGCTCTAGGCTACATATGCATCCAAAAGACTTCTCCATAAGACAAGATCTATATCTCCAAAGAAAGTATGAAACCCTAAGCTTTATTACTCAAGTAAATGGTTAATAAGTAGATGTTCATTCATACTTATTCTTATTTTATTATCTTATTAAAAATGGTTGGAAATGAACATCTATATATAATCATATCTTTCTTTAAATCCTTTTAAATATGTCAACTGTATGGGGTCAACCCAGTTGACCCTATATGTGTTTGAGAGATAAATCACTAGGACCTAAGCTAGGTTAGTCAAAGGGCTAAAAAAACTCAAAATGAAAATACCCTAAACAATACAGGGTCAAACCAATTGCCCTTATATAGTAATTAATAGATGATAATTATATAGGGTCGACCTAGTTAACTTAGTACAATCAATTGGTGAAAGGGGATCAAGGCAAGAACAATGAGGATAAAGCATGAAAATGATGAGAATGGGTACAATAGAGAAGAATAATCTTAGGTTAAATGATTTTTAGGAGATAAGTATGTAGATGGTAAGTGATAAAAGGGACAATCATATTATGAAGTACTAATGGTCTACCCACCCCTTTCCTAGTACACCCCTTAAAGCATGTACTCAGAGAGATTGAGACTTGATGGGTTCTTGTAAGATAAAAAGTGTTAGTAATAAATAAAAGTTTGAAAATATTATGTGTATACATATTCCCCACTCTAAAATCATCATGTGTCACTAAGGTGTAATAGGGGATGGTGCTTTGAGATAGAACATGATAACACACAACACTGATGCTAAGTGTAGTAAGTAGAAAATAAGATAAAGGAAAGGATATAATTGAAAAAAGCATACTTTAATGTTGTAGATAAAGAAGTATAGTGCAAGAGATGTGAAGGTGTCTAATGTGAAGAACACTAGGTGAACATGTATAAATTAGTGAAAAAAAATCTAAAAATTGAATTTTTTGGAAAATAGGCATATGATAGTGGAAACTATTCTCTACATCATCACAAATCCAACACATTTTATATTTTTTAAAATGGATGAGAATAAACAAAGATATAGGCAAAAGAAGGAATCTATAGGAAAATAATTAAAGAATTTGAATTTTGAAAAGTGTTTTCAAATAGGACAAAAGATAAGTTATTTGGTTATTTTGACTTGTGAAAGACAGAAAAAGAGCTCCAGAGACCAAATGATCTAGGATAATGAGGAGATGATAGGCTAGATGAAGAGGGCCTCCAAGAATGGCATCATGTGCACTAAAAGTATGCAACTATGAATCTTAAGCCATTTTTTGAGTATTTTATTAAATTAAGTGTATATTTATAAAAAACTAATTTTTAAAATTTCTAGATGTCGAAATGAAGCAAAACTAGATTCTATAGGTAGGAAAAACCAATTAGGCAAATGATTTTGAAGGAATTAGGGAGAAAATCATAAAAGGGTACATTTTTAGGAAAATCAAAGGGGATAGTACTGAAAAAAAATTGGGTCAACCCAATTGACCTAGTAGGCTAAAAATAGTCAAAATACACACTGCCAACCTAGTAGGTATGTGCAGACCTTGTACATCTTACAGACTACTAACCTAGTACAGTTTTGCCAACTAATCTAAAAATTCTAAAATGATAATGTATTACTAATAAGGGGAAAATAAGAGGGTTGACTTATATTTTTAATTCAAAACCAAGTCAAAAATAGGGAAATTTTGGTCAAACTAGGTTGACCAAAGAACCAAAATGGTATAGAAATGCATGCAAAAGGTCAAAAGATGGCTAGAATGGCCTGAAATAACCAAGGGAAAAAAGGACTGAATGGGATAAAGATAGGTAAAATGAATGAATTAAATCAATTCAGGTTAAAATTTATAAAAAAAAATGTATTGTGATTGTACATGACAGAATATCTAATACATCTTTTATTGTTTCTTATTTTCAGGGATGACCCAAGTTCTGGAGATCTATAGACTTGATTTGGATATCAGATCTACTAGAGCATCTAACCATAGGTGATAGAGCTAGGCTAGTAGTTGTAGGCCTAGGAGGGATAACTAACATGTGTAGGATTCCCCTGAGTGGGATCTATTAGTTATGTTCCTAAGATGTTGGGAATGATTGAGTAATACCTTCAGATGGGAGGTGGATGAGGATGTGGTAGAGGTAGTTATCACTCTATAGGATGTGTATTCCATCCTAGTGTTATCAATAATAGGAAAACTAATGACTACAAGAATAATAGACAACTTGGAGGAGAGGAGAGTATTATCCATGTGGGCTATAGGCTTGGATACGATATTAACAGGTAGGAGAGGGGTATGGAGGTAGTGGCATAAGAGATACCACCAACAGCTCTATAACAAGATGAGATATGACCATTAATGACATGAAATCAATAGAGGTAAGAAGAGTAAGAGAGAGTGGAGACTAGCACCATCCTTGATGACCCAATAGGTGAGCTAGATGAGGGATGGATGATAGAGAGACCATATAGGCATAGGTTGAGGCAGATGTAAGCCATGACAGCTAGATTTGAGCTAAGAAGGCAACCTAAAAAGGAGGTTCTAGGAGGTTACAAGGATGGAGAGACTATATTAGGTGGTTATATGAATGACATGACCATAGTGGTCAAGACATAGATAGGTAATAAAGATGATTAAATTATTGCTTAAGTTTTTATTTTGAAATATAGACTAGAGGTAGATAGATATTATGAGATATAATAGTGATATAATATCTATCTAGGTGTGATTTTAAAGATGTAGCTAAGGATGAGTAGGAGAGATGGGGATCCATTATGAGGGGATCACTCTATGACATCTTGGAGGATACTTTGTAGCCATATGACCCTACTATATTATAGGACCCTAGTGTACCATCTACCTCAGCACAAATGAGTTGTTACAGATTAGTAGGGGAGGTAGTGAGCCAGATATGAACATAAAGAGAGAGAGGATACAACCACTAGTAGAGATGGGTGTAGGAAAGATATGGGCATGGTAGGCCCTAATAGAGGAGAGAGTTATGAATATGGTTACAGTGATGTAAATGGCATAAGCACATATAAAATTCTAGATCTAGTAGGTACATGCATAGGCACAGGTAGTGCAACTACATGGATAGGTAGAGGGATTGATATCTTGGATGGCCTCCTCAAAATGTACTATTTGGAAGAGCTAGATCGAGGCCTCAATAGGTAGCATGGCTATGACATGAGATATATAGGATGGAGTCGAGCTATAAGGTTGGAACATTATATATATGATTGTACTTGTATCAAAACTCATGATATATATATATATATATATATATATATATATATATATATATATATATATATATATATATATATATATATATATATATATATATATATATATATATACATGGCTAGGACATGAGATATATAGGATGGAGTTGAGCTATAAGGTTTCAAACATTATATATATGATTGTACTTGTATCAAAACTCATGATATATATATATATATACACATATATATTGATGTTGATTGTGTATGTTGTAATCATTATGGTTGTGGTTGTGGATGCTTTGGATATATTTTTTTCTAGCACATGTATTTAGCTATTTATTATATATGCTATAGGAAATATATGAGATGTGGTTTCTTTTCTATCATTATGTTGAACACATGCATGGTTAAAAATAAATAGACAAAAATACTAGGTAAAATATAATTAATCAAATATGTACTACACACTAATTGAAGTTAGGAAGTGTGTAATAAGAAGAAAATGAATAAGTATAAATAACTAAGGGATGGTAAAACAAGATGGTAAAATTTAATTTGTTCTTAAACCAAAGTGAAATATTTTTGCACCAAATTAAAACAAATAAAATCATACTAAATCATGTCTTGAAGTATGAAAACAATGTAATAAAATGGAAGGCATGAAAAGGGCACAAATGGTATAAAACCAAATTAATTAAGTCGATCAATTTTATGATATCATGTTGGGAAGTATAAAAGAAAAACAAAATTGGAAAAATATTGGTATTAAATTTATCACACTAATTCAAGCTGGAAAGTATGAAAAATTCAAGAAATGGTTGGATTATTACATGCAGTCAAAAAATATAAAGATAAAAGTGAAAGAAAAATGAAGTAAACATAAAACACACTAAACCAAGTTGGGAAGCATGTTAATGATGTGTAACTTAATAATCAATCACATCTTAACTCATATTTGACACACGTGATTTTGTTTATGACTCATAAGCATTATGAATACATTCAATACCAGTTCTACAAAGTAGTTCAGCCTAGATAGTATTTGACAGCTTCTTCTTACAGACATGTGAACACAGATACTTCTACTCAAGATTTTTTTCTATTGGATAGTTCTTCAGATTTATCTCATGCTACTTATTTTTATATTATTTTGTTACTATTTGATAGGCATTATTGCCTTAGAAAGATCTCACTCTCATTGATTTGTGAGCATGGGCCATTATAGTTGGCTTTAGATATGATTTGAACTTCTACTCTTTGACATGCATCTCCTTGATTATTTATCTCCCTATTCCATTGTTTATATTCACAATCCCCATTGCAACTTGTTTACCTATTATTTGAAATCTTACTTTTGGACATGCATCTCTTCATCTAGGTAGTTCCTTGGACATTTTTTACATATTTAAATTCTATTGCTTATCCCAAAAACACCAAAAACATTATAAAATGATTGTAAAAAATATCAAAAACATTATCTTACACTTTTGTTTATTTTGATCTTGTCTCATGCTCTTGCCATTTTACAAGCATGGATTTAAATGCTCTCATCATTTTGCAAGCCCATTTTACTCATTTCCTCTACAACATCAATCATGTTTTCTTGTCATCACTTTTATTCTATTTAATTCCCTAGAAGAACTACATTTTTCTTAAAGTTCATATTGGATCTCACATCCATGAAACTATGTAGGAAACATCCACTTATCTTATACATCTAAAGTTAGCTCAGCCACCCCCTTCCTTTTCTTCTTTTTCCCCCATTTTTATTCTATGTTCTTTCCCTATCACTTAGGGGAAACTTTTTGTCTTTTGCTCTTGTTACACTATTGTAGAAAGTAATACCTCTACTAAACGTACCTAAACAATTATTTTTAAACCGTACTAACAATGTGACTAACTCTTGTTTGTGTGTGTTTATTTGATTTTTATTGGTGTTTTGTTGTGATTTATTGTCTCTTCATTTCTTCCTTTCTCTTCTTTTTTTATTCTTCTTCCTTCTTGGTCTTTTGTTTTATTATTTGGTCTTGTTCTTTCTTGTTTTTTCCAAGTACATCTTGATAGTATACATGGATCTTGATTATTTATATCTTGCTTCATGTTGTTTATTACCTTGTTCTTTCTTTGGTTTTATACATTCTTGTTCCCAATTAAAATCCTGATTGTCCATATTTGGATTTTGAGTTAGGTGACAATTATGTTTTTTTTTCTTTATTTGTTTTTATTTAAATGTAGATAGTTGTATCTCTTGTATTGGTAGTTCTAATCATTATCCTTAGTTATAAATATTCACATTTAAACTAGCTTAGTAAAATTGAAATTTAATGCCATTATAATTTATTCATACTCATGATGCATAATTTCATTCTAATATAGAAAACACTATGTGCTTTGGATTGAAGTCTCAAAATCAATGCAACTTTGAAGATAAACTCTCAAGTGCACCAATGAAACTAGATACCAATGGATTATCTCACACCCAACTTTATGTAAGACATGCATCTCTTGGCACATATTATGAGTCTAATATAATAGTTGTATGTTTTCTTCTATTCTTCATTCTTATTTTCATTTTATCCTATTTCTTGGTGAATTAAATTAGTTTGAGGCCCATCTGAACTATCTAGGTAGTGCTTGGATATATGACATATCTTGAGTTAGCTCAGCCACCTTCATGATCTTTTCATCTCTTTCATCACTTTATACATCTTTGTATGCCTATATGATTATGGATTTTCTTAGTCATTAGACCATCACATCTATGTTTGTGACCACTCATCTTTAATCTATGTATTAGGTTAAATCCTTGAGGTTTCCTTGATAATTTTCCCTATTAGGGCACAAAATTTGAACCAATTATAGAATCAAATCAACCTTATTGGGACAAAATTATTTATTAGTGATCAATTTTTTTCCTATTGGGGTAAAATTGCTTTGTCATCTAATCAAATTTACTCTGGAGGGGAATTATTATTTCCTTTCTTTGGAGTAACACTCCCTTTTTATTCTAATTTTAATCTCTATAGACTTTTTCCCTCATTTTGGTAATGTTTTAGTGTGAAACTTGTCTCAGGATCATATATTACCTAAGCACACAATTTGCACCCTAGCTTTAGGTGTGTTCAAGATGTGTCACTTATATTTTTGGATAGTATCCTTCCCCTTCCCCTATCCTTTAGGCCCATTATATTCTAATTATATTTTGATCATTGAGAATCAACACATGAAAGCACTAGCTCATCTAGATTTAATCTATCCCATAGGTTAATTTCACTCTTTATTTCTCTTTTTGAGTGGCCATCCTTTTTTTTCATCCTTGTATGTCCTCTTGAGGGAAATCATGGGTCATTTTCTTCCAAATTATTCTTGAAAACTCTTTTCTTTGAAAATATGTTACTTCCATGAATGTCCACCTTGCATTCTCAAATAGGGGCAAACTGTAGACATCTAATTCCTAACACCATTGTGCTGAAATTCTCAATCTTACTCAAAATGCACTCAAACACATAATTTAGACCAAAATCACTGTAGACACTAAAAAACTACACACTTATAGTTTTCGATGACTAAATGCCTCGAGACCCCCTAAAACTTATTAACTCTTAACCAACTCCTCTTAACCTAAAAAAATCACTATTCTCATATTCACATAATACTATTCAAAAATACTATTTGAAATTACTATTCAAAATTACTATTCACTATCACTATTCATGATGACATGGCAAGTGACATTTCAAGTGACATGGAACATGATTTGGGAGGTGATATGGCAAGTGACATGGCTTAGAAGTTAGGTGGCTTGATGTGGGACACCATACCCCACTTAAGACCCTTTTTCAAGGTGCTTGATGACCTCATTTAAGCATCACAAGGGCCCCCCTTTGAAATATGGAAAATTTCCCCTCAAGGGACCATTATTAAATATGTATTTTATCTTCACACATGCAATTATCCTTCAAAATAAGATACATACCTCTTTAGTACTTTAGGAAAGACAAAGGGCACCCATTTTTGACTTCTTAACCCAAATTAGAATTCCCACCCTCCTCATTTTGAATAATCCATCCACCACATAGAAAATGGTGCCATAATTCTACTATTCCTCTTTTGTAATGAATCTTCATAACATATGTTATAAATATCCCCCCTCTCCTTCACCTAAGGTTAAGTTGGAAGTTAGTCTTTGGTTATTAACATCTTGTTGTAGGTCTTTGAAGGAGGTCATAATTTTAGAGGTCATCATATTGGAGGATTGAAATAATTAAAATAAATGAAGCTCTACCCAAATTTATATAAGAATTTATCTTTAACAACATCATCAACAACACCAACAACTTCATCATCAACAAAGCTTGGAAGGTAATACCCATTTATTTTGTATTTCATTTTAGTATTTTCTTGTTATTAACTTGAACTTCACTCCTCTTGTCACCAATTTAAATCTTAATCCATTGATCTCATTTTCCAACTTTGATCACTATAATTCTATTTTCCATCTTTTCCATTTTACCACATTTATCCTCTTTACTCCTTTGCCATTTTCACCCTCTTTATCTCCTTCCTCTTTTGCCTCGTCAATTACTTATTTCCTTATCATTTTCATATATTCATCCCTATCATATTTACCATCCTAAAAAAATTCCAACCTAAACCAAACTATCTTTACCATTACCAAATTTCCAAACCATTACCAAATTTCCAAACCAAAACCACCACTTTACCTTAATCAATTTTCAGTACTAGTTAATTTATCTAGTCATAGTTTTGGCAAAATATTTAACTTCTTGGTTTCAAATTTAAATATTTATATTTATTTTATATTTTTAGTTTTATATTATTTTATGTAAATTACATCATTTATATCTATCAAATTAATTATTCAAAGCAGGTGGATTGATAACCTCCTAGAAAGCTTTCACTTCTAGGATTTAGCTCACGCTAGGCAATCTACCCATCTACTTGTCTAACAAATAAGTTTCTTTTAGTGTTTTATTATTTTCAAGTCATCCTCCCAAGACAAAAAGGATCTCTCCATAATAAGTTGGATCCAACACATGTAATTTAATAGGTATTATTCCACACCCTTCATAACTAGTTTCTTCTTTTCACACTTAGGAAAAAGCAAAAATTAGATAAACACATTTTGGCATGCCCGGTGGGACCCTTGAGTTTTATTGGGTTTATTAGTTATTTTAGGAAATTTATCTGCATTATTAAAATTTCATTTATATGTGATTTCATTTCTATTAATTAATCATTCATCTCTTTCAAAACGTAAGTTTTAACTTCTTTTATTTAGAAAATTAGAAAAAATAAAAAAAATTATATATATATATATATATATATAATTTTTTTTATTTTTTCTAATTTTCTAAATAAAAGAAGTTAAAACTTACGTTTTGAAAGAGATGAATGATTAATTAATAGAAATGATATATATATATATATATATATATATATATATATATATATATATATATATATATATATATATATATATATATATATATATATATATATATATATATATATATATATATATATATATATATATATATATATACATTTCTAAAAAAATAAAAAGAGAATTCATCCTAGGATTAGGATTGAATTCTCATGTTGCATTTAGGTGAATTTTAGTTATTATTTTTTTCATAAAAAGAAATAAAAAAATTCCTTTGGGTTAAAATTAAATACATACATTGTTTGCTTGCTTACATAATTAGTTCACCTAGATTAATTAAAGGCAAAGAAAATTAACCATAGTTCAAAAATGTTACACAACCAAACCAATTGCATAAAACAAACATAAAACTCACTTGAGACAAGTCTCAACTAGGATTTCATCACCTATCAAATCACCTTACCCTCTCTCAGTTATCATACTTAGATTTAATCATCGAGAGGATAACCAACTCAGTTCTCTAGCTAAGTATAAGCTTTGGTAATCAATATATCAGCTAAGCACCTACACTAGTTGTGGGATTGAGATGTAAGGGGAGAAAGACCCAAATATCAGTCCATGCACTTGATCCAATATAGACTTCTCTTTGAGTTCCTAAACACAACCTAAAATCAAACATAAATTGCTTTCTAGGACCTATTTAAGCCAATTTCCCCTTCACACTTTTCTAAGGCATAAGCCAAAAGAGAGATTAAAAGGACTTCTAGGACTTGACACACTCTTAGTGAATATATTTTTTGATTTGAATTTGTTTGATTGGTCTTTTTTTTGAGGTGTGATTTCATGCAATCCTTTACTTATTTCTCACATGGTCTTCACTAGATAATAGTTGAGAAACCAAACAAATCAAGTACCACTTCCCTCCTCTCCTTCCTCCATGGAGTACCCATCTGATGCTAAAGTCTCACCTCACATTTCTACTCCTCTTACCTTGCTTAAGGTATTTACACAAGGTGATATATACTTTTCCACTTTTCTTGATAACAACCCCATTGCCCTTCAACATTATATCAAAACTTCAAACTATTACCTTCTTGCTCCAGTTCCTCCTAGTGACGCACCTTTGGGCATGCCTTCCCATCTCATGGTTTACCTACCCAACCTCTTGTCACCCAAACATCCTATTCAACTAACCCAACCCATGACAAAACACCACTTACACCATTAAATAATCCCACTAATGGACAAATACCCCCAACCTACACTCAAACATTAACCCATATACCATCCACCATAGGGACAACTTCACTACTAGCTACACAACCTTTATCCACCATGGTAATATATTCTACTCATGCTATTACTACCCCTTCCATCACCACTAACCCACTTGTCTCCACTTTGCTCCAAAATTTGACACTTTCCACACCTTTCACCTTACCACCTATAAGCACTTTGGTTACTACCCACCTTCAACCAACTAACCCAATAATCACTTAAATGCCATACATCAACCCCCTAACATCAACCTTCCAACACATGCCCATGATATCTTATCAATATATTCTTAACACACAAGGATACATACCTCCACCTTTCACCTAATCTTATGTGACCTCACACACACACATGACATCATCCCAACCATCCACTAGTTATTCCCATGTCACCCAGCCCCAACAAAACATGTCATATACCTATCCAACCCAACAACCCCAAACAAACTTGGTCAAGATGCTAATGGATAAAATGACTACCCTTGAGTCATCCATCTTAGGACCATATAACCTTATCTCTTATAACCAAATTTTTAATGAACCCATCCATCCATCTGTCCCTCTTCAACCATATCCTCCACAATGGAAATTGCCAAAATTCTCTAAATTTCAAAGCAAGAAGGACCCTCAATAAAATTTAAGAGAATTTAGGCATGCATGTTACTTGATTACCCATGATGAAACTCTTCTCCTTCATACCTTTCCTATGTCCTTATCTAGACTAGCATTATATTGGTATAGTGCCTTCCCAAAACACTTAATCTTCTCCTTCTCCCAACTGGCCCAAACTTTTTTGGATCACTTTTTGATTAATATATCCAAGAAAGTTTCTATTACTGACCTCTACTCCATTTGGCAATTCAAATATGAATCTATTACTGATTTCATGGATCATTGGAGGAGCCTAATCAACTAACTTTCCTTTGAATTACCTCAACCTAAGCTTATACATCTCTTTTCCTGGGCATGTGCAAAACACATTTCATCCACATTACATGTCCAAATATTTTGAACATTTGATGAAGCTTTTACCATGGCTCACAAACTAGAGAACATAGCCATTGATGAGGGAAGACTAAAGTTGAAGAACATGAACCCAACTTATAAACCCAATGATCCTTCTTCTTTCAAACCACACAACTAAACCAATCCCCACACTAAAAAAAAATTAACCACTAATGCGATTGTCCTCAAAGCCACACCACCACCATCTACCAACCAATAGAACCCAAAGAACCAAACCTCTGACACCCCTAATTATTCAAACCAAAACCAAAGGAATCAAACTTGAAATAATAATAGTTGAATCTACTTGGGAAGCCTTATCCTTCCATTTTGGAAAAGCTACTAAAATCCAATATCATCCAAATTCCATAAATTAAACCACCCCAACATTTTTATGCTTCTCACCCCATGCCTAATTGGTATAATGAGAATGACCATTGTAATTTTCACCAAGTCATAAGACATGACATAAATAGTTGTAATACCTTTAAATACTTTTTACATTCCCTCATTTATAAGGGGGAGCTTACATTGGATAATCCTAATGGACCACCAAACTAAGCCCTCAACATATTCTGCAAGCCTTTCCCTAATCATGATCCTTCTGCCCTTCATCATGAAAATAAACTTGAACCATCTCATGAGGCACATACTATTAATATGGTTACTAATGAACCCATTAATGAAGAAAATGTTACCTCAATTGCCTCTTTCCCCATTCCCCTAATGAAAGAAAAAATACTACCCTCTATTCCTTTGGACACCCAAATAAAGGAAGCCACCAACCCATACCTCCATTAAAGGATACCACACCTACATCCCCTATCATACAACCATCCACTCCATCTTTGGAAGATATCTCACAAGAGAAGATGAATTCATCCACCCAACCTATAATTTTAAATCCCTCTAACAAAGGCCAAGATAAAGGCAAGGAGACCAATCCAAAACTTCTAACCCCTCCTTTGGTAGACCAACCTAACCCTTTTAAACCAAGAAAAACCTCCACCCAACAAAAAAAACTCTTTCAAATTAATCAACCCTTAAAAGACAACTAAAATAACCAAATCCCCTCCAAAACCATCAACTAAAATAAGTAAAGAGGTAAAACCACCAAAATGCCCAAAAACTTGAATTTTACCTCCCTCAACCTTTCCCTCCATTTTGGGTCCTCATCCCTCTACCTTGAACATAAAGTCCATCATTTTTACCAAAAAATCACCACCTTTGTTGGTCATACCTTCATACTTGATTTTGAAGACACATTTTATCACTAAACTGATAATTCTTAAGTTACATACCTTACCATCCTCTGGCTCTAGCTCATAGACCATCTTTCCTAAGCCAAGACCATCAACCAAGCATACCACTTTACCCAAGACACCTATCACCAAACCCATGTCCCCATAACCCTCTACTTTAAGACCAAAAACAAAAACTACTAAACCTTTACCACCTTTATCCAAATCTTAGTTGACCATCCTCTAGTGGTTACTGCAAACTTCTTCCTTCAGCTTATCACCCATCAAACCCTTTGATCCTTCATGTAACAAATCCTCTTGGTTTAATGATAACTTGATATGTGCATACCATAGGGCACTAGGACATGAAACCAAAAAATGTAAAGCTCTTCAAGTGCTTGTTCATAGCTTGTATGAAGATGATGATCTATTATCAGATAAACCTCCATCCCCATTAAAAATTTGACCACCAACTTAGCCCATCCAATCTTCAATCTCACCCAAAGGTAAATAGGATGAACAAAAACAACCACCCAATCTAGAAAACCCCCTTATCCACACTATTCACATGGTTACCCATTCTCAAGCCTAATAGAAAGGATAAAGGGAAGGCTAAGGCATCCATCCCTTGGACTTACCCCTCCTTGAACTCCCAAGCAAACAATACTTAACCTTTTCCATCTACAAATAAACCCAAGGTATCTATATTAGGTGCCTCCCCATATAATCTTGCATACCCTACCCATGTGTAATATCTATTTGAAAGGCTATCCTTAAAGAACTTCACCAAAATACAACAAAGATGAGCTTGTATGAGTTAGTCTCTACCTTTCCCCATCATTTTTAAAAACTTGTAGAGGATTTACAATCCATCAAGGTCTAACCCGATGATCCTCAACCTCTAGCCACTTTTATTGGTACCATTCAAATTTCTAACCTTGTCACCTTCAAGAATTTAGAAATACCTTCTATTTAGTTAGAGGATCCCAATACACCTTATTCATTACAACATACATCAATCAAACCTATATCAAAAGGGTGATGATTAATGGGGGAGTTATCATCAATATTATCTCATCCCATGCTTATGACTATCTACAATTACCTAAAAACATCATGTCTGAAAGCTCAATGGTACTTTGTTATGTCAATGATAGTATGACTACCACCTTGGGCATGATTATCCTCCACATTTGTGTAGGGCCTCATACTATTCCTAAACTCTTTTATGTTGTATAAAGAGAGTTTCAATACAAAATTTTACCTGAACACCCTTAGATTCATTCCATGAGTTGTGTCACTTCTACCTTACATCGATGTGTCAAGTTTGAACATGAAGGGCAATTTGTGACTATCCAAGTCAAGCCTAGTCCTTTTACATATTTTAATATTACATATTGGCCTAATGATGTCCTTCTTCCTCCTTCATCCACCTCATGACCATCTGCTAACAACACAACCTCACCAACCAAAACCCATAGAATTTCCACACCTAATGTCAATAAAGCTTCTATTAGCTCATCTATCTCCTCTTCCTAGATTTCTATAGAAGACCCCATGATAGCCACATTCTAGCATCTTTCCTTTAAGGAGTATATATTCTTAGCTTTAGATTCCTTCCCTACTCCCCAAGAATATGGGAACCTCAGACATGACCCTTCTTATGATCCCAACATTGGGACCATCATCCCCTTTGGGCTCCCTAACCATTAAACGAATTTAATTTATGGGGGACTTGATTGGCCACTTCTAGCCCCTACCACTACTTCATCCATCTAACCATTTACCTCTAACTTTTCTTATCTTAGAAAACTAGATTTCGCTAATTTGTATTTGCATATATTATCTTGGAAAGGATTTGACCTTGGTTACTATGAACAAGGGCCTCATGAGTTACCCAATATCAAAACTTTGCAACCTCATAAATAATTTGGCCTTGGGTATGAACCACCTCAAGAATAAACTAATTCACCCAAACCTATTACCACCATGAAGAAATATAGCCCATCCTTACCAACTCAATCAATTTCTCCACTTGAAGACCCTTATATCATCCCTCCTAACATTTTTTTATCAATCCTGTAAGTTTGGGCCCTCTCATGTACAAAAATGGTGACCAAACCAAAGCCATTCCACTCATACACCCTAAAATGGTAGAAAATTATTCTCCTACCATCCACACCACCAAAATAAAGATGATGATTCCATTCTTACCTACCTTGGTACAGGGGATTCTTCTATCCAAAAATCCATTCCTCTTGAGACCTTGACCATGTTGAATGAATCCACCACTGATATTGACTTGGGCACTCAAAATACCCTCCTAATTTTCAAATTGGCTAATCATTGAATGCTAAAGAACTTCAAGATTTCTCCTCTTTCATCCAAGAACATATCATATCATTCACTTGGTCTTACAATGATATACCAAAGATTTACCCTACCATTTCTACCCATAACATAGTCATTCATCATGATTCTAAACCTATAAAATAAAATATTTGACACATGCATCCTTGCATATCCCTTCTTGTCAAAGAGGAGCTTCAACATCTCCTATCTATAAACTTCATTCAACCCATTGACTACCCTTAATGGATCTTGAATACCATCCCTATCACTAAAGCCACTAGGGGTCTATGCATTTGTGTGGACTTTTGTGACCTTAACCTTGCCTAGCCCAAGGATGACTTCCCTCTACCTAGCATTTACCAACTTGTTGATCTTACAACCAGCCATGAGATTTTATCTCTCATGGATGGGTTTTCAAGTTATAATCAAATCTTGACTGCTCCTAAAAATCAACATAAAATTGCCTTTACCACCCTTGGGAAACTTTATACTATAGAGTCATGCCTTTTGGTTTAAATAACATTGGTGCAATCTACCAATGTTCCATGACTTATATCTTTCATGATATCATCCATAAGATTGTAAAAGACTATGTGGATGACCTTCTTTGGAAATCCAAACTCTAAAAAGATCACTTGACTATTCTTATGATCATATTTAAATGCCTCATCCATTATCATGTTTAACTTAATCCTAAAAAATAAATTTTGTGGTCATTTTAGGAAATCTTCTTGGCTTTATCATCTCTCTTCATGGAATCAAAGTAGACCCTACTAAAGATATAGAAATTTTGGGCATGTCTCCTCCAACCAATATTAAGTAGCTCCATAGCCTTTAGGTAAAACTTCAATTCATTTGCCATTTCATTTCCCAACTCTCATACTACTGCCAACCTTTTCATCACCTTTTGAAGAAGGATATCTCTTTCAAATGGAATAAAAATTATCAAGAGGCCTTTGATTTGCTTAAATAGTACCTTTTTTCACCACCAGTCCTCACCCCTCCTAAGGATTACCACCCCTTTTACTTATATATCTCTACCACTAACCATTCCCTAAGAGCAATGTTGGCTCATTGAGATGAACAACATAAAGAACAAGCCATATACTACATTATTTGCATGCTTGTAGAATATGAGACTTGATATACACATACCAAAAAAATCTACTTATCATTGACCTTCATGGCCATCAAACTCTACCACTACCTTCTTAACCATAAAACTTATGTCATAACTAATACTAACCCACTCAAGTACATGCACTCTAAACCATACCAAAATTAGTACATGGTTAAGTGGCTCACGCTCCTAGTTGAATTTGACCTTGAATTCCTCTAGTAAAAGTTGACTAAAGGTCAAGTCATTATTGACCAATTGGTCAAAACCCCTTTATCAAATAACCAATCATCTCTTCTTGCCTTTTTGGATGAGTCTATCTGACTCTTTTTCAAGAAGATGGCATGACCTACCAAATGACCATGTTCTTTGATGGCTCAAAGTGCCAACAAGGAGGGGGTGCTAGAGTTATTCTCATTCCTCTTGATGATAAACCCCTTCCTCTCTCCTTCAAACTTGACTTTGAATGCACTAATAATATGGATGAGTATGAAGCCCTAGTGATAGGTCTCCAAACTAGTCTAATCTTGGGAATTAAGATAATCCATGTGTTTGGTGATTCCCAACTTGTGATAAACTAGGTCAATGGATCTTATAAATGTAAGAATTATGTCTTGAAAAAATATAAAATTTTAGTTGACAAACTCTTAACATCATTCAAACATTACCTGGTCTAATCCATTCCTTGATCTATTAATAAAATCATGGATACAATGGCCTATCTTGCTTCCTAGATCCCTTTTCAACCTTCTTGTTCATCATTTTACCACACACTCTTATATCTAATCAGACCTCCCTACCATTTTTAATGTGGAGGAATCCCCATCCGATGTTTGGTATGACTAAATTTTCAACTACCTCAACCTAGGCATCATTCATCTCAACCTCTATAGGAACACCCATAGAAACTTTGTTTAGAATATATCTCATTACACCATACTAGGAGGAATCCTTTACAAATGCAATTTTTATGGTCTCCTTCATTGCCTACATATCCATGAAGATTCCCATGCCATCAAGGAAACACATGATGAGATCTATGTGAGACATTTTAACAGCCTAGTAGTCACTAAATGTATCCTCCACCTTGGATATTATTGGCCCACCCTCAACCAAGACTAATGTGATTATGTAAAAAAGTGTGTTAAATGTCAACAACACAATAATTTACATCACGTGCCAACTAATAGCCTCCATGTATCTAAGGACTCTTGGCCTTTCTCTTAATGGGGGATTGATCTCATTAGGGAAATTAATCCCCATTCTTTGTAGAATCATAGCTCCATCATCACAACCACCAAATATTTCACCAAGTGGGTAGAATCTATCCTTCTTATCTCGACCAAAGTAGAGATATTATTGATGCTATCAACCATCATATCATCTACCACTTTCATGTTCCTCATAAGATCATCACTGATAATGGTAAATATTTCAAAAACAAGTAGGTCTAAGGGCTATGTGATGCAATTACCATTGATTTAAGGTTTTTCTCACCTTACCATCCATAAGAAAATGGACAAGCAAAATCCTCTAATAAAATCCTTAACAAAATGCTAACACAAAAGTAGTTAGTGCTTTAGGTCAGGATTGGCACTTGTACATCCCATTCACTTTATGGGCCTATTGTACTAGCATTCAAAAATCTATAGGTGCTAACCCTTTCTCTTTAGTCTTTGGATCAGAATCAATCTTGCCTCTTGAATTCCAAATCCCCTCTCTTCACATATCTTTACAAGAACTAATTTATGAAGAAAATTTTTGTCAACATCATTTATATCAACTTGAGCTACTTGATGAGTGTCATCTAGTAGCCCTCACCCACCTATGTATCTATCAAGAGCATATAAAACATGATTATGAAAAACACCTTAAATAATGATAATTTGACATCAAAGACCTCATCCTAAAATAAAACCAACACGTGACCAACATGGATAAAAGTAAATGAGGCAAGTTTGCTTTCAATTGGGTTAGACCCTACATCATTACCCATAAGTATAGATCAGGAGCTTATCATTTGTCCTTTTTCAAAGGCAAACCAAAACTTGAGCCTCTCAATGGTTTGCATTTACATCCATTTTTTTGTTAAGGAAATATCAAATCTCACTCTTTTTGTCTAACTTAAGCTCATCCATTGATTATGAGGTTTTAACCTTCACCCATATTTCTCCTCTCCTTTTCAAGATAATTGATTATAACATAGAATCATGTGATTAACTATCATAGTCATGGTCTAATCCTAAATATGGGTACCATGGATCTACCCATACCATGGTTTTCATGGATACTTTTCATATATAATAATATGGAATCCCATGGTCATTGTCTTTCAAAACCACACCCTTTCACATATCATTGACCTTCTTGTGTAAAAATTTTCCCTCATAAAGGTAAACCTCTAAACCTAATTATATTGGTCCATGTCTAAATGCATTTCATCTTGTTACAATTACTTGGGTTAATATCTTAAGCATTATAGACTGCTCCCTTAAAGGATATCTACCCAAAAACAAAATAAAAATTTCCAAATGTAAGGTAAACTGCTCCCTAGAAAGATAACTATCAAGAACAATAAATAAAGCCAATAAGCTTAAACTACTCCCTTGAAGGATGGCTAAGTTAACTTTGTCAAAATTAGATCAATTTCATGGAAGCTTCCTACGCTGATCTATTTCCCATAGACAACAATAAAGCAAAAGACCCACTATCACAACAAATTTTAAAGTTGTAATCAGCTCTCAAACAACATAATAAGTTGGAAGTTGTAATCCAATTTTTCCATGTATACTTTGTGTACTAATCATTCTACATCTAGCATATGACATGGACTTGTCTATTACCAATCTTAAGTGACCTATAGAAGGGGAAAACTAATTCACATGTGGTTATCATACATATCTATAAATTAAGGGATTTAGAATTTACTAGACACCTTATGATCAAGAAACCTTTTTTATCAACTAATGATCACTCATGCATAGCATTTGAGGGTCTTATATTCATTAATTTGATCCCACTTTGGGTCTATTTTAAGTCCTTGTCAAGAACAAAGCATCATTCCCTATTCTTAATGTGATTGGTTGATGTTTTCCTCATGACTTTTACCATCCAGTGTTGTAACAACAATAATCATTCTTTTACATTTAATGAGATTATAAAAACAACCATACCAATCATAACCATAACCATAACATTCATAAGTATCCACACAACCTTAATCATGATACCATTTGACCAGTGATATCCAACACATGTTTTACATAACAAACCATATAATATTTATTTAGGGTGTGAGGAGTCACATGACACATACATAGTCATTAGATTACACATTACCTAAAGCACATGCATACATTATTTTCCTACCTAAGCATTAGACTGATTATCTAGTGACTCTAGATTTGTGTTCAGCCATCCTTCTACTTGATTACTCCCAATAATTACTTATGAATAAGGCATAATTTATTTAGGAAATTTTGCACATTCTAGAAGAAAAAATGTACTCGAGTAGACCATGGTCAAATAGATTGGGTATAGGTTGAGAGAATTATAGTGAGAGATGAGGGGATGACACTCTTATTTGTTGTTTATATTATTATTGATGATGAATGTGGTCAAATATGGTAGTATTAGTGTGTAGAGGTAAATGCACCATCATTTTTAATGGAAAGTTGAATGGTGATTATGAGAAGGTAGATGTGCTCACATGAAGGGAATAATATAATCTTAGTCTTGGTCCTTATCATGATTATTTAAATATAATACCTACCCATTCTTCTTCACCAACTTGATTCTCCATTTTTTTGATCGAGAAGCTCATATGATGTCATTAATTCCCTTGAATAGTCTTCCCACTTGAAATGGTCATGTCTACCTACCTTTTCACATGGACACTATTATTGCTAAATCTTGCACCCTAGAAGAGAGTGTTCAAGTCTCTTACAAATTTGGGCAATGTTAGAACATTTCCAATCATGTGGCTATACTGATATAGGAAATGAACCTCTAGATTTAAAGGGCTAGCTCCCTAAAGGTATCTCTAAAAAATAACTTTTGTCTAAATCAATTTGCTTGAAGGGAAAAGAGTTATAAATTACGTAAAAAGAAACCTACTCTAAGAGTTGTAATGCACTGATATTATCTTCCATGTGAATATCATATTCTAGTTCAAAATATAACAAAATGCAAAAACCATCTCCAATCTCTAAGGATTCTAACATAAGTATTTCAGTATAGAGGCAATATGTATAAAATAACACAAGGCAAATGAACTGAAAGGCAAGCTACACATTTCAAGAATAATTACACACTTACAACATTTTAACACACTTGAATGCACTCTATATGACCTGTTAGACTAAGAATTTTTGCTCAAGCATGAAGGATAAAGGATGGAAAATCATCACTTGCTATAACTATACTTTACTTACATGCTCAGATAATTATTTATAACTTGAAATAAAAAAGACTTGTACTAATTCTTAAATGCAAAATATGACATCAATCCAGTAGGGATTCACCATACATTGTGTGGAACCTCTTTTTACTAGCCTAAAGGCCATATTTATAGTAGAAAGGAAGTGATAGGGGAGGATTTTTGGAACTAAAAAGAGGAATCAATCTGTTAGAAGCCTCCAACCATGGTTATAACTATCTCTACAAATGATGATCTTTCAAGCCATTTGATTAAACCATGTAACCTCAAATGGTTACATAGTTTTTTCTCTCAAAGATGCTACCCCAATGGTTGCACTAGTAGAATCAAGATATTTTAGGCTAAATAATGTCATCAATGTGTTTATTTCAAATGATTCCACCTATTGTAGATTTTTCTTGATGCTAACAGCTTCTCACCAGCTTACTGAGGTGTGTAATGGTGTAGGGGAGAGTCCTTTTCATTCTATTGGCCTTGGAGATGAAACCACCTAAATCCTACATGTATGCCTTCACGGAATTTGTCAAAATGCTAGCTCCTTATTTATGTCCACAAACATCCCTTAAAATCTTATCATAACTTGACCTTAGTTGAATTTTCAATCCCTATAGATCCCCTTAGCCTTTTTTCTTTTGATTAGCCATCAAAAATGACCTAGATCTTGATATGATCAAGGTGATGTGAGCCCTCCAATCTAATTTATTTCACTCTGTCTGATATTCAATAGATGAAGAGTGTGATCTCTTATATCTTTGAGCATTTGAGAGAGGACCATCAATCTATCTAGGACCCACTATTTAAATTCTAATGGCTAGCCCATCATTATGAAGTTGATGTCTATGAAACTATCATTCTACTATAGCCATTCTTTCAGGGTATTTTCCTTGAACCTATTTTCCCGTAGATAATTCTTTCAACTATTTTTCTAAAAAGTGGCTTTTAGATTTTATTTGGCCCACTTTTGTCAAGAATAACCCTTTAGATTTTTTGAAATGTCCTTTCAGAAATCTTGAACATGCCCTTTGGCCCTTAGAAATGTCTCTTTGGAAATATTGAAAATGCCTCTTTAGAAAGCCTGAAAAGGACACTTTCCCAAGAAAAGACCCTTCAATAAAGTATGTAGGGAACTTGATTGAGAAATTATATTTCAGACTTTTTGAAATGTCCCTTCAAAAATTTTGCAAGGACCAATTCCTTCAAAATTTTTGAAATGTCCATTTGGAAATTTTGCAAGGACCAATTCCTTCAGACTTTTTTCAAGTGCCTTTGCCAGTAGAACAATTCCTTTAGAAAGATTATTTTGGACAAAATGTCCAAAACAATTCCTTTGGAAAAAATGTTTTGGACAAAATATCTAAAATAGTTTCTTTCAAAAAAATTATTTTGAATAAAATGTCTAAAACATAACTTTACCGAAGGAAATAACACTTGGCTAAAAGATTGAATAGAATCTTCTTTGGGGAAATTGTTTTAGATAAAATGTTTGAGAAAATTCTTGAAACTTATGAAAAAAATCAAAAAAGCTTTTGAAGGAAATAACACTTGTGCAAAAATACCAAACTAAATCTTCCTCTGATAGACAAATTCAGAATGTTGTAGTTAGACAAAATGAAAGAAAAGATGCAAAACTTGGGAGTGAAAATTGGCCAACATTATTTATGATTCCTAGGGGTAGCATTCCTGTTATGCCTAAGACCAATTGTCTAAATCCTTCCATTGGGTATGGAGTCACGCATATAGGCACCCATAATGACTTGAACAAACCTTTAGCTCAAAAAACACATGATGGTCAATTCACACACATAAAGGCAAAGACATACACCAAATAAAAGGGAGAAAATACACCTATGCTACAAATCACTTAGGGAACATAATAACAAACCAAAGGAAAGACACGTGTTCAACTAGAATACTTAGCGAACACAACCAAGCCAAACCAAAACTAGGCTAAACACAAACACCTATGCTACTATTTACAAAACATGACTTACAAGGACTAATAGTATAACTTTAGATGTATGTCATTCATAGGGATAGGCAATTATTCTCTATTCAACTTGGTTAGCTAAAATGAGTTTCTTTTCTTTCACTTGTTAATGATGTAAGGGCCACTCCACAAAGCATCAAACTTTGTATGTCTACTTAGTTTTGCTTTGTCCTCATCATATTTTAAAACTAAGTCACCTTCCTTAAACACTCTTGTACTTACTCTTTTGTCAAAGGACTTCTTCATGAGTACTTGTTGGTATTACATAGCCTTGTGTGCATTGTCTCTTGCTTCTTATAGCTGCATTATTTTTACCAATCTAACCTCCATTAAAGTATTTACAAGTAGTTCTAGAGTAGGGAGTTCTTGAGATATGGACAACCTAGCCTCTCTCCCATAAATAAGAGAAAAGGGAGAGTTACCAATTGATCTCTTAGGATTAATCCTATCAGCCCATAATGTTATCTTCAACTTGGTGTGCCATGATATTTGGTTATTCTCTAATGTCCTCTTGATGATCTTGATAAGATTCTTATTAGTATACTCAACCAATCCGTTACCTTGAGGGTAATAGCTAGATGAGGTAATCAGGTAAGCTCCGTTCCTATTTTCCTAATCAAAAGTTTTATCACCTATGAAATAAAGTGCATTATCAAAAATGATAACATGGGGAACTCCAAACCTTGTTATAATGTTCTCATAGAACTCCAAGATAGCATTTTCACTCACCTCCTTCAATGTAATAGCCTCTACCCACCTTGTAAAGTAGTCAATACTAGTTAATATTCACTTGTGTCAAGAACTTTATGGAGGGTTAATCACACCAATGAAATCAAGGCCCCATTATATGAAATACTCATCTACTTGGACAAGATTCAATGAAAGGACTATAAGTTTCTATTTGCCTAAAAAGAAGGCACATTGAGGACACATCTTAGCTCAATGGTAATAGTCATAAAAAAGTCTAGGCCAATAGTAATCAGCCCTCATTATCTTTGTAACCACCATCTTATGAGAGAAATGACCTCCATCTACACCATTGTAAAAAAATTTCAGTAGCATACCAAACTAATCATTTTTAACACACCTCAATAACACACCATTCATGTCTTTCTTAAAGATAACACCATCTACAAGATAATAAGGAATGGTCTATAATCTAAAATAACTCCTTTGAGACTTATTCAAGCCATTGGGGCACCCATTATTTTGAAAAAAACTAATGATGTCTTGTGTCCAACTTTGAACTTGTATGTGATCAACTGTTTGGGGGTGAACTTGGTTTATCAAGACTTCCTCTTTTGGTCTGTAATCTAAAATAACTCCTTTGAGACTTTTTCAAGCCATTAGGGAACCCACTATTTTGAAGAAAACTAATGATGTCTTGTGTCTAACTTTGAACTTGTATGTGATCAGCTAATTGGGGGTGAAAATCTAAAGCTAAGTGCTCACATAACCCTTTT
Source organism: Torreya grandis (assembly GCA_037957365.1). Lineage (NCBI taxonomy): Eukaryota > Viridiplantae > Streptophyta > Pinopsida > Cupressales > Taxaceae > Torreya > Torreya grandis. The sequence continues at coordinate 115,531 of JARHVA010005414.1, read as the reverse complement.
CCTCTTACCAAGTTTTTCACCTTAATATCCACATTATACTACATTACCTTTGTAATCCACCTAGCTTTCTTTTCATTGAGGTCTTTGCTTTAGAGAAACTCCTTAGTGCTAGGATGAGAAACCATGAGATGTATCTTGTTGTTTGTAACCATGTGTCTGAATTTTTTCAATCCTCTTATCATATCTAGAGCTTGTTTCTCAACAAATGTATACTGGACCTCATAATATTCCAATCTTTGGCTAAATAATGTAATTAGTTGCTTTACCTCTTCATCATTCTTTTACATAAGCATAAATGAGATTGTATCAAGGTTAGGAAAGATATAGAGTATGAAATCTTTGGCAAAGTTTGGGTTCAAGAGAGTAGGAGATTTTGCAATTGCTTATTTGATTACCTCAAAGTTGTTCTTACCTTCCTTTGTCCAAGAAAAATCTTGGTTTTTCTTGAGCATGTCTATGATATGATTTACCAAAGTTGAAAATCCTAGAATAAACCTTCTTACAAAATTTATTTTCCCTAAGAAGCTTTGAAGTCCTTTCTTGTGTTGAGCAAAAGACAAGCCTATAATAGCCTCAATCCTTTTAGGGTCAATAGACAATCCTTATTTTGAAATAGTATGACCCAATAACTTACCTTCATGGACAACAAAGATGAACTTTTTTGGATTAAAGGATATTCCATACTTCCTACACTTATCAAAAAGTTGACTTAGATGTTCCATATGATCATTAGTATCTTTCAAAAAAATAGTTATATCATCAAGGTACACAAGCAAAAACTCATTGATCAAACCTTTAAAATCCATGTCCATTTCCCTTTGAAATATAGCTCCAACATTAAACAAACCAAATGACATCTTCCTATAGGTAAAGGTACCCCATTTTGTAGTGAAATTTATCTTGAACTGATCCTCTCCATTCACTAGTATTTTATTGTAACTTGAATAACCATCAAGAAGTGAAAAGTGTTGAGAACCTAAAATAACGTGAAGAATTTGTTCCATGGAAGGTATTGGATAATGATCCTTGAGAGATGCTCTATTAAGGTCTCAAAAATCCACACAAAGTCTGATCTCTCAAATTTTATTTAAAATAGGTACAATATTAGCCACCCAAGTTGTGTGTTTGATAGGAAAGATGATCCTAGACTCAATCAACTTGGTCAGCTCTTTCTTCATGAGTTCCTCTATCTTAGGATTGATAGGCCTTTCTTTTTGCCTAACTAGTTTATCCCTAGGTTATAACTCAATGGTGTGATGAGCTATAATTGGATCAAACCCTTTAAAATATTTATATTCCTAAGCAAAAATTTCATGAATCTCTTTGCATAATTCAATGAAGGCCAACCTCTTAGATAGGGAACATATCTTACCAATTTTTAGAAGCTTGTCCTTGTAAATCATGACACTCTCATAGTTCTCTTCTTTCATGGACATGCTCACTCTTTCTTTATAATTATAATCATCTTCATTAGAAACACTCTCCAAAGTAATCAGCCCTTTAGGTATCTTGTTTCTCTTTAGCTGAATAACTTGTTCTTCATATTGATCATGCAGTCTCTTTTGGTTCCTTGAGGAAAATTTTGCCTCATTTTGTAAGAAACATGAAATGTGTTAATCACTTTTAAACACTTTCCATGAAACTTCATTATATATAATATAAATCCTCATAATGACCTTGATATTATATTGATCTTTCTCCTTCCTTAGATCAGCAATTGCATCAAACTATGCTCTTATGACAACCAATATATCAACATGTTTATTTGAATCCCTAGGTATGGGTTATATGTTGAAGGCATAAAAGTATTGAAGTAGGTACCATAACCTATGCATGTATAATTTAATCAAGGGATTCCTAGCTATAGCTTGATTTCTCACTTGATGGATGACCAATTTACTATCCCCATAAACCTTCAAATTATTGATCCCTCTCTTATTTGCCCATTAGAGGTCGTGAACTAGGCTTTCTTATTCTGCCACATTATAGGTTGAGCTAAAATTTAATCTATATGAGGAATAGTATTAATTATTTGATGGAGAAAATAACATAACACTAGATCCTATACCTACTTTTCTTCTTGAGACATCAAAAAATATTTCCCATATCCCTTCAAGTTCATGATCTTCATTAGTGAGTGAAGGAATGGAAGCATCTTTTTCATGCATATAATAAACTCACAAATAAGTCTCTTATATGAATGTATATGGATCAATTCCATGAATTTTAGTGTTGTACTTATCAAGGAAAATATCAAAAATACCTTCAATGGGTGAGGATGTTTCACCATCCATGACACCTTCTTCTTTACTAATTAGACAATTCTGATTTCAATTTGTCTCCATGTATGGTTCAATATGAAACCTTGTTAAGGGATATGTCCTTATAGTCACCTTGGTTCTATATCTTGTTTTAAGATATATAAAATACCAATCATTACAAAGGTACCCTCCTATCTTAGCTATGAAGTCCCTTGACAAGTAGATATTGAAATGAGCTGGAAGGTCTACCACCACAATGTCTTGTATAATGGGAAAACTTGGGAAATCATGTAGAAAGACTTTCAAACTTATAACCAATCCCAAAATATTCATTAGAGTCCTATAAATTTTAAACATACTTTTATTATTTGGTTCATACTTCAATCCCAACTTATCAGCCACCACCTTAGACATGACAGTGGTGCTAGCTCCACTATCTACAATATAATTATAAACCAGCCTATCTCCCATAATGAGTGTGAGGTAAAAGGGTGGAGGATTTTAAGATTTAGTGGAGGGATCTAAGACATAATTTGGAGTATTGGTAATGGCTACACTACTCTATTTTGAAGTTTGAGGGGCTACATGAATGCTCATAATCTATTCTTGTAAGAGCTCCTTTTGACCAGGTATATGCAAGACTTCCCAAAGAGATATGCTTGTATTGGTACTATTCAAAGAATAAAAAAAAATTTACAAAGGAAGTATTCACATTTTCTTGTCTTATTGAAGGTAGTCATGGATCTTGAAATTTTTACATTGTAGGCTTGACAACCCTACTCATATTGTGGCTTTGTTGAGGAGCATGACTAGTAGTAGGTATTACACTAGGATTCACACATTTTGGCCTTAAAGAGGCATTTCTTAGAGTCACATGTACTCCTAGAACATCTCCTAGAGCTCTCCTTTTGGATCTTGTGTTGGCTATAATTGATGTGCTTTGATTCAACACATAATCATCCTTCACTTGGAAGTTCATCATACCCACACTTTGGATGCTACCTTCTCCATGAATATCGCTTTACATGAGATTCACTTCTTATGATGTCACATAAGGAGTATCTTCTTTTTGTGCCACTAAAGCTTTGCTATCTTCTCCATCATCATACATAAATTTACCTTGAGGTTGTCCCCATTGGTCCAAATGATCCTCTCCTTATATCAAATTATCATGTACTAAAATTATAACCTTCATGGAAGGAGTGGAATTAGGATTATAGGTACTGGGCTACCTATTTAAACCTTGTCCTCTTAATTGGTATTTGTATTGGGGTGGAGATCTATACCCTTGTTGAGGATAGTATTGAGGGTTAGGTGGAGAACTTGCCTATAATTGAGCTTAATTGAGCTGAGCTTGTAATGATTAGATCTCTTCATCTTTATCCACAACATTATCCATTTTATTGGGAATGGTTCTCATCTTGGCATTGGTTTTAGGAACTTGTGATATGCTTAGAGCTTCAACCAAACTATGATACAACAAAGGCATTGAAACTCTTGGAGGTAGCTTTCCATCCTATATCAAGCTATTCTCAACTTCAATAACTATCTCATATGTCATTGGCAGAGTAAATCCTCCTATTGATTACAAAATTACCACCACATTAGTACCAATAGCCTTGAGATGAGTGAGAAACACAAAGCTTGAAGGAGGCCTCATGTTAGGGGGAAACTTATGCCATGACCTTTGAAATCTTTCATTAAAATCTTCCATGGATTCATTAGGACCTGTCTTTATCACATTTAGCTGATGGATTAGAGAAGTATGGTCACTCTTATTCTCAAATATTGTTACCAACAATTCCATAAAGCCATCCCAACTTCTAATGCAACCACCTTCTAAAGTCATATACCAGTCAAGTACCTTACCTTTTTGAGACATAGCAATCAATATAATATTTATGTTGGCTTGGGTGACATTATGGAAGTTAAAAAAATTGAAATATCCCTAATTTGCTTAGATGGGGTAATCAGATCCTCTCTATTAAAACTAGGGAGATTCTTGGTAGCATTGGGAGGAATATGGTCATATGAAGGAAGGTCGATTGGATTTTGGGTGTTGAAGGCTGGGAAAGGTTGCTACCTATCTATTTTTCCTATTTCCTCTTAATATTTTATCTATTAAATCTCCTTAACTTATTATTATTTTTCTTCAAAACCTCCTTGCCTAGAATATCAAAGCATTAGGAATGGTTTAGGGTGTTGTTCTTCAAGAAGAGCTTCAACTAGAGGGGCTTGATCAAATATTCTAGATGACCTAGTGAGGACCATGAAGTGTAATGTGGAAAACTTGATCTACAACCAAATATTCTCACCTTTTGGAGTTGCCAAATGATAGATTAAGAATACTTTTGTAACCTTAGGCTTGTCAAGACTAACATTCACCTTGACATGTAAATAATTAGGACCAACAGTCCCACAGGGCATTCCAGAACTATTGTTTCCAAATCTTGTACCCTAAAAGAGAGTTTTCAAGTCTCTTCTATATTTGGGAAATGTTAGAACATTTATAGGAATGTGGGTTTACCTTTAGAGGAAATGAACCTCTAGATTTAAAGGGCTAGCTCCCTGAATGTATCTCTATAAAAAAAACTTTTGTCTAAATTAGTTTACTTGAAGGGAAAAGAGTTATAAATTGCATAAAAGGAAACCTACTCTAAGATTAGTGATGCACCAAGATTATCTTCCACATGAATATCATATTCTAGTGCACAATACAATAAAATGCATAGACCATCTTCAATCTCTAAGGATTCTAAAACAAGTATTTTAGTATAGAGGTGATATGTAAAAAATAACACAAGGAAAATTAACTAAAAGGCAAGTTACACATTCCAAAAATAGTTATACACTTACAACAATTTAACACACTTGAATTCACTCTATAAGACCTGTTAGAGCCAGAATGTTTGCTCAAGAATGAAGGATAAAGGATCAAAGGATGGAAAATCATCACTTACTATCACTATATGTCACATGCTCAAAAAAACAATTAGAGGTTGAAAGAAAAAAAATACTTTTAATAATGCTTAAAGGCAAAATATGACATCAATCTCATAGGGATTCACCATACATTGCATGGAGATTCTTTTTACTAGCCTATGGGTTGAATTTATAGTAGAAAAGAAGTGAGAGGGGATGTTTTTTGGTCCTAAAAAGAGGAATCAATCTATTAAAAGCCTCCAACCATGGATACAACTATATCTATAAATGATGCTCATTCAATCCATTTGATTTATCCATATCACCTCGAGTGTTTACACAATTAGCTTGCTCTCTCAAAGATGCTCCCCCGATGGTTACACCAGTAGAATCAAGATATTCTAAGTTGAACAATGGAATCAATGTAGTTATTGAAAATAAGTCCACCTATTGTAGATTTGTATTGATGTTAATAGCTTCTCATTGGCTCGTTAAGGTGTGTAATAATGTAGTGGAGAGTCTTTTTCATTCTATTGGCCTTGGTGATGAAACCACCTAAAGCCTATGTGTATTCCTTCATGGAATTTGTTAGAATGTTCGCTTCACATGTATGTCCATAAACATCCCTTGAAATCTCATCCCAACTCGACCTTAGTTGAATGTTAAATCCCTATAGATCCCCTCATCCTTTCTTCTTTTGATTGGCTATCAAAAATGACTCATATCTTGATCTGATCAAGGTGATGTGAGCCCTTCAATCTACTTTATTTCACTCTATCTGATATTTAATGGATGAAGAATGTGAGCTCTTCAATCTTTGAACATTTGAGTGAGGACCATAAATCCACCTAGGACCCACTATTTAAACACCAACAACTATCCCATCACTATGAAGTTGACGTCTGTGTAACTGTCACTCTATTGGAACCATTCTTTCAAGGTATTTTCCTCAGACATAGTTTCTCATAGATAATTCTTTCAACCATTTTTTTAAAAAATGCCCTTTGGATTTTATGTTTGGCCCACTTTTACTGAGAATAACCCTTTGGCTTTTTTGAAATATCCCTTCAAAAATATTGAACATGCCCTTTGGCTCTTAGAAATGTCCCTTCAAAAATATTGAAAATGTCCATTTCAAAAGCGTAAAAAGGACACTTTCCTGAGAAAAGACCCTTCGATACAGTGTGTAGGGAACTTGCATGAGAAATGATCTTTCAAAAATTTTGAAATGTCCCTTCAAAATTTTTGAAATGTGCCTTCAAAAAAATTTCAAGGACCAATTCCTTTATACTTTTTGAAATGTCCCTTCAAAAATTTTGCAAGGACCAATTCCTTCAAACTTTTTGCAAGTGCCTTTTCCTGTAGAATAATTCCTTCAGAAAGATTGTTTCAAACAAAATGTCTGAAACAATTCTTTCAAAAAATTGTTTTAGACAAAATGTCTGAAACAATTCCTTTTAAAAAATTATTTTATAAAAAATGTTTGAAACATAACTTTGTTGAAGGAAATAACACTTGGCCAAAAGACTGAACAAAATGTCTGAAATAATTATTGACACTTGTGCAAAAAACCTGAAACAAAACTTATGAAGGAAATAACAATTGTGAAAAAATACCAAACAAAAGCTTCCTTCGATAGATAAATTTTGAATGCTACACTTAGCCAAAATGAAAGAAAATATGCAAAATATGGGAGTAAAATTTTTCCAATAGACACGTCACCCTTGATATGATTCATCATCTTGATAAAGCCATTATACACCATCATAATATCTTTTTATTTCCCTTATCATATGATTCACATCTAATGTCTTTCCTTTATTTTTTATCTTGTGACCCTTTTAGACCTAGTGGTCATTTTCATCATTATAACCTTTGGCCTGGTTGATGTAAATTAGCTTCCAACCATGGGCCACTATAATGATCATGCCTCCAAAATTGCCATTATTACTGGTGGTGGTAACTCCCAAATCCTTTTTGTTATAGAAACTCTTCCATTAGAGGTAGATTTCCATGAATTCAAAATAATACATTCACCTTCCTATCCTCTCCACCCTCCTATTACTACCATCCCATAGCCATAGGCTCTAAATGTCAGACCCCAACCATTGGCAATGCCTGCTCAAACATGGTAGTCTTTTATTTTGTGCCAACTGAAAGTTCACCTATAGTCAGGGAAAGATCATCATCTGATCCAAATATATAACTAATATCCTAGAATACATAGCTCCTTGATATAAGGGCATCTTCTAAGTGGAACCACAAGTCATTAGTTCTAAGGATCTAGGATAGAGGATGCATACATGGCCATATTTTGTCTAGCCTACCCATACATCTCTTGGGTTAGAAATGGTCCATCCTCTATCACTCACATGCTACCCATTATATAACTCATAGAATCTACTTAGTCATCAAAAAAATTATTTATAGGTCATCAGTTTTCTACTACCCTTAAAACCTAGCTCATAGTGATGATGACCTTTCACCAACATGACTATGTAGATCTTGATAGAAACCCACCTCCTAAAACATGGCTCATAGTGATAGAAGCCAACACTATACTTATACCCTCACACAATTTGAGAAGATGAAACCTCTTTACAATGGCACCTTTCCTTTGGATTATCTCCATTGAAGGTCATTTGTGGTGTTTAACATTGTTTTCCCTTATTATTTATCCTACCTTACCCATATGTGTCTCTCATCCTACTAAATTTGGGATCATTATGGTAACTATTCACCAATATACACCATAGGATTTCACCATCACCTTCACCAAAACCCAAAACTGCTATTTTACAAAACCTTCTCCATCAACCCAAACCAACCCATGTGGTCCATCAAATTGGGGTAGATGATTTGAACACCACTCACCCAAACCTTATTGAACTACATTGGCCTAATGTTGACGGACTAGGTAGGCACTCCTTCACTTTTATGGGCAGCTCGGCCACTAACAACTAATTCCCATCCCCTTTTTCTTCTCACTCATTTCCATTGCTAATAATTCCCTCTTACTTAGGGCATCCTACATCAAGGAAGATTTGAATTCTTTCTTAAGCATCCTTATGTTTTAACACCATCTAATACTTCCTCCTAATTTTTTCCCCCATTGTTGGGAGAACTACATTAGCATGAGATCTTTTTGGACTATGTAGGTAGTGCTCAATTACTGAGGTCATTTTAGCTACATCCTTTACTTTATTTTCCCTTCTCACCAAATTAATTTTCTTCCACTTCTCTACCAATCTCCTCACCACCTCCCTCCCTATAACTTGTCAATATCTTTTAACCACTTTTCCATCTTTTCAATCTCTTTTAACACAAGGGTTTATAGCCTTCCTCATTGACCCCTCTTATCCCCCATAAAACCACTACATACTCTACTTTGGTTGCCTCCCCATAATCTTTCCTTGTGCATGATTTTTAGCTCACTTCCCCACCTACCTTTTGAAATTTTTGAATCTCTTTCACCTTATTACTAACCTTTCCCTTTATCCCCTTCAACTTCTTTCTCCATCCTCATCATCTCCCCTTCCCTTGACTATTTGATGTACCCTCTTTATCAATCTCTTTTCCTCACCAATTACACATCATACTATGCATCTTGCAAGCTTTTTGTTCCCTTTGTTGCTATAATTTTTATTTACGTGTACCACCACTCTCTACCATTTTGCCATTCTTCCCACTGTACCCATTTTTTGTTCTTCTTGTTTGCCTTTTCCCCCATCCTTTCATCCTTTTTTGTCTTCCTTTTTTTCCTCCATAACTAGCTTCTAATTGGGCCTTTATCCTTTGAGAAGCCTTTTATAATTATCCTTTTCTTCTTATCTCAACTTGCCTTTTGCACTTTACATTCCCCTTTTCCTCTTTCCATCTCGGTACTAACTTATCTTTTGCATCTATGTGAGTATTTATGCTTTGCATCCCTGCTTCAATTCTTTCTTTTTCTTCTTATCATCCCTGATCTTCATCCCTTATTTTCATCTCATGCCCTTATAATGTGTTCCCCTATTTATTCACAACCTCACCACTTTTTGTCTTGACAATCTCTTCTAATCCCCCTTCATCTTGTCAATCCCTTCTAACAAGTCAATTGATGCCTACATTATATCTTCACCTTCTTACCCACCCATCCTTTACTTCCCCTTATTTTTCTTAACCTCTTTCCCTTTTTACATCCAATTCTTATCTCCAAAACCACCATCTACTTTGTTTCATTAATCCTCTCCTTACCTATCATCATCCATGATTCCTTGGTCAAGATACCACCATCTTCTTCACTCTCTTATCATCCCTTTTGTGTCCTCATTTCATTCCCTTTTCCTCTTGTTTCCTTTTTTCCATTTATTGCCTTGTTTTTCATTTTCATCACCAAACTATTTTCTCCTTGGTCTATTTTTAGACTTATTTTCAAACCCTTCATGGCCTCCCATATTTCTCATCCTCCCCTTACCCTTTGCAATTGTTACACTTATTTCCCCATCTTTTTCAATTATCTAATCTATCATTCTTTAATGCATCCCTCACCCCCCATCTTCCACCTTTTATCTTTCTTCTCTTTTATCCATTTCATTTCATTTTTTTCATTTCCCTTGAGGACATTCCTTGTTCTTACTAAACTTCTTTTTCCTCCTATATGACTATGCTTGGCTCCTTCCATCCTTCTCCACCTTCATCTTTATCTATGACCTTGTTGTTTTATCCACCTATTTATTCATCTATCTCCTAATTTACCTTCACCTCATCCCTTGTTGAAACTCCTTTATTCTCTCCCACTACCACTCCAACTTATCACTCATTATAGTGTGATCACTACTCATACTACTTTTGTGTGCATCTCTTTGTCTACTCCCTTGTGTCCTTCATACCTTTGCCTTAATGCATGAAATCTGGTTAGGTTCATTAATTTAGGTGCAACCCTTTCTTCCTTTAATGCCTTTGTGTGTGGATCTTGGCCCTCTTTTTTGTCCCTCTCCAGCTACTCTCTTCACCCTACCTATCACCTTTCTCCCTTTTAAACCCTCTACCCATTTTGAGCATGCTATGGCCTCAAAGGTCTTCCACTTGATTTTGGTTTACTATGAAATTTATATGAATCCTATGGCTTTATGATGTAATTGGATAAGACCGTGAGCTCATATGACTAACTAAAAAGCCTAAGCACCACTAAGCCATTGAGATAAAGATTCCTTCCCCATCCCCTCTAGTCTTTCCTATTTTAAACCCTTTTTAATCTAACCTTAGAAGATATCAGAATCAAAACTAAAACCACTTTCAAATGGAAGATTTGGGATACCTACATGGGGATGATATCTATACCCTCTCACATGCCATACTTCCCACCAATAATCTCCCTTGATTCTCCCTTCTTGGACTACATCTTCTTATGCCTTGAAATAGCCCTGCTCTTTCATCACATTCCACCTAGTAACCTCTCTTAGGAGTCACCTCTTCCACCAAATTATTTTCTCTTTGGTCTCTTTTAGACCTATTTCACACCCCATTCATTTTTAACTCTCCAATCTATCTATCTTTACACATTGTTCTTCTATTTTCCCTCTTGCTTTTCCATTTATACCATTTAATTTCATCCTTCCTTCAACATGTTCCATCATTTAATTAATATTTTTATTATTCAGCTCACTCTATATTGTAACACCCCTCAGTGTCTTTCTCTTAAAACTCAATGCTTACTTTTTTTGGGGCCCCATTGGCTTAAGGTTTAGGGGTTTGAATCTTCACCACTTCTCATTTAACCACTTTGCTACTTTTCTTCCCTGAATCCTTGAATAATACCCTTTTATAGCCTATTAACAATATTATTATGAAATGTGCTCAATGTTAGCGTATTTGGATGGTGATGAAATAACCCATTGGGTCACCACAATAATTCAAGTAGTGCCAAAATTTTTAAGGCTTGGTAAAACATATTTCTCCTTTTTTAAAAATGGTGACATAAATTTCAAGCTTAAATCTACTTATCCATGGCTATAGATTTCTTTTGCATAGTTGACACAATCATCTGATTACATCCTAGGTAATCTCATCCACCATTTATACCAAACCAACTAGGAAACTCTCTGATGCCCATATTTCCCACCCTTTAGAGCTTTCCTTTCTCCAATGTCCTTTAATTAGACCTAACTACATGATATCAAAATCGGTAAACCAAGTTAACCAACACTTTTCACCTCAAAAGAACTACATTTGGCCTGATGCTCTTTTTGGATTTCTATCTATGGAGGTATGTAGGTAGTGTCCACTTGTCAAGTGAATTTGGAGTCAGCTCAGCCATTCCCTTCTAACCCATACCTAATCCACCCTTGCTTTCACCATGTCCACCTTGATCTTGGTTGCTTTTGATCCAAAACATTGGCATGTTTTGCAATAACTTTTGACTGCAATGACCAACCCTTCCATGTTGAAATTTTGAATGTTTATACCACCTAGTGCATAAATTGATCAATAGTTTTATTTTTTAGGATCACTTCCTACCTTGGATACTTTTAACCAACACTAAGCCTATTTAGATGACTTGATAGGCCTAACTCAATCAGTTATAACCATCACTATACACCATTTATCCCTATCATGTGTCCTTCTAGGATTGACCTTATTTTCACTAACGTTGGTAAATTTAGTCTTTTCATAATCTTGACTACCATGCTTAGTCACCTTTCACCCATTAGCATTTCACATGCCCAACTACCTTATGGCACCACTTAGTGCCTCCCCACCAACTGCTTATCAAACCTACACCTGATTCAACCTTTCCTCATCGACTCTTAGTTTGAGGAGCAGCACTTCCTCCCATACTTGAGGTACCCTAACCTTCAACCAAATGATTTGTTTTTATTTTATAGCCTACTAATTTAAAGCCACATAATAAAAAGAGGTAAAATGTAGATACTAGAAAATTGCACACTTGCAATTTTTGATGATTAAGTGCCTTAGGACCCCCTAAAGACCCCCTAAACCTTCTTAAACCTTAACTATCCCCTCTTAACCTAGCCAAATCACTATTATCCTATTCTCATAATACTATTTGAAATTACTATTCAAAATTACTATTCACTATGGGACCCACTATAACTATCCATGATGACATATCATCTGACATGGAAGGTGATATGGAAAGTGACATGGCTTAGAAGTGAGGTGGCTTGATGTGGGACACCATACCCCACTTAGGACCTTTTTACAAGGTGTTTGATGACCTCATTTAAGCATCATAAGGCCCCCCCTTGAAATATGGAAAATTTCCCCTCAAGGGACCATTAGTCAACATGTATTTTACCTTCACACATGAAATTAACCTTCAAAATAAGATACCTACCTCTTTAATACTTTGTAAAAGACAAAGGGCACCCATTTTTGACTTCTTAACCCAAATGGGAACCCCCACCCACCTCATTTTGACTAATTCATCCACCACATATAAAACGGTGCCATACTTCTAATATTCCTCTTTTGGCATGACTCTTCACAACATATGCTATAAATACCCCCCCTCTCCTTCACCTAGGGTTAAGTTGGAAGTTAGTCTTTGGTTGTTAACATCTTGTTGTAGATATTTGAAGGAGGTCATCATTTTTTAGGTCATAATATTAGAGGATTGAAATAATTCAAAGCAATGAAGCTCTACCCAAATTACTGCAAGAATTTATCTTCAACAACATCATCAACAAAACCATCAACTTCATCATCAACAAAACTTGGAATGTAATACCCATTTATTTTGTATTTCCTTTTAGTATTTTCTTTTTATTAGCTTGACCTTCACTACCTTTGTAACTATTTTCCATATTAATCCATTTATCTCCTTTTCCACCTTTGATCATTTTAATTCCATTTGCCATCTTTGTTATTTCATCACCTTTCCTCTCTTGACTCCTTTGTCATTTTCACCCTCTTTATCTCCTTCCTCTTTTGCCTCCTTAATTAATTATTAACTTATCATCTTAAACCATTAATCCCTCTCATCTTTACCATACTAACCAATTTCCAACCTCAACCAAACTATATTTACCATTACCAAATTGCCAAACCAAAACCACCGCTTTGCCTTAATCAATTTTTAGCACTAGTTAATTTATTTAGTCATAGTTTTGGAAAAATATTTAACTTCTTGGTTTAAAATTTAATAATGTGTTGTTATTTTATATTTTTAGTTTTTGTTTGTGGTTATTTTATTAAAATTATATCATTTATATATATCAACTTAAGTGTTCAAAGCAGTCGATTAACAACCTCTTAGAATGCTTTTGCTTCTAGGATCTAGCTCACACTAGGCAAACCACCCATCTAATTGTCTAACAAACAAGTCTATTTTAGTGTTTCGTTATTTTTAGGTCATCCTCCCAAGCTAAAGAGGATCTCTCCACAATCACTTGGATCCAATGTGTGCACTTTAATAGGTATTCTTCCACACCCTTCATAGCTAGTTTCTTCTTTTCAAGCTTAGGAAAAAGCAAAAATTAGATATAAAAAATCACTTAAATGCACTAAATGGTTTGATATTGTCCAATAAAAGTGATGATTTAAGATAATGTATCCCTAAATTAGGAAATGAATTTTATGTGATTATTTTATTTTCTCAAATCATTTTGAGTCAAAATGATGAAAATGCAATTTAACACCCTGGATCAATAGATTCCTCTAGTTTAGAGGCACATGACATATGTATGTGTATGTGTTATTTCACATCCATAGTGTCATAAATAGGGTATTGATCAATACACACCTAACATATTCTTCTAATTCTACTCTAGTACATTTACAACCCAGTAATATGACATTCTGACTAGTTTGATTAATTATGTGCAACCAATATCCAAAGAATTATATAAAAATGATTAATCCCACTTAAGAAAATTAATAAAAATTAAGTGCTTAAGTTTAAAATCCATGGAAGTTATTAAATATATTGTAGTTGGAAATTGATTCTTAATATCTACATCATCAAATGATATCATTTGTAGAGTGGCATCCGCAAGCCATAAATGCAACAAATATCAAGTCTATGGCCTCCCATTCCTCTTTAATGCCCCTTCCAAATATTTATGAGGGTATTTATGGATTAATTATACAAAATTATATTAAATCATAGCCACATATTTTGATCTCAAGATGAATGGTCATGATTGATCCTGATCAAATTAAAAAATCTATAAATAGAAGGACCAAGACCACCATTTTAAAGATTTATTTATGTAACTTTATTATCCATAATTCTCTAAACCTTTATTTGTGTGGTGTTTATTGTGTTTAATTTTAAATAGGGTAACTTCATTGATAAGCATAGATTTGATTTCTTATCATGAGCCTAGTTTCATTGGTGTACTTAAGATGATGAAGGAGCTTTGCCTTGCATCATTTCTAAATACTTGAGCACCAAATCAAGGGGAAAATAACATTTTGAGCTACATTTGGATGATGGGATGCTCTTGGGAAGGCATTGTGTATGCTTTCTTTCATTAGCTCTTACTTATCATTTACCAAAACCCATTGAAGTAGTTGGATTAGCTAGTTATGTTCTTATGATTTTTTTTATTTGTCTTGACTAATGTTTGATCTAACTATCTTTGGATTATAAATATACAATAGAGTGGCTATAAGGTTAGATTATAGGCCTAATAATACTTTCAAGCCAAGGCTTAGAAAGCAAAAAGAGAGATGGTGTCTAGATGAGATAATATGATTAATTTCCATAACATAAGTGAGTAGGCAAACATTAAAATAGGTGAGTCAGGTTGTTTTAAGTATGTACATGAAATTTTAGGTCATGATTTGGAAGAAAATGCTTGAAAATTATTTCAAGGTTTCTCAAGTGCATAGAATGAAGAGTTTTCTACCTGATAAAGTATTCTTAGTGCTTGTTGGCATGTATAGAATCTACATGAGAATTGAATATATTTATGGTATATGAGTAAGGGTTCTATCTAAATATTTTAATCATTAGTTTCTATAAAGAGGAACTAAGTTTTATAAATGATCATTAAGATTGGAAGATGGTCTAAACCCTCATGAAACCCTAATAGTGACCTAATGTTGAAGATCATGTTATATGAATCTCATAATAGTTTGATATAATTATACAAGTGATTAGAGGTTGAATTAAAATTTCCCAAGAATTTCCATGTGTGATTGGTTTCTTAGATGAGTGAGCACACCCTATAGGATAGTGCTTGTATTTTGGAGATTTGATGTAGGAGACTAAGTTGATTGAGTCAAAGTTGAGAAGTGAATGAAGATAAAAGTATGAGACTTTTACTTGTTCTTTATGAAGATATATATATAGGTTATAGATCTTAGGTGTGCAAAATTTTTGATCAAAGTTGGCTAATTGCTAACAGACCTAGTGGTGCAAATAATAAGGAAATCAGGTAAATGTGAGAAGATGTTCCCTGATGTGTTTTCATGTGAGAGTGATGCATTGACTTATATGATGATTTTTTTTGGGTCTTGAATTATCTTTTATGGTTTTATAAGGCTGTAAGTCTAAGTAACAAGTTAAAAAATCAAAGCCAAAAGGATTATCTTGCTAAGTAGAGTCTGTGAGAGAGAATGTCAACAAATTAGTTTATAAGATCAATAGTTTTCATTATATTTTTTGATCTAATTGGTTGATGTTCCTCTAAGGATTTTAGAAGATCTTATTCATGTGTTTAAATCCCTTGAATGTATTCAATGATAGGTTAGATGTGTTAAGCATGAAATATACTAAGAGGGGGGTGAATCAGTATATTATATATCTTTTTACTTAATCTGATTTATTTTTTTTAACTACTTAATCACACATTTAAGATATGCAATAAAATTGAAACAATAATTTATACCACATAAGAGAGAGAGAGAGAGAGAGAGAGGCACAAAATTTTTACATGGAAACCAAAAGTGGGAAAAACTATGGAGAACAATCTCAAGTATATGAATGAGCACCAACTCAAAATATAAAGTTTACAAGCACCAACTTGCAAGAGCACAAACCCCTTTGTTGAGCACCAACACAACAAATATTTGTGACCACCAACCCACAGGAGCACCAATCCCTTTCAAAGATTTGTGAGCACTAACCCATAGGAGCACCAACCCCTCTTGTGTATAAAACACAACTCTCTCTCAATGTTGCTTACTCAACAAATGATATAACTCTACAATATCTTCTACTTTTCTCTCTTCAAAAAAAAATATAAATTATGCATTCTCTTGCATATTACAAATGGATTCTCAAGCCTTTATTTATGTATTTTCAAATGACCTTTGGCATTCACCCTTTTTGACCCTTCAATCCTCATGGAAAATGGTGCCAAACTTTCATGACCCTTCGTATCCTTGCATTTGAAAAGTCATATGGTGACATTTCATAAGAAAAAGCATCCTTTCTTCTTTTGTCTTTATCTTGGTGACTTTTTGTATTCATCAAAGTGTCCCTTCATGGAAAAATGTGTCATACCTCTTTTGTCTTCACATGGTGACTCTTAGAATTCCTCAAGATGACTCTTTATGAGAAAATGCATCCTATTCCTCTTTCATCTTTTACCTCGTGACTCTTTGACTTCTCCATGGGCCCTGTTTTGACTTATATGCAACCAAAAATATATTCATTGATATTAAATAAATAATAACACACATTATCTAAGATATGAATATTAAAAACACCATTAAATGTAATAAGGCCTTTATCACCAATAATGCTAGACCTTTGACATCAATGACAATATTTCTAACAATATCCCCCTTTGTCATTGATGGCAACCTCAAATTGAAACTACCACATCCTAAAACTTGTAAATACTATCATCTAAAAAAATATACAGTAACTCCCCCTTATTATAGAAACCTATACCTATTCTTTGTACCTATTTTTATACCTATACCTATTATTCTCCCCTTTTAACATCAATGGCAAAGGGCCTACCTAGAGCTAGAACTTAGCTCCCCCTCAATTGATGCTGAACCTCAATGGTAGGAAGTAAAATAAATTACTCCCAACTTCTCTCATAGATACTCAAATGTGTCTTTTGGTAGTGCCTTTGTAAAAATATCTATAATCTGCTCTATAATACTGATATAATCCATCTTAACCTATTGATCTACAACCTGATCTCTCAAGAAGTGAGATCTAATGGGAATGTATTTTTTTCTTGAATGCATCACTAGATTCTTTGAAATATTAATAGCACTTATGTTATCACAAAAAATAGAAATAGGTTCATCATAATTTACCTTGATATCTTCCAAAGTTTGCTTCATCCAAAGCACTTGAGTACAATACAATACTATTGAAATATATTCTACTATAGCTGTAGAAAGTGAAACTAAATTCTTCTTCTTGCTTATCTATGATACTAGGCTATCACCCAAGAAGAAAGTTCCTCTAATTATACTCAATCTGTCATCTAAGCACCCTACCCAATCTGAATCTATATAGGCAACCAAAGTGAAATCTCTACCTACAAGATACCATAATCCATAATATAATTTCCCCTTGATATATCTAAATATTATCTTCACTAACTAAACATGACTATCTTTTGGAGCTAACTAATATCTTGCAAACATACCTACTACATGTTTGATGTTTGGCCTCGATGCTATTAAATATAAAAGACTACCAATCATAGATCTATATAAAGATTGATCTATAATAGGTGAATCTTCATCCTTGCTCACCTTATTTCTTGTACACATTAGTGTGTTAACTGGTGCACAATCCTCAAAACTAAATTTCTTTAACATTTCCTTGGTGTATTTACTTTTAGATATGAAAATTCTTTTATCTGACTAACATATTTGCAATCCTAAGAAAAATGAGAATTCTCCAAGCATAGACATCTCAAATTATTTTTTCATATTATCATAAAATTATTTTGTCATTTTTTCAATATTTTCTCCAAAATTGATGTCATCAACATATACCACAATAATCAATTGATGCTCACCTTCTATTTTGATGTAGAGATTACTATTAGCAAATCCTCTCTTAAAACTTTGATCATGCAAGTACTTATCAAGTCTTGCATACCAAGCTCTAGGAGCTTATTTCAATCCATATAATGCTTTCTTCAATCTACATACATGGCTACTGATATTAGAGAGAATAAATCCCTCAGGCTACTTAATGTAGACCTCTTCTTCTAAATTTCCATTCAGGAAGGCAAATTTGGCATCCATCTGAAACACTTTGAAATTTTAAAATACTGCATATGCAAGAAACATTCTAATAGCCTCTAACCTTACCAATAGTAGAAAATTTTCTTCAAAATCTATTCCCTCAATCTAATCATATCCTTTACATACTAATCCTGCTTTATTTTTGGTCACTTCTCCATTTTCATTCAGCTTATTTTTATAAACCCATTTTGTTCCTATCACATTGTGATATTTTGGTCTAGCCACTAATTCCCAAGTATCATTCTTTTATATCTAATTTCATTCTTCATCCATAGCCTTAACCTAATGCTTATCATGTCTAGCTTTTGAAAAAGTTTTAGGCTGAATTTTGGATAACAAAGAGAAATTAACTTGCTCGGGTTCACTTACCATCATTTTTTTGATGTGAATTCTTTCATTTATGTCCTTGATGATGTCACTTTTATTATGATTTCTCTAAACATATTTGAATGGATTTTTGGTTTCCTTTTTCTCCTTCTTCTCATCTTCATATAATTTTTAAAAATCCTCTTCTTCAATGATTTCAGGAATGTCTACTGGATCACTAATTCTTTGTGTTCCATCTTCTATCCTGACACTTGTAGTTTCAACAATTTTATTGGTTCTTTTGTTATAAAATTTATAATATTTACTTTTACAAGAATAACTAATAAATATGCCTTTATCTAATTTGAATTCAAACTTACCATGTTTTTCATTAGTTCTCTTTATGAAGCATCTGCTACCAAAAACTTTGAAATAATCAACCATTACTGGTTTGTCTTTCTGCAGCTCATAAGGAGTCTTGTCACTATTGACTCTCAATAATTCTATATTTTGAATATGCAATACTATAACAATTGCCTCTCTCCAATATTTATCTACTATCTTAGATTTATTTAGCATTATCCTCGCCATTTCCTAAACTAATTTATTTTTTTGTTTAACTACTCCATTTTGTTGTGGAGTTTTAGCTACTGAATAATGTCTCTTTATTCCATGGTCTTCAAAAAACTCATAAATTGATCTGACATGAATTATCCTCCTTGATATGATCTTAGACACTTAATCTTCAAACTGGTCTCATTATCAACTAATTCTTTGAATGCTTTGAAATGTCTGAAAGCTTCTGATTTTTTCTTTAAAAACATTACCTAAGTCATATGTGAAAAATAATCAATAAGCAACATGAAATATTTTTCACCTTGACTACTTTGAGTTCTCATAGGTCCACATAGATTAGTGTGAACAAGCTCTAACATCTAAGTGGTCTAGTACTCTTTTGTTTTGAGCCATCTTCTAGCCTGCTTCCCATGTTGACAAGGTTCACAAAGCATATCAAATGACTTTGTAATCTTTGGAAGATTTTTGACTACTTGATTCTTGCTGATGTTGATAATATTATCAAAATTTATGTGCCCCATTATCCTATGCCACATATAATTTTCTTTAATTTGACTTAAGCAACATCTTTGACCTTTGATGTTTGATAGCATATACAAATTATTGTCTATTCTTTAAGCATCTACAACCAATACATCTGAATCTTTTATTCTAATTTCAAAACATTATACATAAAACTTTAGTTTGTTCCCCTGATCACACATTTGAATTAAAATCAAAATATTATGCTTAAGACTTTCTACATACAAAATATTTTTAGTTTTAACTCTACCATTATCCAAACTTAGTGTATTTTTTCTAGCAATTCTGGCAGTAGTATTGTCTCCAAATTTCACTGTGCCACCATTGATCTTCTTCAAGGTTATGAACTTGATCTTGTCTCCTATCCTATGCATCAAACATACACTATTAATGAACCATGGATTTTATTCATTTCTTGCATGCAAATCTATTTGCACCAACATAGATTTTTTAGGTTGTTTCTTTTGCCATGAACTTGTCCAATTTTTTTTTTTGATGAATGGAGCCTTAAAACTCTGGTCCTTTTTGAATGAATCAAACACACTTATATAGTACTAATCTATGTGTCCAAATTTTTTTCACTTGTAACATATTATGGACTCTTCATTAAAGCCTAATAGAGGAGAAAAAGAGTTGTGGATTCTACTTGACTCTGTATGAATTACCTTTTCCTTATTTCTAAAATTGTTAGCCCTTTTTCAACATTCTATTTTCATATGACCATATCCATTACAATAAAAATAGTAACCATAAAAATAGGACCTATTTGTGTATCTCTAACCTAATTGCCTTTTGTATCTCTGTTCCCTCTAGCCTTCTTTGTTTGAGATGTCCTCTGTATTCTTAACTTCTTCCCTTTTTATTTCTTCTTTTGTAAGAGCTTCATCATAGCTCATTCCTTTTTCCTTATTTGTGAAAGTAGTGACATCCTCTTTCTACTTTTCAAATCCAATACATGTCTTATCCAACCTTGATCTTTAATTTTATAATATCTTATTCAACATATTAGTGTTATTCTTAACTTTTGAATCATTGGCTGCTCTATCATTGATTAATTTATTTGTTTTCTTAAGATCTACTTTTAAAGAAGTAATTTCAATAACATACCTTTCACATTATTTACTTACTATTTTCAACTATGTTGTTAGATATTCTTCATTGTTCTTGGCTTCTTCAAAGTGTGCTTATAGATCTTCAATTATTTCCTTTGACTCCTTTTCATTTTTCTTAATTTGGAGCTTTAATCTTTGATTCTTATTTTCAAGATCTTTTAACTCTTTTAAGATAAAAATGAGTTCTCCTTATAGATTCACTTTAGCTTCATCTTATTCTTCTTCTTGATCATCTATACTTTTGCTTATTGAGGCATCTTCATGTATAGCCATGAATAGAATCTCTTCTTCTTCTGAATCGTTATGATCTTTAGAATACAAACTCTTCTTCTCAAATCCCTTCTTGAATTTACCTTTGAAATTATTCTTGTATGTAAACTTTCCTTCTTAATTTTCATAATTACCCTTATTTGGGAATTTAGATACAAAATGTCCAATCTTTCCATAATTAAAACATTTAAAAGGTAATTTACCTTGATATTTACATGTTCCCTTTTTCAGCTTATAAATGAATAGAGCTCTATTGTCATCTTCATCATCGTTAGAACTATCACTTAATTATTTAATCTTATCCTTATCTTTTTTTGATGTATTGAAAGTAGATTATCTCTTTGAGGGTTTATCTTGTTCAGTCTACATCTCATATGCTATAAAAATACCATGAAGCTCATCCATCTTTAGCTTGGCTAAATTCTTCATCTCTGCAATTGCTGAAACTTTTGCATCATATCTCAATGGTAGAGATCTCCAAAAATTTTGAACCATAGTTGATTCTTATAAATTTTATCTAAGACCTTGAATCTGATTAACTATTTGATCAAACCACAAAATATAACTTGCTATATTTTCTTTCTCTTCCATTTTCAAATTCTCAAACTATCTTCTGAAAGTCTGAAGCTTAGCTTGCTGAACCTTTCCATCACCTTTGTAAATATTCTCAAGTTTTACCCAAGTTTCATGAACAAATTTAAATTTCATAACTTTATTAAATTTTGATTCACATAAACCACATAAAATAGCATTTAAATATTTAGCATTATTTTCACTTGCCTTCTTTTTTGCTAGAGTAGTTACAAGTGTCTGTGGTTCTTCATATTCCTCCACCACTACTTTCCATATGTCAAATACAAAGGCCATAAAATGTCTTCATCTTTATGATCTAAAAAACATAATTCATCCCATCAAATAAAGGTGTATTATTTATATAAAATCTTTCATGTGATACAACCATCATGATTTCCCGATCTACCTTCAAGCTGTAAACCTTTTTCAAAAAGAACCTACTCTGATACCAATTGTTAACCATGAAATATATTGAAAGGGGGGTGAATCATTATTTTATATATCTTTTTACTTAATCTTATTTATTTTCTTTAACTAATTATTCACACATTCAGGATATGCAATAAAATTGAAACAATAATTTGCACCACACGAGAGAGAGAGAGAGAGAGAGAGAGAGAGAGAAGATTTTTATGTGGAAACCTAAAGTGGGAAAAACCATAAAGAAAAATCTCAAGTATATGAATGAGTACCAACTCAAAATACAATTTTTTCAAGCACCAACTAGTAGGAGCACCAAACCCTTTACCGAGCACCAACACGACAACTATTTATGAGCACCAACCCATAGGAGCACCAACCCCTCTTGTGTATAAAACATAACTATCTATCAATGTTTCTTACTCAAAAAATGATATAAATCTATAATATCTCCTAATTTTATCTCTTTGAAAACAAATACAAACCATGCACTCTCTTGCATATTAAAAATGGCTTCTTAGGCCTTTATTTATAGATTTCCAAATAACCTTTGGAATTCACCCTTTTTGACCCTTCAATCCTCATGAAAAATTGTGAAAAACTTTCATGATCCTTCATATCCTTGCATTTAAAAATTCATATGGTGACCCTTCATAAGCAAAAGTGTCCTTTCCTATTTTGTCTTTATCTTGGTGACTTTTCATATTCCTCAAAATGTCTCTTCATGGAAAAATGAACCATACCTCTTTTGTCTTCACATGGTGACTTTTGGAATTCCTCAAGATGACTCTTTATGTCAAAATGTGTCCTATTCCTCTTTCATCTTTTACCCTGTGACTCTTTGACTTTTCCATGGGCCCTCTTTTGACTTATATGCAACCAAAAATATATCCATTAATATTAAATAAATAATAAAATACATTAGCCAAGATATTAATATTAAAAACACCATTAAATACAATGGGGAATTTATCACTAATAATGATAGACCTTTGACATCAATGATAATATTTTCAATAATATGTTCATGTTTCCTTGACTATGTTTTAGAGACAATTGGTAGTTTTGAGTGAACATTTTACACATCAGTGTTTGAGCTTGTTTACCCCAAGTTGAATCATAAAATGAAGTTTGTGATGACCTTAAGGTCATGAGATTTTTTAATATATAGTTTTTTTCTATGGTTGTTTTTCAAAATTGAGTATATGCCTCAGTTGTTTAATACATAGTCTATGCATATGCATAGGCCTTTTATATGCAGTGATTTATGAAAGGTATCAAGTGGTGATTGGACATAAAAGGTGTTATAAACCTAAATTAAAGGTAGATAATTTATTTTTTACTGGTGTATGATGTTCTCCTAATGTGTGAGGTTTTTGGATATGCTCTAAGAAAGATCAAAGGGTAACATATTGTTAAGAAGACATATTAGGTCTTCATAAGCCTAAAAGAGGTGTAAGGGTTAATTGATGTATGGTTGACCTATTGTAGTGATTGATTAATGATTAAGGAATTTTATTTTTAATATTCAAATACCTATTCATGATCAACCTAAGTGATTTGAATATATGGTTGACTAAGAAGGATATGATCAAGTGACTTGTATAAAAGCAAGGCAATTTAGGCCTATTCAATATGCTTAGATGATGTTAAGTGTGAGAGAGAAGAAGAGGATAAGTGAATGATATAGATAATTTGAGAGCATAATTATTTCATTTAGACCATAGGATAAGTTTTATGAATATCCAACATAGGTTCTAGAAATGAGGATCAAGGTCAGAAGACCTTATCAAGCCATGAATAGGGCTAGTTAAGCAAAGAAGGCTAAAGGCCTATTTGAGAGGGACAAAAGAGAGTGAATATATAAATGATTATATCATCATATATTATAGAATAAATAAGAGTTTTTTAGTGTGATCAAATAATCAGGTGGCTAAGTTGGTGCTAAGTCATCTAGGGGTTGGTGCCTCCTTGTAAGTGGGTGCTTACTAAATCCTAGTTGAGTTGGTGCCAAGCTTGTTGGGGTTGGTGTTCTATGTGAAATTAGTGCTTCACTAAATATTTATGTTTTTATTATAATAATTTAGTCCATTTACTTCATCATTAGGTTTCCTTCCCCTAAATGTCTTCTCATATATATGTTGTGTTCATTTATTTCATGCTCTTATGATTTGATGCTTATGATTAATAAGATGGACATGCATGTTAGAATGGTTCATATATAGTTAAGTAAAATTGAATGAAAAGTTTTAATACTGATTCACCCACTCTCTTGGTCATCTTGTTTCCAACTATTGGTATCAAAGAATGTCCTTTGGAGCAGGATTGAAAACCTAAAAGAGATCTTAAGAAGAAAGGATGACTAGTCAATAAGCTCAAGGTGGTTTCCTTAAGAATAAGGCTTTGGTATTCAATGTATCTAAATATTCCTTCTATAATTTCTAAATGAATATATATATATATATATATATATATGATGTCATAAGGACATGATATTTGGTAGTTAGTTATGGATTATTACATTACACCTCTAATTATTAGAGGTATAATTAGTAAGAGGGGAGGGGTGAATCAGTGATCCCAAATAATCCAACTTCAATTCTAATATTTATAAACACTTAATCAGTTACCAAAAGAATTAATGAAGCATACACATCAGTCATAACAATGAGAAAGAGAGATAATGCAAGATCAATCACATAACATATGGCATACATGGGAAACCCTCTTAGGGAATAAAACCCACTAGAACTTGCAATTAGAATACCATCCTATAATAAATAGAACCAAATTATACCATACATAAATAATCAAGGAACTACCATTCATGATTTTAGTGAGACTACAATTCCACAAGGAACTACCACACTTGTCTAGCTGAGCTGCAATAACAACTAGAATTTTATCAAGTTTCACCTTAAAAGGAGGCTACAACCACCTTAGATGCTAAGTTTAAAAAACAAAACCTATGAAAACATCCACCTTTGAATTTATGTCTTCAACAATTAATGATGGACCTCTAATTATCACTCTTCATCTTCACTCATACTCAAACAACAAGAGCATTAATTTGCCAATAGAATTATGACCTACAAGCCATATAAATATTACTCAATATATTATACTCTTCAAATAATCCATAAGTCACTCTACCCTTCCTTCACTCCAAAAAATTCACACACAATCCTCTCTCAAATCTCTCCCAAGTCTCTCTCACAAAATCTAGAAATCACCATCTTTGATTTCACTATTTATAGAGCATACTTGATAATCAATACCTTGGTTAGCCATTAGACATGTCTTCACCATTAAATTAAATATCATATGAATACATGGATTAATAAAATCTTCATAGGTTGGCCATAGCATCTATGGGTCACCCTTAAGGAACTACACCTTTTAATAAGGTCCTTGTAGCCCTTATAGGTCTCATGTGAACCCATTCACTCCTTCATTCCTTCATAGAACAAAAAAGAACACAAAACCACTATCAAAATTATGGACCCATTCCATATGATCTATAGGTCCCCATTAAGTGTCAAAAACCAACATATAACCCTTCTACTTAATCCCAATTCTCTCAAACAAAATTTTGTGCATAGTCATTTTGAATAAACACATAGTCACATTCTAAACCATCATTCATATTGCATATAATTGGTTGAACCTTCAAAATATATATAGATAATCCTCATGGAGCCTTCAATACTCAAAATCTAATTCATCAATAGATATCAAAACAAGCTCAAATATCCTTTTTGGATCACTTATAGTCCATACATGAATACACAGTCAACATTGAATTTTCATAAATATGTTTATAAACACTTTCAAATATTAAAATATATATTTAAAAATGTGCCTTGGAGTCCTATACAAGTTATCTTTTTACACCATTAATAAATTCATCTTGGATCAGAAGATATGGATGAAATATAGAGTAATGGTTTTTCCTTTGTTAAATTCAAATATTCAAATGCCAATGGTCACAGTTAAACTTCAAACATAATGCTCATAGCTCATGTATTCTTAGCTTTAGATCAATCTCACACCATCTATATTCTCTAAACTTTAACACATAGTCACGAATTCTCAAATGTTAAACCTCATTCACTTTAACCTCATCTCATACACCCTTACAATGTTGACTCGATATGCACCATTGATCTCTATAGATCAACCAGATCTATAACTATAAATACTCACCATTCGATCAATCTATATGAATAACCAATCATTATTAGATCCTTATCATTTAACTTTGCTCAGTCATTAAACAACATTCAATTCTTTCCATCTCATTACTTCTAAATATCTTAAGGCAAACATGCTTTGTCGATCTCCTTGAGGCTTGCTTGAAATTTACCTCTTGCATATTTGACTATGAAAACCTCACTTATCTACCTGATTAGCCATTTTTAAACCTTAATAACTTATGTTGTGCTTAGATGCATGATCTTAAATCTGGACCATATTATCTCCTTACATAGGAGAATCCAACCATGTGATAAATTGCTCCTAAAGCATTCACATATGTGAGATATGATGCCATTAAAATGCCTTCTCAAAATCTTCTATCATAGAGCCAACTAATCTTGGACTTTCCTAGAAGGCCATATTTTCTCATGGATATCTTTTGACACGCTTTATCACATGATCTTAAATTTAGTGAAAATCAAATAGGCTCAAAACTAAACAAACCCATATGATCAAATTTTATTGAAATGTCCACACATGTGAGATATTCTACCATCAAAATGATTACTTGGATCTATTTGAACATAGATAAAATGGTCAAAATGCCCAAGAGCCTAAATTTTTGCATGATATCTTTTGTCATGCTACATTA
Source organism: Torreya grandis (assembly GCA_037957365.1). NCBI lineage: Eukaryota > Viridiplantae > Streptophyta > Pinopsida > Cupressales > Taxaceae > Torreya > Torreya grandis. Next base: position 88,541 of record JARHVA010005414.1, on the reverse strand, counting down.
CATGACCTAAAATTTGGTACATAATAAATAGGCACAAAATTTTAAAAAAAAAACCCATATGATCATCTTCTCCTAAAAAATCCCCACATGCAAGATATTCCACCATAAAAACTCCTACTTGTCACTTTCTTTCCTTATGCAAATTTGGATAAGTATGGGAAAACACTATCAAAATACTTGGGAGCCCAACTTTGCACTTACATATCTTTGATTATGATTAATTTCATAACCTAAAAATGAGTTCCTAAGAACTAGGGACTAATGTGATAACAAACATATGACCAAATCCCCCTAACTCATCCACATGTGGAAATGATGACATCAAAAAACAACTACCTACTTAGATTTTTTGCCACTGGACCCAAAGTGTGTAGATGAAAACTATGGACAATTAGATGAATTTCACTTATGCACACAAGAAATCAAAGAATATAGAACATTTTTTGGACCTCTTACACATCCTCAAATCAACATACTCATCTATGAACATCTCTAATCATGCCAAATCTGAAGATCAACCAATCATACTTCAAACATACTAGGATAAACACATTGCACTCTTTTTCATTATCACTTAGACTATCAAGGCAATTGATCCACTCACCATGAAATCACCATGACATCATTAAAAATACTTCAACAATATTTCCAATAATATATATATCATGTATGAAGGCTAGTTAAAATAAATCCAAGGTAATGAATGTCATTTTGTGTGGCCTATCAAAGGTAGTTCTTTTAAAGATAATGCATTATGTTTTAACCAAAGACATATGGGATAAATTGAAGACCATCTATAAAGCAAAAACCAAAGTGAGGATGGACAAGTTTCATACGCATATAAGATAGTTTGAAAGTTTGAATATGAATTAAGATGAAACTATAACATCCTACTTGTTGAGGGTTGATGAAGTTGTCAATATCATAAGAGGATTGGGAGGAGTGAAAGATTCTACTATTGTCCAAAAGCTATTGAGATCACTAACTTCTAATTTTGACTCTAACGTATCTATAGTAGAATAGATGTAATATTTATAAAAGCTAGAGATGAATGGGCTTCATAGCATCTTGGCTTCTTATGAGATGAGATCAAATGAAGGAAGACCTCCCAAGAAGGAAGTTACTTTCAAGGTTGAAAAGAAGTCAAAGGCCAAAAAGGTTAAAGATGAGGTATGTTTATATATTGATGATGATGAACTCATATCTATGTTTAATAAGAAGTTGAGTTTTGACTCAAGTAAGTACAAGGGTAAGTTACCCTCCAAATGTTTTAGTTATGGTAATATTGGTCACTTTGAAACCAAGTTTCCTATCAAGGATAGATCTGAGTATAATGAATAATATGATGGAGATGATAGAAAGTCCTATATGTATAAAAATAACAAGAGATATTTAAATAAGAATGAAGGAAATGATAATTCAATGATAAGAAGAGTTTATATACTAAAGAAGACATCTCATTTGATGCAAGTGATTTAAACACATCCGATAGTGATGATGATAAGAATGAATCTAAACATGACAATAATGAAAATTTGTTTATAGGCATAAAATCAAACAATAAAGGTTGTTAAAATGGGTAAGGCATCATTATTGATGTAGAATCAAATAAAGAGGTATACTATGATAGTGAAGAAGGAAAATCTGAAGTGGATCTTGACGTAGAGTTGGTAAGTGTCTTAGAAGAGTTGAAGATTGTGAAAAATAAAAACAAGAAACTAAAGTCATTAGTTCAGGACTATGAGGATCAGATTGGATTATTTGAGGAAAGCCTGAGTAACACTTCTAAGGAGTATGAAGAGATCATCCAACAAGTTTATATATATATATATATATATATATATAACAAGACTAAAGGTTAAAGATGAATATTATAGTAGATATGAAACTAAAATAGTATCTATGAAAGTTGAGTTGGATCAAACAACTAGAAAGGTGAAAAGCTTTATGAAATTTGAAAAGACAATTGAGGCTCTAGGTGATATTTAAGTAGTTAGAAGTTTGCAAGTGACAAGACAGGTCTTGGATTCAAATAGGACCAAAAGAAGGAACCTCAAATCAACAAGAAGATTTTTGAAGATAAGAAATTCAATATGAAAAGACCCATAAGATAACCCAATTCTACAAGGTATGCTAGTTATTTTAATGGTTACTATTTTACATGTACTTAGTTTGGTCATAAAGCAAGAGAATGTAGAAGATCCTCCAAGAATGAGTACTCATAGAAATTTGGAAGGAAAATCAATTGGTTAAAGGGAGATCGTAGTCATCATCAATTAAATATGTATAAGGTGATATGTTATAGCTGTCATAATGTAGGACACATTGCAAGATTTTATCCTAATAGAGTTAGAAGGTCATTAGGTCAAAACAAGAAGTTTGAAGTGTAAAAAAGAAGGCAAATGAATGTATGAAAACCAAAGGTAGTAAATATAAGTCCTGATCAATCTAAAATCTCAATTGGACTACTTATTTAGATAAAGCATACTTCAGGTGAGAAATCAAATAAGGAATGTCAAGAACACTTGTTATCTACATGTGTTGATAAGGATGTCAAGAAAACAAGGATGACAAGTTTGATGATGAGGTCAATCCTAAAGTGCCAATAAAGTCTAAAATAATGTTGAAAAATATTTAGTCTTGTGAAAATATGGAGATCTAGGAATCTCTTAAGTTCATATCGTTTTAGTTCCCTATGTAGACACTAGAAAACTGCACACTATGGTTCCAAGTGTGAAACACCACTAGACCACCTCAGGACCCCCTAAGGACCAACCCTAACCTTTCAACCACAAACTAAGCCTAACTCAAGTTAGAATTGACCTATTAGATAACCCACCTTTTATCAAACTTTGGCCTAAGACCCTTGACCACTGATGGTCACCCTAACCATTGATGGTTATCCTAATTATTGATAGTCAATTTTTCACCGCTTGAACAGTCAAATTCAAATCAACTCATCTTGATTTTTTTGAAATTAGATTGTATAATTCATGTGTGAATCCATGCATGCAAGATCTAAATTTAGATAAAAAGTTAGACATCTTGTTAACATATTGTTACACCTATCCTTCTTTCCTATAAGAGAGAGTGGGAGAGGATGAATATGAATCTATAATCAAGAAATCATCATCTAGATCTAGAGATTCTTACGAAAATAATTTATTTTTTAGGTGTTCTTATAGTGAACCATCAAGTGTGATAGATAGTTGAAGTGCTGACATCTATCAGCTGGTAGCCAAGTACCATTACTCTACCAAAATTACCCCAAACTTCATCAATGAGTTTATTATTCAACCACCTCAACCATTCATCAGATCAATAATCAATAAGCTAAATATATATTTTTAATCATTCAATTACTTTATTTTTGTTTTGCAATCAACCCAACCCAAACCCATCTGTCAAAATATCTTTTTGTTACCTCATCTAAATAGCTTTTACTTGACCAGAACCAACCCAAAGTAACCACCGATGGTCTTGTTGTCCCCCAAAAATATCAGCTATTTTTGGGACAACATTTGAATTATTTTGGTCCTACAGACCAAAATTATCTCTTCAGTTTCCAAAATTTATCTTGGGCAATCAAATTCCTCATTTTTTTCAAGCTTTTCAAAAATCTATGGACTCTGCAAATAGGCTCATTTCTACAAGTTCAACGGGCTTCACAACTTTTGCGATAATTTCCATCAGCAAGCATTAGTAGTAGGTTTAACATTTGGTTCATCCACTTTGTTTCAAATTTTGGTTCATTCTTGGGTTCAATCAAATGGTTTGTCAGTCAATTCAAAGCTTTGTTTGAACCATTGAACCAAAACTTAGTTCAATGGTTGGTTCAACGTTTTGGTTCAATGAAAAGGTTCAACATTTTGGTTCAAAAACATGGTTCAAAGGCAATTTCAATGTTTGGTTCAATGCTTAGTTCATCATCTCGGTTCATTTAGATTGAACCATCAGTTTGAACCATCGGCTTGAACCATTTTTGGTTTAACCGATTGGTTCAATGTCTTGGTTCAATGGAATGGTTCATCGCCAAAGTTCAAAGGGGAGGTTCAATGAAAAATGAAGCTTCCTAAAGGACAAGTACCCTTATGGAGGACACTTAATCGATCAAAGCACCCTTTGGAAGGGTCATTTTCAAAGAATCCGAAAGGTAATTTTTTTAGATTTGTTTAAGGCATTTAAAATTGGTTCCCTAGACTTTTTGTCCACGGGAATTTTCCCTAGGGAAAATGTCCATGGGAGGAAGTGTAAGAAAAGCCTAGGGGAATATTCGAAGGGTCACTTGAAGAAGCCTGAAAGGCCATTTAAAGACTGCATGAAGGATAAATATCCTTGTAGGAGGCTATTCTGACTCAAAATGGGTCATTTCTCAAGACCCAAAAGGATAAGTTCCATTTGGAAAAATACCAAAAAAAAAGCCAAAAGAGGACAAAGGAATGATGCACCCAAAAATGTCAAATTCAACACAATGAACTAGCCATTGATCCTTTGAACATATAGACCAGAACACATTCACAAATTTCAAGGCCAAGACTAGCAAAAAGTGGAGAAGGAACATAATAACAAACTAAATCTAGGACCTGATTCAATTAATCGAAAAAGGAGGAACGATGAAGATAAGATCAGATTGCCAAGTGGACATTGAAAGTTGCAAACTTTCAATCAGTGAATTGGTTTCCCTGCATTGATAAAATCAAATGGGTAGAATGCCCCTAAGTTCTAGCATGTCTTCTTAACAGATTCTAATGCAAAATGATGTATTTACTATTCCTGAGTCCTTCTTGAAGAGGCTATATAAGGGACTTTCTTCTATTGTAATCAGGATCTCTTTTTTGACATTTAGAATGAAACTCTGCCCAAATTGTAAGGCATTACTAAGACTTTGAGCTTAGATTACCGATCATATTTTGTTACTAAAATAAGAAAGCAAGTGGTTTTTAAGACTTTGTGCTGTAATATCTTTGTTATTGAGTAAATTTTTCTTATGTCTTTTTCCTTGATATATCTTCTATTCCTTTAATTCAACAAGCAAAATTAGTGATAGCAGTCAAGAAGGTGTCCTAAAGAGTCAACTATGGAGAGACTTTGTGCCCCCATAATTGCCTTTAGTGTGTTTTCTTTTCATTTCTATGTAAAGGACCTTGAGGTGACTTTGTGCCCTCATTGTCCTTCGTATCTTAATCTTGAGTAATCCAGGTGAAGACTTTGTGCTGCATCTCAATTTTCTAGTTATTACATCCTTTGCTACATTTTGTTGTTACTGCCAGGAGTATTCTTGTGGTTTGCTAAATAGTACTTCTAAAAGAAGAGGAGTATTGTCTATCATTTCCCCTGAGTTTTTCCTTTGATCCACGTGCATCATTTCTGAAGAAAGAGAGATGGATGGTTTGTCCTACCCATGAGTATTATTTTCTATTTATATATATAACATACCTATAGGGAACCTCCCCTTAATGAGAGGAGAGATCAGTGTCTTTTTGATGTGGTAAAACTACACATTTGGATGACTAATCTTCCTACTTTAGCTGAATAGACCTATTTTGTTTATCAGTACGCTGATCGAAAAAATATTCAACCAACAGTTTTTGGTGACTAAGCTGGTGATAGTAATTTTGTGCAATTTGGAACCTCAAGTTTCAGATTGAAACATCCCCTATGTCTTACCCATTATCATTATCACCTTATCCATTATATAGTCTGGCGACTCCCATTTGGGTCTTACCCATTATCCAATTATAGCCTTACCATTTTTCATCCATCTCTATTTTCATCCATCTCCATTATATTATCTGGTCTGCAAAACTAGAGCTGTTGGGAAAGAAAGCGCATTTTGAAGCCTTAAGCTTTAAGCTGAAGTAGGGCTAGTTTCTTTTCCATTTTTATCCTATAATCTAGTAACTCTACTCAGATGTGTTATCCCTATTGTTCATAATTTGATCATGGTAGTTCGAGGCCCCTGGGGTAACTCATTTGGCCCACTTAATCTAACTCCACCCCTGCATGAGCTACCACTTAGTTCAAGGAAGAATTTCCCCAAATTCTTTGGTGATGGAAGAGTCCACCTTGATGAACACATTGCAGCCTTCACCATAGCCTGTGGTGTGATAGGGTAGGAATTTGAAGATGTGGCAGTCAAGATTTTCATGGAGACATTACAAGGTGCTGCTACAGACTAGTTTTACCATCTGCAAACTAGATTAGTGACTGGCTGGGACACTATCAAAGCTAAGTTTGAAGCAAGGTTCAAACCTATAGAAGATGCTCATGCTTTGCTAGCCCAACTTATGTAAATGAAGAAGGAACCTCATGAGCCCATGAGGGATTTTATTACAAAATTTGATAAGCTGAGAAATAGGATTCTCATAGTTACTTAGCCCACACCTGAGAACCTCAAATGCTTCTTCATAAACTCACAGCTACCTGAAGTGAGTTTTCTGCTAAGATGTGCTAGCTGCATAGATCTTGAAGCTGCTCAAGACTTAGCCACTAAGTTATAAGATGACCTTATCTTGGTTGGAAAGATAAGAAGGGATTCAAATAGAGGTGCATCTTCCTCATCTTTTGATAACTCACCTGCATCCACCACTGATCCAATGGTGCAGAAGCTAGAAAATGAAGTGCTAGCCCTCATAAGACAAATGGCACAAGGGATGTCATCTGCTCCTTCATATAGAGATGTACCAAGGAGGAAATTCCCTAATTAGGCACATCAAGGGAAACCCAATCGTCTTCCTCCCCCATAGAGGAAACTTGCCATTGAAGCACCTCCAGCCAACTCAGCAGTTGGGTATTTGGAAAGAAAGCATGATTTCTCTTTCCAACTTGAGTTTAATCAAGAAAATGATGCTAGTCTCTTCATGGAGGATCAAGAAGAGTTACGTGATGACTCCCACATCAGTTTCCTAGATTACCAAGATGAACCCAAAAGTAAATGTGGAGCATCCGAAGGATCATTGCTATGATCACCCGATCCCAGAATCAGTCAGCTCAACAAGTTGATAAAGGAGAAATAGAGGAGTAATCTTAGCTTACAATTTTGATTGCTAAGAGTGGGACCACTCTGCCTATCCAGCTAAAGGACCTAGTGATTGCTGAGAAAGTAAGTATCCCAAACATCTCTGCACCTTCTACTTCAACTTCACAGATCAGTCCTCCCACCCTCCCATAAACCAAAAATAAGAACTCCCATCCCCTGTGCCTAGTCCAATCCAGCCATTTGACATAATTGATCATGTCAAATGTGTCGAGACCCAAATGGTGGCCCATGTAGCCCAAATTTTTTTTGAGTCTTCAGGCAAGGATGAAATAGTAAAAGAATTGGTGGAGTGCAGCATAAGTGTAGGAGAACCCTCCCTTCTAAATAAAGAAGAATCTAAGATATCTGAGGGGGACAATCAAGACATGTACTAGGCTAAGCTATCAGAATAACAAATTATGGTACTAGACCATGTTACTACCCATCAAAATCAAGAAAAGGAACTCTTTGCTAGGAGAGTGAATATTCATGGTTTTCAGACCAAAAGTCAAGTCTTGATATGGGGCAAGAGAAGAAAACCAAGGGGAAGGCACAAAAAAGTGGTTTCTTAGTGGAGAGTTCCATTCGCCTGTCACCGATTTTGGGGGCAAAATGGTTTCCTACTAGTTTATTAGGATGGGACACCATTATCAGTGTCTCACAATGGGTAGCATCTAAAACACTTCAACTCTTGAAGTATCAGATCATTGCATATGTATATATGTATATTTGTACAGTTTTTAATTCTATTTTGTTTTGTTTGTTTCTATTTTTGAATCTTTTTCATTTTTGGGTAGCATGACTCTGTAACCCAATGATACACATGAAGACACTAGAGATTCTAGATTCTACTCCTTTCAATTCTTTTTGCAATTGGTAGAAGTTCCCCAACTGGAGCCAGCTGTTGTCCCCCAAAAATATCAGCTATTTTTAGGACAACATTTGAATTCTTTTGGTCCTACAAACCAAAATTATCTCTTTCCTTTCCAAAATTTGTCTTGGACATTTAAATTCCTCATTTTTTCAAGCTTTTCAAAAATCTACAGACTCTGTAAATAGGCTCATTTCTACAAGTTCAATGGGCTTCATGACTTCTATAGGAATTTACATCGGTAAGCATCAATAGTAGGTTCAACATTTGGTTCATCCGCTTTGTTTCAACTTTTGGTTCAATCAAACAGTTCATCAGTCAGTTTAAAGCTTTGTTTGAACCATTAAACCAAAACTTGGTTCAATAGTTGGTTTAACATCTTGGTTCAATGAAAAGGTTCAATGTTTTGGTTCAAAGACATGGTTCAAAGGCAAGTTCAATGTTTGGTTCAATGCTTAGTTCATCAGCTCGGTTCATTCAAATTGAACAATCGGCTTGAACCATTTTTGGTGCAACCGATTGGTTTAATGTCTTGGTTTAATGGAATGGTTCATCACCAAAGTTCAAAGGGGTGGTTCAATGCAAAAGGAAGCTTCTCGAAGGACAAATGCCCTTGCAGAGGACACTTAATCAATCAAAGCACCCTTTGGAAGGGTCATTTTCAAAGAAGCCAAAAGGTAATTCTTTCAGATTTGTTTAAGGAATTTAAAATTGGTTCCCTAGACTTTTTGTCTACAGGAATTTTCCTCGAGGAAAATGTCTGCGAGAGGAAGCATAAGAAAAGCCTAGGGGAATATCTAAAGGGTCACTCGAAGAAGCCCAAAAGGCCATTTAAAGACTGCTCAAAGCATAGATATCCTTACAGGAGGCTATTCTGACTCAAAATGGGTCATTTCTCAAGACCTAAAAGGATAAGTTCAATTTGGAAAAATACCAAACAAAAAAGCCAAAAGAGGACAAAGGAATGATGCACTCAAAAATGTCAAATTCAACATAGTGAACTAGCCATTGATCCTTTGAACATACAGACCATAATACATTCATAGATTTCAAGGCCAAGACCAACAAAAAGTGGAGAAGGAACAAAATAGCAAACTAAATCTAGGACCTGATTTAATTAATCAAAAAAGGAGGAATGATGAAGATAAGATCAGATCGCTAGGTGGACATTAAAAGTTGCAAACTTTCAATAAGAGTGACTTGTTTCCCTGCATTGATATAATCAAATGGGTAAAATGCCCCTAAGTTCTAGCATGTCTTCTTAATATATTCCAATGCAAAATGATGTATTTACTGTTCTTGAGTCCTTCTTGAAGAGGCTATATAAGGGACTTTCTTCTATTATAATAAGGATCTCTTTTTTGAAATTTATAATGAAACTCTGCCCAAATTGTAAGGCATTATTGAGACTTTGAGCTCAGATTGCCAATCATATTTTGTTACTGGAATAAGAAAGCAAGTGGTTTTTCAGACTTTATGCCGTAATATCTTTGTTATTGAGGAAATTGTTCTTATGTCTTTTTCTTCAATATATCTTCTGTTCCTTTAATTCAACAAGCAAAATTAGTGACAGCAATCAAGGTGTCCTAAAGAGTCAACAATGGAGAGACTTTGTGCCCCCATAATTGTATTTAGTGTGTTTTCTTTTCATTTCTATGTAAAGGACCTTGAGGTGACTTTGTGCCCTAATTGTCCTTCATATCTTACTCTTGAGCAATCCAAGTGAAGAATTTGTGTTGCATCTTGATTTGCTGGTTATTACATCCTTTGCTACACCTTGTTGTTACTGCCAAGAGTATTCTTGTGGTTTGATGAATAGTACTTATGAAAGAAGAGGATTACTGTCTATCATTTCCCCTGAGTTTTTCCTTTGATTTGCGCACATCATCTCTAAAGAAAGAGAGATGGATGGTTTGTCCTACCCATGAGTATTATTTTATGTTTATATATATATATATATATATATATATATATATATATATATATATAACATACCTACAGGGAACCTCCCCTTGATGAGGGGAGAGATTAGTGTCTTTTTGATGTGGTAAAACTACACATTTGGATGACTAATCTTCCTACTTTGGCTGATCAGACCTATTTTGTTTATCAGTATGCTGATCAACAAAATATTCAACCAAGAGGTCTATCTCAACCATTGATGGTTCCCTCAACCACTAATGGTTACCCTAACCATTGATGGTCACCCTAACTACTAATGGTCAATGTGTGATAAAATAATAGTAAGATATTTTCACCCACCAGACCTCAATCAAATCCAAATTTTAGACCCTCTACCTAATCACAAAACTTTTCCCTATTTTCTGAACCATACTTGACCTACTTAGCATTAATATTGACATACTTATTGCTACAGTTAGTCAATTTCATCTATTATTTCATCAAGCACTTCTTTTATTACATTTTAATATCTTCTCTTATTTATGTAAGTAATTTATCTTGCAGAACTTTATTATTTAAAAGCATGGATTGAAATCCTCCTAGGAAGCTCATGTTTCTTGGATCTAGCTTGCAAGGCAATCCACCCAACTATCTAACTAATAAAAAAATTTATTTGAATGATTTATTATCTATAGGTAATTCTTCCCAAGCCAAAGAGGAGTATCTGCATTAATTTAGATCAACACATGCACAACATATTATGTTTTTCTACCATACCCTTCTCTAGTTTCTTTCCTCTTTTTTATAAAGAACATAAGTGAAATTTATTTGAAACATTTTAGCATGCCCGATGGGACCATTGAGTCTCTCCTTGGGTTCATATTTGCATCTAGCTACTTCTTATTCTTATTTCTCTACTCATATAATGAAATATAAATTTATTTTGGAATTAAAATTGATTGCATCCATTATTTGCTTGCTTATATTAGCTCACATAGCTTAATTAAAGCAAAGTAATCAACCATAGTTTCACTCTTATCACACACATAAGACCAAACCACTTACATCTCAACAAGAATCAAATAGTGACATAAGGCCTGATTGGATGTCATTAGCTAGTGGTCACCTTTCCTAGTTATCCTACTTGGATTTTATAACCAAAGGGAGAGCCAACTCAGCTCTATGGTTGAGTATAATCTCTAGTAATCGGTATATCTTGGCTAAGCACCTAACACCCTTATTCTTGTAGTGTGTGAAGTGAGGGGGCAGGTCCCAATATCAAGACATGTACTAATTCCAATATAAATCTCTTTGAGAGCCTAAACATAACCTGAAACCAACCATAGACTTCTTTTTTAGTAACCACTCTACAAGTTAATTTTAGTCACATATTTCTTAAAGCTTAAGGCATAATCCAAAGAGAAACTAAAATAAACATTAGGATTTAACTTGTTTTAATGTATGTTTTGTCTCCTTAAATTTTCTTATCTTCTCTTTATTTGAATAGTGAGATTATTTGTATCTTCATCTGCATGTTTTTGACTAGGCAACAACTAAGAAACTAAGCAAACTAGGATCCTTCTCCTAATCATCAATCTTCTTTTTCTCTATCATCCATGGAGTAAATCACAAATGTAGAGAGTTTTCCTCATCCTTCTAAGTGTCCTATCAACCCTCATATGGTTGCCCAAGGTGATGTAAACTTTACCAACTTTCTATAGAATAACCCCATAGCCCTCCAACATTACCTTAACATCATATCCCACCCTAACCATGCTTTGGTTCCAATCATTGACTAGCCTTACAACATGCCATCCCACCTAATGAGTGACACTTCTATAGATACCATCTCCACCTAACCTCTATTCACCTAGGCATCATCCTCTACCAATAACCCCATTGATAACACCATTCAGAGACAACCCACTCAACCAAGTAATACCCAAGCACCTTCTTCCCCAACTAATAACACTCTTATTTTAGGAATAACCCAACCTTTAAACACTGATACTTCACTTATTATAGGATTACCCCTTACTAGTTCCACTAGCATTTCTCTCACTTCCAACCTACCTGACTCCACTCTCTTTTAGAGTTTAGTGGTTCCCATACCTTCCACCCTTCTACCCATCAGTACCAAAGTGACCACCTATCCTCTATCTACTAAACCAACCATACCTCCTACCTAACCTGCATTAATACCTCAATAAATTCCCTTCGCATAGAACTCAAGCTATAACCCTAACCCACAAGGGTATGTACCTATACCTTCCACCAAACCACCTATCTCCATGTATTCATATGTGGCATCATCTCAACCACCCATGACCACATATTAGTATGTGGCAGCTTCTCAACCCTGCAATAGCTACCCATATGTTGCACCTACCTAGACCCAACATAGTCTACCTTATAAATATGAGGGTTCACAACCAAAAATAGATCTTATCAAATTGATAATGGAAAAAATGACCACTTTAGAGTCATGTATCTCTGGTACCCAAAACCTTTTATTACATGACCAAATTTGTAATGAACCTATTCACCTGTTTGTCCCTATCTAACCTTATCCACCTCAATATGAGCTTCCCAAATTTTTTAAATTTCAAAGAAAGGAAGATCCCCAACAACATTTAAGGGAATTTAGGAACTCATGTTACTTGATTTTATGTGATGATGCTCTCCTCCTTTGGACCTTCCCCATGTCTCTATTGGTTCTAGTACTAGATTGGTATAGTGTTAATCTCAAGCACTCCCTCTTCTCTTTTGCCCATCTCACCCAAACCTTCCTATACCACTTTTCTATAAACATCTCTAGGAAATTTTCCATCATTTATCTATACTCTATCTGATAGTTTGATGATGATTCTATTACTAAATTCATGGCCCATTGGAGAAGTCTCATCAACCAACTCTTCTTCTCTCTGCCTCAACCTGAGTTAATTGAGCTTTTTGCTCAAGCATGTGCTAACCACATTTCCTCTACTTTGTAGGGTCAAAGCTTTAGGACCTTTGATGAGGACTTCAACATGGCCCATAAAATAAAAAATAGAGCCATAGATGAGGGGAAACTAAAGTTGAAAAATAATAACTCCACCTTCAAATCAAGTGATACCTCATCTTACAAACCTAATAACCAAACCAACACTAATTCTAATAATAAGGGAACCAAAAATGTAGTTGTACATAAGACCATCCCTCCACCTACTATTAACCATTCTAATTCTTCCAACTCTTCCAATCAAAATACCAAGAATTCAAACCATAACAACCAAAGATAATTTAATTTGCTATGGGATTCATATACTTTAGTCTTGGAGAAACTATTAAAAGCCAACATTATCCAACTTCCTTTGATCAAACCTCTATAACAATTCAAATCTTCTCATCTTGCACATGCATGGTATAAAGAGAATATATTTTGTACCTTCAACTATGTCATTATACATGATGTTAGTAGATGAAAAAATTTAAGAGAATCATCCAAAATATCATTGACAAGGGGGAAATTGTACTAGACAACCCCAATGCACCCCAAAACCAATCACTTGACATCTTTAGATAGCCATTTCCAAACCATGCTCCATTCACCAAAAATGAAAGTAAAGCATAATCGTCCCATGAGTTACACACTATTAACATGGTGCTTAGTGAACTCATTACTAAGGATACCACTACCCATCCTACCTTACCATCCCCTCCACTTATTGAGGTAGTGGGGTCACCAACCTCTACTTTGAAAACCAAAACAAAGGAGATAATGTTTCACCTTCCTCCACTTGTTTAGATAGTGGAGCAACCAACCCCTTTGGAGGTCATATTGAAGGAGATAACCATTCTTACTAGACCTTTTTCCTCTATCATATAAAAATCCACTCTCCCTTTGGAAAGCATCCCTATGGGATAGATCATTCTACCTCATCCTCCCATTGAGGAACTACATTCCTAGGCCTTATAACCTTTGATAGAGGCAAAGGATGATTTGCCCACTCCCCTTTCTCCACCCATAGGCTTATCTTTTAAGACCAATATTGAGGGGATCAAATTATCTACATACCTTTTCCCATATGGTCCAAAACATAGGATACCTATCCCAACTTGGCACTGATCATGACACATTTTAGTGCCATTTAGAACTCCTTACTCAACCAGGTAGGAACCCCGAACCACACCATTATCAAACCAACCTATCACCTCTACTGGTAAACATGCCACCATCACACCTAAACCATTAGACATCTCTACCAACCAAACCATCACCAAATCATCATAAACTACCCTACTTGAAGTTAATAGGTCATCTCTCATTGTTATAACCAATCCTATCATGAATCTTGGCATGTTTCCTACTTAAAACCTTACTCATCTATTATTAAATGTGGATTTAAACCCACCAAACACACACAAAAAACCCCTAACTAAATCAACTGAGAGAGAAAAACCACCCAAGATCCCATAAAATAAATCTTCACCTCCCCTTTTCACTTTGCCTTTTATTATAGGACCTCACCCCTTGACCTTAATAAAGATGCCAACCACCCCAAGCAAATCTCAAACCCAACCACCACTCTTGGTTACACCATCACTCTCACTTTAATCCTTACCCATTTTTTCCACACCTCTTATAACCAAAATACCTATCCCTCAGATCTCTACTCCAACACCTTCTACCTCCAAGTCATCCACTACCAAGCTATACACACCTAAAGCATCCACTAAGAAATCTCCCTCACCCAACACTCCCACCATCAAACCTGCTTCTAAAAGGGTTCATATCATATCCATCAAACCTAAGACTCCCATGCCATTACCACAATTACTAGATTCCTAATCAACCATCCTTTAGAGGTTATTGAAATAATTATGCTTAACCTTACCACCTATCAAACCATTCAACCCAAAAATTCCTAAACCATCTTGGTATAATGACAAACCAATATGTTCATACCATAAGACACCTAAGAATGCCACAAAGAACTATAAGGCTCTCCCAACATTATCCCATCAACTATATCATAAGGATGACTTATTATCTAATGAGCCTCCTCTAAGCCCACCACTAAGTTGAGAACCACAAATCATTGACCAACACCTACCTACCCCTCCACTCTCACCTCAAAGTGAAGAAGAACCAAAGAAATCACCTATCCTAACTCCTCCCTTAATCCATACCATCCATGAGGTCACATGATCACATGATCAACCAAGGGATAAGGGAAAGGCAAAGGTATCTATTGCATGGACTATCCCTCTTCTACCACCCAACTACCTATCTAATCTAACCACCTTCAAACAAACCCAAAGTATCCATATTGGGTCCATCTCAATCTAAACCATCCAAATCAATCTAATGTGTAGTTCTGAAACAACTTCACAAAACACTAGTGAAAATGAATTTGTATGAATTGATCCACACCTCACCACACCATTGCCAAGCAATGATATAATTGTTGTAGTTTATAGAGGTTAGGCTAAAATACCCTCAAACTTTAGTAGCTTTTGTCTAAGTTATACACATTTAAAACCTTTTTACCTTTAAATACTTGGAAATATCTTCCATCCATCCAGATGACCTATATCATCCTCTTTTCATTACTGCCTATATCAACCAAACCCATATCAAGAGGTTTATGATTGAGGGGGGGGAGCTAGTATCAACATCATCTCCTCTCATGCCTACAAGCAACTTACATTACTTAAGAACATCATGTTAGAAACCTCATTAGTACTTTGATCATTCAATGATACCATGGCCATGACTTTAGGAACTATTCTCCTTCACATTCACCTAAGACCCTACATGCTTCATGAGCTCTTTTATGTAGTAGAAGGAGAATTATAATACATCTTATTTGGATTCCCTTGGATTCATTTCATGGGTTGTGTACCATCCACATTACATCGGTGTGTCAAATTTGAGCACAATAGTCATGTTGTTACCATACAAGTTGACCCAAGCCATTTCATATCATGCAACATGACATACCGACCCAATGATGTTCTCATTCCTCTACCTAACAAACCTTCACCAATAGAAGATGAGATCCCATCTCCTTCTCCCAATGAATCATCTACCAATTAATCTATCCCTTCTACCCAAATCCCCATAATGGACCCTTTAGATTCAATGTTCTAGCATCTTTCATTGGGGGAGTATCACCTTTTGACCCTTGACACTTTCCCCACTCACCAAGAGTATGGGAAACTTAACAAAAAACTTGATTATGACCCCAATATCAAAACCATTATTCCTTTCAAACCTTAAAATTTCCAAACCAATTTTATCTATGGGGGACTTGATAATTCATCGATAGTTTTACCACCTCTTTTTTAGCTCGACCATTCATCTCTAGCTTCTCCTACCTATATAATCGATAATTTTCCAAAACATACATCTACAAGTGTGTTTAGAAGGTGTTTGGCCTAGGTTAGTATGAATATGGGCCACATGAGTTGCTTTTAATTAAAACTTGAAAACCTCTTGAAAATAATGGCCTCAATTTCACCCCAACCTACCTCCCATTACCATCATTGATGAAGACATCCCTTCCTTTCCAACCCCTTCTCTATCAACAACTAAGGATTTGATATCATCCCCCCTAACATTTTTTTCATCAACATAATCATCCATAGATCCATAACTTATCAAAAGGATGGGGAGATTGTAACCATCCTTATGACCCATCTTGAAGTGATAGCAAGTGACTCTCCTACCATTAATATCATTCAATGTCAAGATGATGATTCCATTCTCACCTCCCTTGGTGCACCATATTCCTCTATCCAAAAATATCTTCTTCTCGATAATTCAACCATGTTGAGTGAATCCACTATGGATATCAACTTGGGCACTCTAGACAATCCTTTTATTGTTAAAATTGTCCAATCACTAAATTACAAGGAGCTTCAAGACTTCCCTTCCTTCCTTTCAGACCACAACATATCATTTTCTTGGTCTTACAGTGACATGCTAGGAATCAACCCTTTCATCACTACCTAAAACATAATTACCAATCATGATACCAATCCCATTAGACAAAAACTCTAGAAAATGTACCTTGCATATCCCTTCTTATCAAAGAAGAGTTATAACATCTACTATCCATCAATTTCATTCAACCCATTAACTATCCCTAATGGGTTTCAAACATCATACATTTTACCCAAGCCACAAGCTGACTACAATTTTTTGTAGAATTTCATGACCTCAAACTTGCTTACTCAAAAGATAATTTTCCTCTATCAAGAATTGACCAACTAGTTGATATTACAATCAGACATGAGATGTTATCTCTCATGGATAGATTTTTGGGTTAAAATTAGATCATAATTACCCTTGATTATCAATATAAAACTACCTTCATCACCCCATAGGGTACCTTTTACTATAGGGTCATACCTTTTGGAATGAAGAACACTAGTGCAACCTACTAATGTGTTATGACCTACATCTTCTATGACCTAATCCAAAAAATCATAAAGGAATACATTGATGACCTTCTTGTAAAATCCAAATGTCATAAGGATAATTTAGCTATTCTTAAGATCATTTTTGAGTGCCTCATCCATTACCATGTCTGCCTTAACCCCAAGAAGTATATTTTTGGAGTCTTGTCAAGAAAACTCCTTGTATTTATCATCTTACTTTAGGGAATCAAAGTTTATCCCTCCAAAATCAAAGAAATAATCAAAATGCCTCCTACCCACCTCAAATAAATCAATATCTTGTAAGGCAATCTCCAATCCATTCATCACTTTATCTCTCATCTCTCAGACCGGTATCAACCCTTCCACCACCTTCTAAAAAAGGATGTGTGTTTTAAGTGGAATAACAACTATCAAAAGGCATTTGATTCACTTAAAAATTACCTTTTATCTCTGCCTATTCTCACTCCTCCCAAATACAATCAATCTTTCTACCTTTATATATTTACCACTAACCACTTGTTAGGGGCAATGCTTGATCATTAGGATGAACAACACAAAGAGCAAGTTATCTACTACATTAGTTGCATGCTTGTAGAATATGAAACTTAGTACACCCATATTGAGAAAATTTATGTAGCTTTTGCCTTTGTGGCCACCAAACTCTATTAATACCTTCTCAACCACAAGACCTATGTCATAACCAATATCGACCCACTCAAGTATATGCACTCTGAGCCATACCAAAATCAACATATGGCCAAGTGGTTCATGCTCTTATCTAAGGTTAACATTGATTTTCTTTAGTATAAGTTAATTAAATGACAATTTGTTATCAACTAATTGGTTGACACACCCTTAGAAAATGATCATACTCCTCTTGAGTTTCTTGATGAGTCCATCATGACCCTCTCAAGTAGACTTCACCTATCAAGTAACCATGCTCTTTGATAGATCAAAGTGTCAGCATGGTGGAGGAGCCAAAATTATCCTTATCCCCATTCATGGTGAACCTGTTCCTTTATCATTCAAACTATATTTAGAGTTTACCAAAAATATGGTTGAGTATGAATCCCTAGTCATAGGCCTCCAAATTATGTTAGCCTTGGGAGTCAAAATGATCAACATCTTTGGTGACTCTCAACTAGTGGTCAATCAAATAAATGACTATGACACATGTAATAATGATGTTTTATAATAGTAAAAATAATTAACTAATGTACTCTTAGCCTCATTTGATCACTATCATATCTAGACTACCCTAGGATCTATGAACAATTTTTGATATGATGTCCTCCCTCACATCTCAAATCTTGTCTACACCCTCTGACTCTAAGCTATATTTCATCATCCATCAAATTATTGAGCCTTCCTACATCAAGTAAAACTCTCCTACCATCTTTAATGCAGATGAGGTCCAACTTGATCTTTGGTATTAGTAAAACTTTGACTATCTTAAACTTGTCATCATTCCTTTTGGTCTTTCCAAGAATTCTCAAAGAGCATTATCCAGAGTACTTCACATTATACCATACTAGGGGGAATTCTTTATAAACATGACTTTGAAGGTCTCCTCTTCTGTTTCCTACATAGTCATGAATCCTCTCATGCTATCAAGGAAATACATGGTGGGATCTATGGTGGACACTTTAGTGACCTATCTATTTCTAAATGCATCCTTTGCCTTGGCTACTACTAGTTTACCCTTAATCAAGATGACTATGATTATGTAAAAAATGTGTCAAATGTTAATAACATGCTAATTTACATCACAAACCTAGCTGTATTCTTCACGTATCCATAGATTTCTAACCCTTATCATAATGGGGTTTGGACATCATTGGTGAAATTAATCCCCATTCTTCATAGTGACATCATTATATCATCACTATGACTGGATATTTGACCAAATGGGTAGAGGTTATTCCTCTTATCTCAACCAAAGCCAAAAATATTTTCAACTGTATCAATCATCACATCATCTATCATTTCATTATTCCTCACAAAATCATCAATAATAATGATAAATCTTTCAAAAACAAACAAGTCCAAGGTCTTTGTGATGCATTCAACATCAAGTTAAGTTTCTCTTCACCCTATCATCCTCAAGTAAATGGATAGGTGTTTCTATGCTAAATCGCTTTCTACATTCAAAAGATAGAAATGAGAAACTAAGAGATGGTCTAGGGTTAGAAGATACCCAGATGTAGTCATGCGCACGAAATCAGACGTTAGAAGGCACTCCTCTTTGGCTATGGAGAAATGACACCTGCGAAGAAAAAGAGACTAAACACGAAAAAATGTTAGACAAGGAGACGGTGGGTTGTCAAGCAAAACGCTTGATCCCTGAAGTATGAAGACTTCCTTAAGGGATATCAACCCACTAATAAAAAGCAGAATATTTGACGGAAGTAGATATAATGAAAGATAGAATGACAAAAATAAAAGATAGAAAACAAAATGCATACCTAAGATGTAGTAAATTGTTCTACACAGTCGCCGGTGTCGGTCTCTGTACCGGCGTCGGTCAGGGAATGATGTCGACATCAGTTAAATTGCCGGTGTTGGTTAGGGTAATGACCGGCATCGGTCGGGGCAACAGTGCTAGACAGAGTCTGGGTGGGTCTGGTCAGGTCTGGTTGAGTAGGGACAAGCTCTGGTCAAGTTTTTTGGGCTTTGTAGAAGGTCTTGTTGTTTTATTTGGGGTTTGTGTAGGAAGTCTGAATAGAGTTACAGACTGTGTAGTCAGGGTATAGTGGGCAGATGTGTAAAGGAGGAAGTCAAATCTTGGGTTTACAGTCTGAAGATCTGGGGTGATAGCAATAATAAACAAACAATAACTAGAGAGAAACAAAAACACAGAGGGAGATACATACCTGTTACACACTGCAAGTATGATAAAAGACATGATTGAAGTCATCGATGCACTACTAGAAGTTGATCAAAGTGAATGCAGATTGGTTGAATGCTAGAGTTGATTAATCATAACATTTTGGGATGATTGTCAGAGTTTTTTGAATGATTGCTAGAGTCTGTTGAATGATTGCTAGAGTCTGTTCGAATGGTTTTGCTGAGGAAGGTGAGGGATGGTTCGATAACCGATCGGGAAATTGACTTGGAACTGAATGGGTAATGAATAATGGGTAATGGTTTGAGAATGCAGTGTTAAGGATGACCGACATCGGCAGGATTGCCGACATCGGCCGATAAGTGACCGACATCAGCGGCATCGACCGGGTAGATACCGTCTTTGGCAGATGTAGAATGGGGACAGAAACTAGCTTTAACTTTTTGCTCATTTTTACATGCTGCCAGGGTCAAGGCTCATAGGGAAATGGTCGACAGGGGAAAAAAAAGCATGGAGGAATAAAATGAGGGAGGACCAGGGGAGTGGACACGATTTTGGTGTCTACATTTGCTCCTTTTTGTCTTGTTGGTTATTATAGACGAACTGCAAGACAAAAATATGAGTTAATTGCCCTAGGTGTGGATAAGGTATTCCCCCTCAAAGCAAGAGTTGAGGGAAGGGAACCAGGAATCGGGTGCTAATTTGACAAAGAGTGGATGAAAAAAAAAGGGGGTGAGGGTGAAAGTTGCAAAAGTCGTGATTGCATGCGTACCATTGCACGAGATGGTCAGGTCAGATTATCATAGGTCAAGGGTCGAGGAGTGCCAAAATTGAAGTAACCGGGCCCCAGCATTTAGTCATCTACTGATTGGGTTATTCAATCATAGCTGTAGCTCCAAATGGTCATCGTGTTTTAGGTATCCTGGGCTCAAGAAGTGCTCCTAGAAACATGAAAAAATCACAAGTAGTGCAGATCAATCGGCTTGCGATCCTATACTTGTGGGAGTCCAAAAATAGTCTGTGCACAATTTGCTAACCAGTCGTGGGGTAGCATACATGCAAAAACAACCAAGGCAACATTGTCTTGGAAGTGGTCAAAGTCGGAGGAGATAGGTATGATCTCCAATGGTCTTGGTCAAGGTGGATGGATGGATGAAAGGACATGGCCGAGCTAGCCTCAGAAGATATCATATCCTCTGAGTGCTGCCTACATAGCCCCTGTGTGAAGGGCCTTAGGCCAATGTAGTTCTCCCTAAAAGGGAGGAAGGGTCGAAGGGATGGAATAGGTCATGGTTGAGGGTAAGGTCATGGTCAAAAGGAGGAAAGAAGGTTTGTCCATCAAAGAGATGAACAAACGAGGGTGGTTGAGCTAACCCCAGAAGATATCGTATCCTTTGAGTGCTACCTACATAGCCCCGGTCTTAGGGCCTCAGACCAATGTAGTTCAAACAATTCAAACAAAGAGTCCGAGTGGTAGACAGGTGGTAAAAGTGGTTGATAGACTGGTTTTGGTCAAGGTCAAAATGATGAGGAGAAAAAAGAGGTTACAGCCTTTTCTAAATGGTGTAGTCTATAACATTGGTGATGTGGTCTTTCATCCCTAGAAATTTTCCATAGTCGTGATGGATGTATGCTAAAAATGAATTGAGGTCTATTTATGCTTCAGCAAGTATTAGTTTATGCTGAACATAAATTGAGTTTGGTCGATAGTTTCCATGTGTATTGGTGTCCATAGAAACTAGTGTGAATAGAGGTATGATGATGTGACAGGTCTGAAAATGTGAGGTTGAGTTGAGTTGGGTTTGACAAGTGATGAAGTTGAATGTGACCAAAGTGAAGAAAAAGTGAAAGGCATATTGCTCTTTCATTGACAAGGACTAGGAAAACATCATAGATAGGGGTTATTAGAACCAAGAGCCCCATTCATGCATGATGTCATCGACCATATGTAGTGTTAGAGCTATAATAGAATCACTTTGACATTAAAGTGAGATCAAAGTCCCTTGAGTAGGTGATAGGAGGAGGATAGGGTAACCTATCTTAAGAGCAGAGATAACTTTGCCCCTTTTTATAAGAGACCCTGAGACAACTACAAGCCAAGTCCATGACCCTTTTTTTTTTTTGAGTTCAGACTGATCAATGCGAGAAGTCTACATAGAGATGCCATTTGTGTGGTGGTCATTGGCAAAGCTGATCAATGCAGGAAGCTTCTAAGAAAGATTGTTGTTGTAGCAAGAGTTAGGCATAGCCATCCTTCGAGGGAGTGGTCTATATTTTGCTTTATATATAAGGGCTTTGAATAGCTATCCTTCGAGGGAGTAGTCTATTAGCTACAGCAATGATAGTACAGCTATCCTTCAAGGGAGAAGTCTACCTTTTGATTCTAGTTTGGTGACCTGGATGTTTTGATAGAAATGTGAGTCATGGACAAGACTATAGAAGGTCAAGGGCTCCCTTTTATTAGGACAAAGCATCCATACTGTATAAAAGGGGTATATAGGATTTGTTAAGGGGAGTAGGGTTGAAAGGAATGAGGACTAAGAGGATGGGGATTGCTCAAAGGACGAGCTCAAGGTAAATTTCAAGTGGATGAGTACTCGACTAACAGTAGAATGATCGCAGATGCAACACATTAAGAGGCTTAGGTTCTAGTCGTCCATCGAGAGAAGACAAATGATACGTCCCTGATCCATACTTGTGCATGATAATGAAAGGTCCAAGCCAATCAGGGGAAAACTTGCCTCGCTTACTTCACTCCATATTGGTCACGTGCTGATTCTCTTTGAGGATGAGGTCTCTGATATTGAAATCTTGTTCTCACAAATTTTTGTCATAGGCTCGCTTGATGCGATGTTGATAGACATGGAGATGGTTGAGGGAAGCAAGACAACACTCGTCAAGTAACTCAAGCTGAGCTAAGTGATCTTGATGAAAGTCATTGTTAGAAAGAATGTCATGCAGAGAAATGTGGAGAGACGGGATCTATACTTTGAGAGGTAGGACAGCCTCTATTCCGTACACGAGAGAGAAAGGGGTAGCACCCGTGGAGGTTCGAATGCTAGTGCGGTAGGCCCACAAAGTGAAGGGAATGTGAATGTACCAATCCCTTCCAGTGTCGCTGATCACCTTCATGAGAATTTTAGTCAAAATTTTGTTGGAAGCCCTGGCCTGCCCATTTGCTTGTGGGTAGTAAGGTGATGAGAAACTGAGCTTGATGCCAAATGAGTCACAGAGTTTTTGGACAGTCTTGTTTTTGAAGGACTTGCCATTATCGGTGATGATTTTGTGAGGGACGTCGAAGCGACAGATGATGTGGGTGCTGATGAAGTCGACAATCTTGTCGGCTTTTGTAGAGATGAGAGGAATAGATTCCACCCACTTGGTGAAATACTCAGTGGCAGTGATGATGGATTGATGATGAAGAGACGAATGAGGGTTAATCTCATCAATGAGATCTAAGCCCCACTAAGAAAAAGGCCAAAAATCTTGAGCGACTTGTAAGGCGTGACTAAGAAGATGAAACAAGTTAGAGTGCTACTGACACTTGATGCAACATCAAACATAGTCACTACAGTCTTGATGAAGGGTGGGCCAATAATAGCCCAGACGAAGGATGCGCTTGGCAACTGAACTCCCATTGAAATGTCTGCCACAAATCCCATTGTGGACTTGCTTAATGGCTTGAGATGCTTCAGTGGAGGTGAGACAGCGAAGAAGGAGGCCATCGAAGCCTCTCTTATAGAGAAGACCCCCTAGCATGGTATAGCAAATGGTGCACTTGATAAAAGCTCGCCGCACATTGCTAGAGAGGTTGGGAGGAATGATAGACAAAGACAAGAAGTCCACAAGTTGCTTATACCAAACATCTCATGGGCTAGAGTCTATGGTGTTGACATGATTAATGTTAGGAGAGATATAAGAAGGTAATGACACACGATGCACCGTGACAAAAAGTCTGGATGCAGATGAAGAAGATGGGATATGAGAAGCGAGATAAGCCATGGTGTCAGCAAACTTATTCGTGGAATGAGGAACAGTCTGTAGGAGGTAATGGTCGAAAGATGCAAGGAGAATGTCAGCACAGTTTTTGTACCTTTGCAAAATTTCATTTTTACAAAGGTATGAACCATTGACCTGATTAACGATGAGCTGCGAGTCATCCAAGATGTTGATGGACTTGATGCTGAGAGAGAGGGTAGTCTGAAGTCCCAAAATTAAGGCCTCATATTCAGCCATATTATTGGTACAATGAAAGTTGAGATTAAAAGACAAAGGCATGGGCTCACCATCGAGTGGGATGAGAATGACTCCCGTACCCCCACCAAGTTGACATTTGGAGCCATCGAAAAACATGATCATTTGGTAGATAGTGTCATCGATGGAAAATGCGGCAATAGACTCATCAGGGAACTCGCATTATGAAGGTTGATTGTTGGGAAGAGGGGCATCTGCCAGTTGATCAATGATGGTTTACCCCTTGATAGATTTCTACTGGATGAATTTGAGATCGAACTTAGCAAGCAGCATGAGCCAACAAGCCATATGTTGATGTTGATATGGCTTGGAGTGCATAAACTTAAGAGGGTCGATGTGAGTGATGACAAAGGTTTTGTGATTAAGGAGATAGTGGCAGAGCTTGGTAGTGGCAAAGACTAATGCCAAATAGAGTTTCTCGATATGAGTATACTGAGTTTTATAGTCGACCAGTGTGCAGCTGATATAGTAGACTACTTGCTCATGGTGATGCTCGTCTCGGTGCACAATCATGGCACCTAACGAATGGCTGGTGATAGAGATGTAAAGGTAGAAGGGTTGATCATCTTTAGGTGGAATGAGAACTGGTGGAGAGACCAGATAGCGTTTAAGGGCTTCAAAAGCCTCTTGATAGTCCTTATCCCATGTAAAAGAGATGTCCTTCTTAAGGAGATGATGAAAAGGTTGGCAGCGGTCAGAAAGCTACGAGATGAAACGACAAATGGACTGGAGCTTCCCTTGTAAACTACAAAGCTGCTTGAGATTGGTCAGGGGTGGCATTTTGAGGATAGCGTGGATCTTGGCAGGATCTATCTCGATGCCATGAAAAGAAATGATAAAGCCGAGAAGCTTACCAGAGAGGACTCCAAAGATGCATTTCTTGGGGTTAAGGCAGACATTGTATTGAAGAAGGCGAGAGAAGATGATTTTGAGAATGGTCAAATGGTCACGACGAAGCTTGGACTTGTTGAGCAGGTCATCCACATAGTCCTCCATGATTTTATGGAGGAGATCATGGAAAATGTAGGTCATGGCATGTTGATAAGTGGTGCCTGCATTCTTCAAGCTAAAAGGCATGACTGGATAGCAGAAAGTCCCCCATGGGGTAATAAAAGTGGTCTTGTGCTAATCTTCCAGAGTAATCAAGATTTGATTGTATCCTGAAAACCTATCCATGAGAGATAGCATTTCATGGCTAGCTATGAGATCAACAAGCTGGTCAATGTTAAGAAGAGGAAAGTCATCTTTGGGATAGGCTAGGTTAAGGTCACGATAGTCTGTGCAGATTTGGATCCCCCCAGTCACCTTGGTGATAAGGACGATGTTAGAGACCCACTGCAGATAGTCGATAGGGTGGATGAAGGAGGCACTGAAGCTCTTCTTTGACAAGGAGGGCAACATGAGGATGCATCTTTCGAAGCTTTTGCCTAACAGGCTTAGCCTCTGGTTTGGTGACAATGTTATAAGTAGCGATGATGGGGTCAATGCTAGGCATGTCACAGTAGGTCCAAGCAAAGGCCTTGCTATGGTCTGAGAGGAACTGGGTATAGTCAAGCTACTCCTGAGTGTCTAAATATTGACCAATCTTTAAGACGTGAGGAACATCAGAAGAAGGGAGGTTGATGTCAATGGTCGATTCATTTAACATAACCTGGGTCTTAGAGGGGAGAGAGCGCTGGATGAAAGAGTCATCGGTGCCCATGTAGGAAAGAATGGCATCATCATCAATGCAGTGGATAGTGTGAATGGTTGCCGGCTCATCTTCTACCATGCTAGGAAAAATGAGAGGGAGAGATTTGGACACCCCATTGAACTGATAAGTTAGGGGTTCTAGGCGGATAATGTTTATGGAAAAAAAAACTAAGAGGGATGGAAACCACCGACTCCGTAGGTGAAGGAGGAGGGATGGGTGAGTCTGGAAGAGGTTGGTCAAGGGTTGGTTTGGGACAAAGGTCTATAGGGATTTGAGTGGGGTCGTGATATCCCAAGCCATACCGTTTCTTGGCATCATCATCGTTGAGCGGTTTGATGGGTTGATGGGAGCCCTACTCATAACGTCTGAAACCAAAACCCTTCCATGCACACCTATAAAGGTAAGTATGTGCAAAGGTAGGGTTGCCAAGAAATGAGAAGTTTGATGTGAAAAGTTGAGGTGAAGGAAGAGGATTGCAATCAATAGGAGCTTGATTGAGCCCCCCGTATACAAGGTTGGTTTGGTGGTGAGGGGGACCATAAGGTACGATCATCCCAATCTGATGGTCGTAGCTAGGGTTGTGATGAAGGCGTCCATACTATTGTGGAGTTTAGAACATGTCTAAGGCCAATAAGTGATACTCCCTTAATGAAAGTCTTTGGACGATGTCTTTCATGGGGTCTGTGGTCGTCACTTGAAGGGGAGGTGTGAGGGCGATTGCCTGTTGCGAACTGGTTGAAGCTTCCACAGATGGAGGTGGTGCCGGGGTTGATGGCTTGATAGGGATGAGGACGTCATTAGGATGGTAGGTGGTGTTACAAGTTTTGAAGGGTGAAGGGTCGACGAGAATGATATGGACTTGCCCATCATGCTCAAATTTCACACAATGGTGTAGGGTGGAAGGGACACAGGCCATGGCACGGATCCAAGGTCGGCCTAACAAGATGTTGTATTGAAACTCTCCTTTGATGATATAGAAGAGCTTTGGGACTGTGTGTGGACCAATACAGATGTGAAGGATGACTGTGCCAATGGTCATGGCAGTGGTGTTATTAAAGGAGTGTAAGATTGCGTCAATTTTAGAGATGCAATTCTTGGGAAGGGCCAACTGTTTAAAGGCATGGGTGGAGATAATGTTGATGCTGGCACCTCCATCGATCATAATGCATTTAATGCGTGTCTGATCAACATAGGTAGTGATGAAGAGGATGGCATCCTGATCTTCTGTGTTGGATGTGGGAATCTCAGAATCGCTGAATGTGATGGAGGTAATAGGAGATAAAGAATGGATGAGGGCAGTAAGTGGCTGGGGGTCTTCAAGTTGGACCTCTGCTACCTACAAGGCTTTGATGAGGGCTTGACGATGTTGGGGTGAGGTTTGGATGAGGTCATAAAGGGACATCTTCACAGGCATCTGGTAAAGCTGTTTCAACATGGAGTCATGGACTGGTCCGAAAGAAGAAGAAGAATATGAGGGTTGAGGTGCGCCAAGGATAGAAATCGTAGGCTTGGGCGGTTGAGGTGGCTGGATGAAAGGGTAGGTCCAAGGAATGGTGGCTTTTTCCTTCACCTTATCCTTTTGTGACCTGGTGGTTATGTGAATGGCATTGATTTTGGAGATAGGGGGTGAAGGAGATGAAAGGGTCATGGTCTGCTAATGAGATGTTGATGGGTTTGAAGAGGTTGGAGGGTTATGAGAAGGAGTCAGGGGGTGGTCAAGAGTGTCTTCAAAGAGAAGAGTGTCTTTTTCCAGATAATGGTGAATGACGGTCTTGAGAGCACAGCAAGTCTCGGTATTGTGTCCTGGCATACGATGATATAGACAAATCTTTGTGTCGTCGAACCAGGAGGGCTTAGACCCGAGAGGTTGGAAAGGCTTGATGGCAGAAGGGTTATGCTATAAGTCTGCAAAATTCGATGTAAGATCAAAGAGTATGAGCCCACTAAAGGGTCTGTGCTTGTCGATGTATGCGATACTGGTGACTTTTGCTTGGGCGGAGTCAGAGGAGGTTTTTGTACCACCTTCTGGGTTGATGGTGCGGTGACAGGTAGAGACGGTACTTTCTTCATGAGAGGTACTACCCTTTTGGGAGAGGGTAGGCTAGCAATAGGCAAAGGAAGTAAAGGAGGTAACTGATTTTGATTAAAGGTCAGAGTGGGAAGGACTCTGGTTAAGGTCGAAGGATGGGGTCCCACAATGGAGGGCAATGGTGACGGAAGAAGAGGCATTCACCTCTGTGGTTTGGCAATCTTTTGTGACCTGGGTTGAAGACTACTATTGGTCGAGGTCTGGTTTAGGTCCACCTTCACTTGTGGATGAGTGAGGTTGGAGACAAGGCAAATGCCAAGTGACTTGATAGGTTTAGATGGGGTAGATGCTGGTTTTGGTTTTGATGGGGTCGATTGAGGTTTAGAAATGGGAGTCTGGTTTTTGTTAAGGGTCTTGGGAGGTTTCACCATAGGAGGATTGGTTGCATGAGACAAGAGGGCATAGGCATGTTGAAGAGCTGTGAGACGCTCCCACAATACCTGATGCTCCACTTTCCTTGAAGGGAGAAGTTTGAGTTTCTCCACTAGTCGAGAAAATGGCTGAGAAGATGTGGGATGAGGTTTGGGATCTTGAGAAGATGTGGATGGTTGTGGGGTTGAAGATGAGACTGGTGTAGTGATTTTAGACCCAAGGCATGATGGAGTCGTGATAGGTTCGTCTGTGATTGGAGATGAAGGAGAGGCAGGTTCTTCCCTGGGTAGAGAAGAAATTAGAGAATGAGGTTCCTCAAGCGGGTAAAGAGTAGGGATGATGGTGCCCTCCACTTGTGGTCGAGGAGTAGGTAGGGTTAGGTCCTCCATGGGTAGCAAGAAGGAGGTTGGTGAAACTGGTGATGCTGGTAAGGTCGAGGCATCCTCTAAGATGAGAGAGGTTGACAGAGAACTAACCAGAGAAAGAGGTTTATCCACATGTGATGGACTAATGGATGAACTCACCTCTTGAGGTTGGTTAGAAATGAAGGGTGAGACCGTATTGACTGTTCGTATATTATGTTCGTGAATGTTGTCAGTCAAGGTCTGGACATTGTTTTGAGTTGGTGGATGATTGGGGAATGGTTGTTTAAAGATGTCGATCTTTTGGTTAGGTGGCACACTAGGATTGTTGAGGATGAGGTCACCCTTTTCAAGCATATCTTGGATGATGTTTTTAAGGGTTCTATAGTTGCCCGTGTCATGTCCCTTAACACGGTGGTAGTTACAAAAGTCATTTTCCCTATACCACGTAGGGATGGTGCGTGAGGGATCAAATTGTGGTGGTGGTCGGATCTGAGGGAGATTGAGGACCCCCTGTTTGACAAGTTTTTCTAGCATAGACACATATGATTCTCCAAGTGGAGTATACTGTCATTGTATGTATCTTTGCTGGAATAGGCGGGTGGTGCTCTAAGACGGGGATGGCTCAGGCTGGTTAGTTGAAGGCGAAGAGGAGGAAGATCTAATGACCACAGTGTTTGCTGAAGCTTTAGATTTAGGATTAGATGATGAAGGCTTAAAAGAGGGGTCATTGGTCTTGGAGTGGGGATTCTTGCTCTGCAACTTGACTTTATTCTCCTCAACGGCACGTAACTCAAGTTTACGGGCCATTGTGAAGGCTTCATCAAAAGTGCAAAAGGTTTAAACCCTTAAGGTGGAAGAAATGTGTCTGGCGTAGGCTTGGGAGAATAGTTCAATAAGTTCAAGTTGGGGTAAAGAAAAGGAAAGTTGATTGATAAGGCCCCTCAAGTGAGTAACAAAATCAGCAATGGATTCATCCTCGAATTGACAGATAGAATAGAGGTCTATGATTGAGACCTTCTTAGTGATGTTGATGGAGAAATGGTTGAGGAAGAGCTAGGCCAGCTGAGTGAATGTGAAGAGGGAATGGCTGGCAAGGGAGCTGTACTAATCAAGCATAGCACCTGAAAGAGACATAGGGAACATGCATAAAAGCAATGCATCATCGTGGGCGATAAGGTAACAGGCGTGTCTGAATGCCCATAAGTGCTGTTGTGGGTCTTCCTTGCTTTGAAAATGAGAAAACTTAGGAAGTTCCCACTGACTGGGATATGGTCGGATTGGGACAGAAGGATGGATAGGCTCATTGCAAATTTGTTCGTATGACAGAGTATTGCGTGACCCAGAAACAGAGGTCTCTAGGCTGGACATCTTGTCCATCAGCATCTTGATGATATCTACTGATAGATTAGCGGGTGGAGCACCCCCTAGATTATAAGGCACTTGAATGAGGCTAGAAGAGGCGTATGACATAGTCAGTTGTACCAGTAAGGGTGCAACATATGGATGACTAGTCATAGGGATAGAAGAGGAGACTAAAGATGGTTGGGTAGAAGGCACGGCTAGGTTTGATGTTGTGACAGGAGGCTGGTTAGTGGTAACATGGGCCAATGGATAGGTAGCCACCCTAGTGTTGATAGGAGTAAGGGTAGGCGGAATAGAGACAACCAAATTTTGAAAGGGGGTAGAAAGTGGTTGAGTGGGTTGAGGTTGATGGGGGGCCGAAACCCTAGTGGAAGTGGGCCCCATGATAGAGGGAGAGGCCACACTCAGATGGTTGGTCAAAGGCTAGTCATTTGTCGAGGCAATAGCCTGGGCGTCTAAAGGTTGAATTACGGATGTTGTTGATATGACCGCAGTTTTGAGAAGAAAGGTCGACATTCCGTAGATTGGATTGCCCAAGGGGTCTCGCATTCGGCTATTTGCAAGATAGTGTTGTAAGTCTTTGACGTTGAGGTCCAAGAATCGTGCAAAATCTTGGTCCCTTTATGGGATGATAGGCATCTAGGTCGGGGATGGGCGAGTAGGAGTTCTTTCAGTTTTTGAGTGGAACTCCATTATAGGACTGGTTATGGATGGGGTAGATGGGAGTGGGTGATGGCTCACGTGATCGACTAGAGCCTTGGCTTGGCTATGAGTTAGAACCATTCAAGGCAAGAAAGAACGTCCTCACAAGCTCAAACAAGAAGATAAGAACTAAAAATATGAAGAACACAAGCAGATCTTAAAACCCTAGGAGTAAATATTTAGGATTATAGTGGCTTATGCCTTAGAATGTGTGTAGAGGAAGATTTTTGAGTCAGGACCTAGAAGAAGTAGTCTATGGATGGTTTCAGGTCAGTTATGGTGCTTAAGAAGTCTATGTTAGGTTTCGTACAAGGCCTGGTGCTAAGGAGCAAGCTCCCCTCACTTCACGAGTCCAGTGATAAACTGGGCCCGCTTAGCCAAAATATACTCCCCCTATAGTTTAGACTCTGCCAGAGAACATAGTGGGCTTTCTCCTTGGTGATGAAATCCAAGTAAGATCACCGGGATGGGTAAGGTATCCGCTGAGGGATGAATTCCCAGTCAGGCCTTGTCTCAGGTAAGTTAAGATGTTTGTTTTGTGCAAGTGGTTTGGTCGTGTAACATCAAGTGATCTAGATTAATTCAATATGCATTTGTTAATTACTAAGTGTGGTATAAGAAATGCAAGCACAAGCAGAAATGAAAGTGCGGTGTGTTTTAAGTCCCAAGCTGAAATGTTTGTTCGTATGAAGACGAATGGAGAAAGAGTCGAAGAATATGAGTTTTGGCTAGTCTAGAAATGCAAGAAAGAAAAGAAAAGTTCTTTTTAGTCCTGCTTATGATGTCATTTCGAAGAGATGAAAGAGGCAAAAAGGAAAGAACCTAATGCACCCTATATGAATGAAAGAAAGAAAGAACCCAAGGAAGGCCCTAGGGTCCCACCGGGTGTGCCAGAATGTTTCTATGCTAAATCGCTTTCTACATTCAAAAGATAGAAATGAGAAACTAAGAGATGGTCTAGGATTAGAAGATACCCAGATGTAGTCGTGCACACGAAATCAGACGTTAGAAGGTACTCCTCTTTGGCTGTGGAGAAATGACACCAGCGAAGAAAAAGAGACTAAACACGAAAAAACATTAGACAAGGAGACGGTGGGTTGTCAAGCAAAATGCTTGATCCCTGAAGTACGAAGACTTCCTTAAGGGATATCAACCCACTAATAAAAAGTAGAATATTTGACGGAAGTAGATATAATGAAAGATAGAATGACAAAAATAAAAGATAGAAAACAAAATGCATACCTGAGATGTAGTAAATTGTTCTGCACAGTGGCCGGTGATGGTCTCTGTGCCGGCATCGGTCAGGGAATGATGCCGATGTCAGTTAAATTGCCAGCGTCGGTCGGGGTAATGACCGGCGTCGATCGGGGAAATAGTGCTGGATAGAGTCTGGGAAGGTCTGGTTGGGTCTGGTTGAGTAGGGATAGGATCTGGTCAGGTTTCTTGGGCTTTGTAGAAGGTCTTGTTGTTTTGTTTGGGGTTTGTGTAGGAAGTCTGAACAGAGTTACAGACTGTGTAGTCAGAGTATAGTGGGTAGAGGTGTAAAGGAGGAAGTCAAATCTCAGGTTTACAATCTAAAGATCTAAGGTGATAGCAATAATAAACAAACAATAACCAAAGAGAAACAAAAACACAGAGGGAGATACTTACCTATTACACACTGCAAGTATGATAAAAGACATGATTGAAGTCATCGATGCACTGCCAAAAGTTGATCGAAGCGAATGCAGATTGGTTGAATGCTAGAGTTGATTGATCGTAATAGTTTGGGATGATTGTCAGAGTTTTTTGAATGATTGCCAGAGTCTGTTGAATGATTGCCAGAGTCTGTTCGAATGGTTTTGCTGAGGAAGGTGAGGGACGGTTTGATAACCGATCAGGAAACTGATTGGGAACCAAATGGGTAACGAATAATGGGTAACGGTTTGAGAACGTAGTGTTAAGGATGATCGACATTGGCAGGATTGCTGACATCAGCCGATAAGTGACTGACGTTGACGGCGTTGATTGGGTAGATACC
The DNA here is from genome assembly GCA_037957365.1 of Torreya grandis. NCBI lineage: Eukaryota > Viridiplantae > Streptophyta > Pinopsida > Cupressales > Taxaceae > Torreya > Torreya grandis. Next base: position 55,620 of record JARHVA010005414.1, on the reverse strand, counting down.
GTTGTCGGCAGATGCAGAATGGGGACAGAAACTAGCTTTAGCTTTTTGCTCATTTTTACACACTGCCAGGGTCAAGGCTCATAGGGAAATGGTCGACAGGGGAAAAATAAGCATGGAGGAATAAAATGAGGGAGAACCAAGGGAGTGGACATGATTTCGATGTCTACAATAGGTGAAATCCTCTAACAAAACCCTCAATAACATGCTAACTAAAATGGTTAATGTATCTGGTCATGACTGACACTTACATATCCCTTTTACCGTATGGTCATATCATACTAGCATTCAAACCCCTACAGGTGCTACCCCTTTATCCTTCATCTTTAGAGTAGAGGCTGTCTTGCCTCTTGAAGTCCAAATTCCCTCTCTTTGCATATATTTTCGTGATATTTTCTTTGAAATTGATTATCATCAAGAATGTTAAGCCCAATTGAATTACTTGACAAAAGTCATTTAGCGGACCTTACCCATATTCATGTCTATCAATAAAGCATCAAATGAGCTTATAGCAAGCACCTTAAAGTATGATAATTCAAAATAAAATACCTCATCCTAAAGGAAAAATAACATGTTACCAATATGGAGAAATGCAAGTGGGGTGAATTTGCTTTCAATTAGCTTAGACCTTATATCATAACACACAATTATGGACTAGGAGCTTACCAATTATCCTCTCTTGAGGAAAACCTAGATCTTGAACCCCTCAAAGCTTTACATTTGTGTCCTTTTGTTAAAAAGGATCAAACTCACCTTTTGTCTAACTTAAGCTCATCCCCTATTTTTACACCACCTTCATCTCCCTATTTTAGGGATGATTGATTAGAACTAAATCATGTGATTAACCGTCACAAGCATAGCCTAATTTTGAACAATGGGTACCATAGCTCTACCTATGGCATGATTCTCATGGTACTTTCTACTCCTTTCCTAGTATAGATTCCCATGGTCATTTTCACCTAAACCCCTTTCACACCTATTTAATCTTCTTATACTTCTATTTTTTCCTTTATAAAAGGAGAACCTTTAAGCTCATATAAGCAAGTCTATGTCAAGCCAATTCAAAAGCAAAGTCATAACTACAAACAATCATGGGTCATTTCTAGTATTCATAGACTACTCCCTTGAAGGATATCTACCCAAAACATATCAAAATTTCTAAAAATAAGGTAGACTACTCCCTTGAAGGATAGCTATCAAAAGAATTAAAAAAATCAAATAAGCTTAAACCACTCCCTTGAAGGATGGCTAAGTAAAGAATTTATCAAAGCATAGTAATTTCTTGGAAGATTCTTGAATCAATCAGCTTCCTTAAACCTCCCAATAAAAAAACCAAAAAGACTTATTATCAATAATCATAGAGAGAAAATTTTGTAATCATCTCTCATAAGCAAAATAACTCTGAAAGTCATAATTGGCTCTCATAGGTAGATTTATTGCATTGATTAGTCTACACCTTATATAACAAAGACTTGTTTATGCTGACTCTTTTGTGACCTCTATAAGAAGCATGATAGTCTCAAAAAAAGGTTCCATCTTCATCCATCTCCACTTTATGCACTATAATCAAGGGATTTATGAGTTTACTTGACATAATGTGATCAAGACACCTTTTTAACCAACTAATGCACACCAATGAAAAACATTCAAAGGGATTATGTTCTTTAAGCCAATCCAACTTTAGATTGTTTTAGTCCTTGACAAATCAGAAGCATCATGCTCTCTTCTTATCCTCTCATAACTAGTTGATATAATCACTTAGACATTTGTCTAATTATCTTCTCTTTCTCACATCTAGTTTTGTTATTTAACTTGCTTTATGTGCTTCAATTCAAACAAAATGACCATAATCATAACCACATCACATACTATCATCATCAAAATCCAAAAGAAAAATTCATAATGCCAACATCAAAACATCATCATTATATCATTAACCAAAATAGACATCATTAGCATAAACCATATCCTTGAGCGTAATCAAACCATCAACATCATATTAATATCCATGCACAAACAACTATAAACCATTTTCACCATGTGTCTAAATATAAATGAGGAAGCATATTTTGATTAAATTTCAACATGAACACCATAATCATATTGATATCACAAACATGATCATCTTAGACATGAAATTAAATCATCACATCCATACACAACATCATCAGGAACCATAATCACAAATGTCATAAACATCATGCTAGTCATCAACAAACATCATATTTTCATCATAATCAAATGAGATTGCATCAAATCCATAACCAAACATTATCATAAACATGAATAAAGAGACATATCATCACATGCTTAGCTAGGTGCATCCACATCCACATCATCATGAAAATAAATAATCAACATAAGCATCAAGACCATGTACCATAATCAATAGACAAAGATCATATCTATAAATTATGAGTTTATAATAAACCATAAAAATCATCATGCATATAATAATATACATCTATCTCTCAAAATAAATATACATATCACCTCATCAGCTCATAGGTCGATATCAAAATCATATACATCCACATATGTAATTTATCATAATCAAACTATGCCTTTTGGAGACCACTGCCACCTATTGCCTATCCTCTTGAGCTACATGCCTATCCACTCAAGGTAACTAATTATACTCTTAAGGTACCTACCTATCCTCCTGAGATACCTACCTATCCTCTTGTGAGTGTAACCCACTGACTTGGTGTCACCATGCTTGTACCTCCAACCATACTAGCTCTATACTCACTACATTGAGGTTCATTGGGATAATGTCTGGAGACTATCACCTCATAATAGTAGAGCTCCTCCACTATATTTATGTACCTCTACTTGGGATTAGTGTCTAGTGCTCTTGTAGGTGTTATAGCTCCTCCTCTGTCCTATCTTAGGGAATTTATCTCCTAGATAACCAAGGATAACATAGCTCTAGCATGGTCTATCTCAATTATAATTATAGTTACCTGACCCTATGTCACTTTCAACTAACCCTATAATGCTACAATGGAAGCTTGCACTATTACTAGTGTTGCTCATTCTTGATCCCTCTCTATAGTCATTACTTGCACATCTAGGGAAACCCCCTATATGTGAGCTTGCTAACCACCTCTCCCAATTAGGTCAACATCCATCACCCACTGACCACCATCACCCCCCAAAAATCAGCCACTATATATAGTGTCTATTACTATGTAGGATTATGCCTATTTAACACCTAGATCATCTTGTTCTATCTATGTGGACAGCTCCTCATGATCAAGAAAAATCTAAACTAGCTATGGCTTAGGAAGTAGCATATCTGTATCCTCCCACTTATATCTTAGTAACAAAATTGGGATATTCTACACTAAGCCAAACTATCACCATACTCTATCCAAATGAATGAGCTCTATCTCACACTCTCTCTTGTTGAAAATCCATCTATATCTCTATAGAGATAGTATATGTCTCTTGTAGAGATCCCACTCTAAAAACCTGATATAGGGTCTCTAGATCATGTCTTTAAGAACCAAGGCATCTAGTGCATCTCTAAACCAATCAATCTCATAAACCCCTCCACCTAGTCTCAAAAGGAAAAAATCATCTCTTTGCCTCATAAATCCTACTAGGAATCCCATTTGAGTATACCCCTCCCACAATATCCCCATCAATCATAACACTCAGATGTGTTCATATGCCCAGAAATGTAGAACAAACCCCATGATAATATGATACCTCTTATGGGCTCTAAATCCCCACAACTCCTTGTATATCTAAACCAAAAACATAGGCACCCAACCAAACACTATGTGGCCCAATAAAATATTAATCAATACCCTTAACAATAGATTAAAAAACCTCCCACTACTCAAATATGATATGACAAAGTGTGAAACTACCATCATCATTATCGTCAATAACCTCTTATTATCTCTCACCCTCTAGTATAGAATAATGTATTTGAATCCTCCTACATACCACCTCATGAAGTCAAGGTCATCTCCATACAAAATCTCCATGAATCCATCTTCATCTTCCCTCTCTATAGGATAAATTGACTCACCCTGAATGGTTAAATATGTAATTCTATGGACATCCTTTGATAAGATGGTCATCTCACCTATAGGTAATAGAAAGGTGTTCATGGTAGAATCCCATCTCTTGATGAACACAAAAATTATCCCTGCATCCCATGTCACATGTTGGCAATGCATCATAGCACCAAGGTCCACCTCCTCCATATGAGCCAAATCATCTATAGTATTCCCTTGATGAATCTCAAGAAAGATATGAGGCACTTTATCATATATCTGAATCTACTGTCATGCCTGTAAGGTATGATAGCCAACAAAATTAGTTCTCTATACTATTTTTGCCGATAGACTCAACCTATTACACCTACCTCATCCTCTATTTAACTCACAAACAAATATCTTATCTTATCTAACACCAAAAACTCACCATTTTTTCTTTAAAAAAACACATAGCCCTAATTTTAATAACTACATATCACCCTAAATTATTTAATTACTTCCTACCTTTGTACCTTAGCCTTACCTATTCATACCATTACCTATTAACCTCAAACCTTAAATTTACCCTTCAAACATTACCTAAACTTATTTTTTTCAAAAATTAAACCAAACCTTATCAATCATTGACAACCATGGTGATTATCGATAGTTAGGCAACAACTTATCATGGTTAAATATTTTTAGGTTAGGTAGTGACCACTAACAGTCACTCTAGGTGACCATTGGTGAGATTCCCAAACTATACCCTCCCCCAAAACTATAAAATAATAGCTAAAAACTTACCAATTTCTACCCTTATACTATACCTTACCCCCTACCCAAACATTGACTATCTTAAATCTCAACTAATATTCTAAATTTCAAATTTACACCACAAACTATAAACCTAAGGTAGAACCCAACCATTCCTACATCTACAAAAAAACAACCACCAAAATTAAAATCATAGTGCATTTTCTCTATCAACTGAATATAACCCCTACCTCATTCCTCAACCATCATCAAAGAGGAATCCTCAAACCTACTACCTATCTATGTCCTTATCCACCCTATATCCTAGCTAGGTCTACCCTCTAAACCTTAGGGTCAATAATCCAACTCAACCACTTACCCACTCAACAAAAACTATCAATGTTTTCTCACATAAAATGCTAGGGAGTAAAAAGCCAAAGTTAAAATGTTCTAATGAATTAAAATGACCCATGGCTACACTTTTTGTCTCTGACCTTTTAGGGTTTTCACCTAACCATTGATAGTCAACCCCAAAACCCCTAACTATTGATGGTCAGGGTCTTAGATTTTTCTCTCCACCCAACCAAAATTTTGAATAAACTAAGTGCCTATCCAACCCATTTCCTACCATTGGAGATTACCCATTCTCTACCCACCTTACCATTGACCATGTCACCTCACCACTAGCCATTTTATCCAAAAATATCACATGCTTTATGATGACCTTACTTGGTCCTTTTGACTACACCAACTACTTGCCATGTTCAATAATTTTAAACTTGTACCACCTTGTGCACACCAACCAATTTATGTCTTCACCAGAACACTTCCTACCTTAGATACCCATGAAAACATTGACCTTTTATAGAATACACTATTTTATGAGGGAAACCCAACTAATACATATTGTCATATGGTCCACTTATCATTTATCCTTCTAATATTGACCTTAAATTTTGCCAACCATGGCAACCTAGTCAATGCCCTATCTTGGCTATCTCACTTTTGTCATACTTTGTGTGTATATTTGCACTTTAGTGCCCAACCTATCAAACTACCAACCCAAAACCATCTTAATCATTCATCAAACCCACACTCAATTTAGTTTTACCTCATCAACTCCTAGTTTGAGGGGGAACACCTCCTCCTATACTGAGGGAAACTAAGCCTTTGAACTATAATCTTTTTTCATTTTTGTACTTACTAATACAAATTACATAATAAAAAGGGTAAAATATAGACACTATAAAATTAAACACTACAATACCAAGTGTTGATTCACCCCTAGAGCACCTTAGTATCCCCTAATGACCAACCCTGACCTTTCAACTACAAACCAAACCTAACTAAAGTTAAAATTAACCTACTAGCTAACCCACATTTTACCAAACTTTGGCCTTAGACCCTCGACCATTAATGGCCACCCTAACTATCGATGGTTAGCCTGACCACTGATAATCAATTTCCACCACCTAAAATTCAATTTCCAATCAACTCAACTTGATTTTTTTATAATTAGATTGTCTAATCTATGTGTGAGCCTATGCATGCAAGAGCTAAATTTAGATAGTAAGTTAGACCTCTTATTAACATATTGTTTCACCTCTCCTTATTTTCTATAAAGAGAGAGGGGGATATGGTGAATCCATATCTATAATCAAGTGATCATCATCCAAAGCTAAAACTTATTACATTAGAATTTTATTTTTTAGGTGTTCTTTTAGCAAACAAGTAAGTATGATAGAGAGCCAAAGTGATACCATCCATCAGCCAATAGCCAAGTACCATTATTATATCAAAATTGACCCAAACTCCTTCAGTGAGTTAATCATCCAACCACCTCAACCATTCATCATATCAATAATCAATAAGCTAAGTGTATATTTTCAATCATTTAGTTACTTTGTTTTTATTTTGTAATCAACCTAGCCCAAACCCATCTCTCAAAATCCCATTTTATGACCTCATTCAAAAAACCTTTTCTTGACCAGACCCAACCCATAATAATCACTAATGGTCATCTTGATTGTTGATAGTCTATCCCAACCACTATGGTTACCTCAACCATTGATGGTCACCTCAAATGTTGATGGTCTCTATGTGACAAAATAATAACAAGCTATTTTCACCCACTAGACCTGAACCAAATCCAACTTTTAGACCCTCTACCTAATCGCATAAACCTACCCTTATTTTTGAACCATACCCAACCTATTTAGAATTAATATTGACCCACTTATTTCTATAATTCATCAATTCATCTATTCTTTCATTGAGAACTTATTGTATTACATTTTAGTATCTTATATTGTTTATTGAAGTACTTTATCTTTTAGAACTAGATTGTTTAAAAGCATAGATTAACATCCTTCAAGGAAGCTCATGCTTCTTAGATCTAGCTTGATAGGAAATACACCCAACTATATAAGTAATCAAACCTTTTATTTGAGTTTTTTCTTATCTACAAGTCATTCCTCCCAAGCCAAAAAGGAGTATCTATATTCATTTAGATTAACATGTACACAACATATCAAGTTTTTTCACCATACCCTTTTTGAGTTTATTTCCTCTTTATTATAAAGAACATAGGTGTATTCTTTGAAACACCCTATGGAAAAGGGGTGGCTATATTAAAATTTATAGAGACAATATTTTATTAGTAGAATCATGAGGGTGTAAAAAAAGAAGGTTCATTTTGAATTTTCCAGTTGTATATGTTATAAGCAAGGAGATGAAAATGGATATTATCAATTATTGTGTTAATATTTATGTTGTTTAAAGTATCAAGGGTAGTATGATGATAGATCTAAGACTAGTATCAGATATCTAAAGTCAAAATATGCAAATAATTAGTATATAAGAGGTAAGCTTTTGATATATATTTATATGAGAAGTTGAGCCTAATATATGCAGGCAAAGTGAGAGTCCCTGTTTATACATTTGGTATCTAGTACGGGATAGCCATGTGTTTGGTCAAGAGTTTAATATCTTATTATACCATGTCAAGAAAGGTATGTAATATAAGATTATAGTTCTTTGAAAGAAGATATGCTTAGTCTAAGGGGAGCTTGATAACTCTGAGTTATTTATCAATAAAGTGATTTATTTTGATATACATGGAGTTAATGAGAGATTGTGTGTGAGATGATTCATATACTCTATTTCTTGAGCTTTTGGTGGATCATCTAGGAGAGTGACCTAATTGAGATAAGTTTCTAAGAATGGCTGCCATAAGTGGTTACCATAGTTTTTGAAGACTGTGTGCCAAATAGTATCTTTGAGAGATAGCATCAGCTCATAGGGAGAGAGTACGATTTTAGTAATTGTATATAATCCTTGATATCTACTAATAGAAAAATCATGGTGGATGCTTAGTTTGAGGGGGAAATATTTAAGTTGTTGACTAAGCTTGATCTATGTTGAAGTGATCTTGTAATCTAAGTTCATTCTAAAAGAGATGATAGTTGTGGAAGACCTTTGTCATTAATGTCAAATGGGGAGAAAGATCAAAAAATGAAATGAAAGAGAACATAACCCAAATATCAAAAAGGGTAAGAAAAGGGAGAAAGATCAAAAAAGATGAGAAAAAGGGGAAAGATTAGAAAGGGTGAGAGTAAAGAACAAGGACTAAGAGATGATTACCATCAAGAGTGGTTGACATAGTTTTCTAAGTATGTTTGCCATCAATGACAATGAGATTATTGAACATTGTTATTAATTAAGGAGGAGATTGTTGACCATTATCACTGAGTGTTGAACTTTGATATTTAATATTATCATTGATGTCAAAGGTTCCTGGTCAAGTAATTCTTGAGGTATAGTGAGTGTTGTTATTATATGAGATTAGCGATGAGAGAATGTTTTTGGAAGAATGTTTTAATATAATCTTGAGTGAAATATTTGAGAAGAAGCATGAATGAGCAAAGGTTAGCTTGTCAAATGAAAAACATCTTGTAGTGTTTTGTCTAAACCTTGTGAGATGGTATTTTTTGATGGTATGATTATATGAGTGACCTTCAAAGAATAATTTGTGTGCTCTAAATATTTGCATAAGAAATTATGAATATGCTTTGAATGAGATATGAAGATGAGAATGATATAAAGAATACCTGATAGTATTTGAGCATGAGAGAGATTGGTTGATTTTTTACATGAGGTATTGAGGAACTTATAATTAATCAAATGTTAGCTCTAAAGATCTATGTTTGTATATCTGAATATGTTATGAATATCCTAGTCATGCTCTTAAGATCTGTAAGTAAATCTAAAGATATTCTATTGAAGTTCTAAATAAGAGAGTGTATGAGGTTTATTGAGCATACACAAGAGACATTAAAACACATGAGAGTTTTAAGGTGAATCTTATAGGGTGGCTAGAAGGTTAGATTCTAGGCCTAATAAGATTTGTAAGCCAAGGCTTATAAAGCAAGAAGAGATATGGTGGCTAGATGAAGTAATAGGATTAATTTCCATGACATAAGTGAGTAGGTGAACATTTATAGAGGTGAATCATGTTTTTTTAAGTATGTGCATGAATTTTAGGTCAATGTTTGCAAGAAAATTCTTAAAATATATATTTCAAGGTTTCTCAAGTTAAAAAAATTAAGAATTATCTATGTAAAAAGTTTTTATCAATGACTGTTAGCATGTGAAACATCTACATGAGAAACTAAGTTGTTCATGGTAGATGAGGAAGGGTTATACCTCAATATTATAAACATTGGTTTCTAGAAAAAGGGGCTAAGTTTTATGAATGATAGTTAAGATTGAAATATGGTCTAAACCCTCACAAAACCCTAACAGTGAACTGATGTTGAAGATCATTTTCTAATCATCTCAAAATAGTTTGATATGATCATACAAGTTATTTAAGGTTAAATTCAACTCTCCCAATCATTTCTAGGTGTAATTGGTTTCTTAGTGAGTGAGAACACCCTAAAAGAAAGTGATTATCTTTTAGAGATTTTATATAACAAATAGAGTTGATCAAGTCAAAGTTGTTAAGTGGATGAAGATCAAAGTATGGTATGTGTATTTGTTGCTTATTAATATTTATAGATAGGTTCTCAATCTCAAGTGTGCAAATTTGGTGATCAAAGTTAGCCAGTTACTACCAGACCTAGTGGTGCAAACACTAAGGAAATTAGACAAATGTGAGAATATGTTTCTTTATGTGTTTTATGTGACATTGATGAATTTAATTGAATAATGATGTTATTTATGTCTTGAATGATCTATCCATGATTTTTTGAATCTTGGAATTATGATTAAGAGGTTGAAATATTGAAGCCAAAATGATTTATCTAACTGAGTAGAGTCTGTGAAAGAGAAGGTCAATGGATTGGTCTATAAAACCAAAAAAATTTATTAGATCTCATGATATGATTAGTTGATGTTTATATAAATATGTTATAATATCATTTTAATTCATTCAAATTCTTTTAATGTATTCAATCATATGTCAGATGTTCATGTTTCCTTGACTATGTTTTTGATACAGTTGGCAGTTTTGAGTGAACATCTTATAGAGAAGTGTTTGATCCTATTTACCCTATGTTGAAGCATCAGATGAAGTTTTTGATGACCTTATGGTCATGATGTTTTTTAATATGAAGTTTTTCCCATGTTTTTTTGTAAAAATTGAGTATATGCCCTAGTTTTTCAAGATAGAGTTTTTGTATATGCACAAGCCTTTTATATCTAATGATTTTGAGAAAGGGTTCAAGTGGTGATTGAACATATATGTGTTATGGACCTAAATTAAAGTTATATAAGGTATATTGGAGTGGATTATTATGTTTTCCTACCATTTTAGTTGTTTTAATATGCTTTAATAAATATCAAAATGTTATGTGTTGTTAAGAAGACCTATTAGGTCTTCATAAGCCTAAAAGAGGAGTAAAGGCTAATTGATGTATGGCTGACCTATTGTAGTGATTGATTCATGATTAAGGAATATTATTTTTAATTTTAAAATACCTATTTATGGATGAACTAAGTTATTTTAATTTATATCTAACTAATAAGGATATGATCAAGTGACTTCTATAAAAGTAAGGTAGTTTAGGCCTATTTAGAATGCTTAGAGGATGCTAAGTGTGGGATAGAAAGAGGATAAGTGAATGATATAGATAATTTGAGAGTATAAATAGGTCATCTAGACCATTAGGTAGGTGTTGTGAATATATAAGATAGAATCTGCAAATGAGAATCAAAGTCAAAAGACCTAATCAAGCCATGAAGAGGGCTAATTGAGTGAAGAAGGCTAAAGGCCATTTTGAGAGGGATAAAAGAGATAAAAGAGTTGAAGGAGTAGATAATCATATATTTCATAATAAAAAAGGGTTTCTAAAGGTGATCAACTAATTAGGTGATTCAGTTATTGTTGAGTCATCTAAGGGGTTGGTACCTCCTTGCAATTACATACTTGTTAAAACCTAGCTGAGTTATTGCTAAGCTAGTTGGGTTTGGTGATCCATGTGAAGTTCATTATTCAATAAATATTAATGTTTGTATTATAGGAATGTATTCCATTTGCATCATTTGTGGGTTTTATAACCCTAGATGGTTTTTCATGTATATGTTGTGTTCATGTGTTTCACATTCGTATGATTTGATGTTTATGATTGCTAAGGAGTATATGCATGTTAGAATGGTTCATATATATTTAAGTCGAATTGAATGAAATTTTTTGAATATTGATTCACCCCCCCCCCTCTATCATATTATTTCCAAAAATTACCCTAGATACCTAAAAATTTCCTAAGGTCATGTTTGGTAACTATAATTTTCCTACTAGCCAATTTTCTATATTTAGCTCAATTTCAAATAAAATTACTCTAAAATTTTGAAATTCATGTTACTTACCTATGCTACTCTCACTATAGCCACTAGGTGTCCTCCACATATTTGTTGTCATATTCTCACCATGATTGCTCTTTAGTCTCCTACTAGGTCTTTTAGAGCTCTATTTTCTCAAAATGGTAAATAACAAATGAAATTTGTTTACCCTATTTATATTTACTATTCAAAATTATTTCCATGTCATCTATTTACCACCAGTTTCCATTTTTTACGCATATCTTTGTTTCTAATTTTGATTTTATAAACCATAATATGTTCTATAATCCTGACATTATAAATAATATTTTCACATATTACATGCATATTTTGCAAAAAAATAGTCTTTCACTCTTTTCAACTAATTTATACACATTCACCTAATGTTTCCTACATTGGAAACATTCACATTTATTTCATTTCATTCTTTATCTAAAGAAATAAGGTAAGTAAAGTATGTGTTTTTCAATTCTATCCTTTCATTTATCTTACTTGCTTATTACTAAAATTTAATCAACTTTAGTATTGTGTGTTACTATGTTTATTTATAAATCACCATTCCTTGTTACACCTACATGACACATGATGAGATTTGAGTAGGACATATGTATACACATAATATTTTCAAATTTTATAAATAACTAATACTTTCACTCTTTTATAAACCCATTGAGTCTCAATATATTTGAGTGCATGCCTTAAATGGTGCACCATGAAAGGGTTGAGAAAACTATTTGTGCTTCAAAGGACTATTATCCCTTATACCACCACTTCTATCCACACAACCTTCTCCTATGTATTTATGTAAGCCTTTCCTCCTCTCTTGTAGACTCCAATATTTTCACTACCTTTATTAGTACCTAACTAATCTTAAACCCCTTTTTAATTATTTTAATTACATTATTATCTTGGGCTAACCCTATATCCTAATTGTTAAAAACATTTTATAGGTTTAGACAATCTAGACCAAGACATAACTTGTTTTTATCCATTACTGATATAGATTCTATTGAGACAAACCTATTATTGATGTTCAACTACCCCTATTCCTAGAATGGGGACCCTACTTCCTTAATTTTCTAACATGCCTAAGATGCCAAGCTTGTTAAAATAGTTGACTACATAGAAAATTGATTTAATACTTCCTTGTAATTTTTAGTTAATTATTATTCTTGCAATACATATTAGTATTTTAGAGCATTTAAATTATTGAAAGTTTTCTTCAAGTTTACATTTAAAATAATTAACCATGGATTGATTCAAAATGTTCATGCATACCTTCATTAAGGATGTTCCATTAGGTTTACCAATTAGAATGGACACAATAAGCTTCACCTAATCTTATTGGACTAATATTATACTTTGTTTGACAAATTTACTTTAAAATTTTGCCTTAAACTTATTTTAATTTATTTGTGATGGGCATTTAATGTTTTTAGAAGTTTAACTTAACTTCTCACTTGGCCTCATAAGATGTCAAATTTAAAGTAGTAGTTTGAGATGCCTCATGGGATGTCACATTAAATATTGTAACCCAAAGAGGATAGATTTCTAATTCATCAACCTTCATGAATCCTTATCGATTCATTGTGCCTTATGCAGGATACTTAGAACAAATCTACTAAAGATTGCTAACCATGTGGCATCATCTAAGGAGCTCACAAAAGAGTTAGCCATTAGAGTTCAAATACATAGGCTACATGTCAATATCCTAGCCCCTGATAGTAGGCCCATTCAATATGAGCCATCATGTATCCCCATATAATCTAGAAGCCTTCAAGATGCCATTGCATGTCTCAAGCAATACCATCCAAACCCAAGAAATCTACTGTAGTGTTGCATGTTCCCTCCAAATTAATATAAAATCGATGCATGTAAACACTACACCATATACTATCCAAAGATTATGAGAGATATATGAATAACATGTGGATGAGTCCAAGACATATGATTAAGGCTCAATGGTATACAATGGCCTAAGGCTGCTTATGAGAGTGACAAGTAGTAAAAGAACAAAGAAAAGCCTAAAAGAATTACATGTTTCCCCTTTGGATCTATGTGATCATGATACATGTCATGCCCATGCTACCTCTATCTAGAGATCTACTAAAACACTTCTAAAGGCTATCAAAGTGATGCATATTTACTTAGGACCCATGAGATGATGTTGCATTTCAGTCCCATGGATATGCATTCTAATATCTATAGGACCACTTTCGAGAGTGATGCATGAAAGCATATAAGCCACATGATTAACACAAAGTCGTCAATAGCTATCCAGAGCCTTTCAAAAGTACCACTTATCAGATCAAAGTTATGATTGCCTCTGAGAAAGCATTTTAAAAAATAAGAAACTTTGATTTCCTATGAGAGTGACATGTGGCACTCCTATAACCAACCAAAATTAGAGGGGCCCATCTAAGAGCCTACTATGAATAAAGGGATGTCATGTGGCATAATACAAATGAATCATTGCACTAAGTTGCATTTAGAGAGATTGAAAGCAATTGAAAGGTGCCATGTGTCATAAGGTGGAAACCTTTAGCTTTAAAGATAAAATTGATGGAAAATCAAGAGTAGATGGATGTTAAATTTGAATTCTAATGCAATTAAATTCCAAAACAAATTATTTGAAAATATGTGAAGGTGAGGAGCTCACCATTAATATGACATGAACCAAAATTTCCAAAAAACCTTACATTAATAAAAGTAATCTTCAAAAGGCTACTTGATTCGGCTACTACTACTTACATTTACATTTGAATCCCTAAGCATCTACTCTCTTTGTTATCTACATTCTTAATTCAACCAAGCTATAGGTCTTCATGGATTACACCTAGACCACCATTTTTAGAGTTATAAAGTTTCAAATAAGTAAAAGAAGACATCAATTACTACCCAAAAAATTGTAAAAATGGCACAAGTACGACTCTCTTCCTTGGGTAAGAATGTTACATTTGGGAATGATTATTTTCTTTTTTAGTATGGAAATTTAGTCATGTTTAAGAAATTCATCCCCACAACCATAAACATGGGGTACATGCATTATTGTAGTATATATTATAATTTTGAAGGATCTAGGGATCTTGATGATTCTGAGATCATGCCCCATATTATTAAACTAGATTTAGACATCCTGGCAATCCAAGATACCAGCCTCTATAAAACCATAGTATAACTAGAGGTCATGCCATGTGATAACCTGGTATATGGCATCTTTGGGATGTCTAAATGTGAATATGGGTTATTAAAATCCATAAACCAAGGGCTCATAATTACTTTCACCATTGGGCCCAATTTTGAGAAATACTATGACCTAGAATACAACTAGAGCATCATTAACAACTAGTATGAGGTGCACTCACTAGATGACATCCTGGCATCATGGGTGACCGACCCAAAGGGACTTCTCTTTATGAATGAATAAGGGGACCTACCTATCTAAAATTTTAGTAAAGGGGTAAGGATTCACTTGGCTTTATATAATAGAGTATTTAGTAATGCACATATTGGTTATGTAGACATAAGGACTATTTTGCTCTTGTAACTAATCTTGGAGGACTAATAAATTCCCACACTTGGAAATATTATTAGAAAAAACCTACTCACTAATATAAATGACACATGAAATAATGGAGCCCCATTATTCATGAGTTATCTACCACATGCATTCTTTAAAACTATGAAATTAGGTCCAAATACATGGTATTCTAAGAGGTAAGAAGTTGTGTCCCAATTATTCTCTATATTACACATCCACAACTTTAGGTATAATATCAATATAATTGTAGAAAAAACTTATCCATCTATTTATAAACATATCACCATGTTTGACATGGCAATGATTTCTCTAGAAGTCATACTGTGAAAGACATGGGTAGCTTCTAAATCTACCCCGATTGCATAGTCATTCAAGTGGAATGGATAATGGTAGCTCCAATCAAGCTACCAAGATATGTGCCAATTAAATTGGTAGAGGAATAAATTTCCTATCAACTACTTCATGGAGTTGATGGCATCTTCAACATAAAAATGAAGATAGTCCCCCATAAGAGGCATTATAAGCTAGTGAGGACTAAGATGATGAAATGGCAAGACAATGTGGTGGTTTTAAGGCATAGGGACTTATACCTATTACTTAAATATGGTTTTAGGGAATGAGAACCAAACAATGTTATTTCAAGGCACTTGATCAAGTTCTAAAAGGATGTGGCATTAGAAAATAATCACTAAGAAGAGGTGCATGAGTGGATTTACCTAGATCTAATGAATGATGAGGTAATCATCACAAATGCTACAAGTAAAAATATAAACCTCAGAATGAGGCTTGAAGGAGAGGAAGAAGTACATCATAAGGCCTCAACCACCACCAACCCATATAATCCTATTTGATGCAAACTATGAGGCCAAGCAAGAGGAAGAGCATGATGAAAATGTTTCTCTCATCAATATTAAATCCTTCAGGCCTCCATTACAATGTAGTCTAAGTAGATAATACAAGCCTCCAATTTCTATGCTATGATAAGTTAGTGGTCATATCATCAATATTCTCAAGGTTCTACACTTGTCTCTACATCTTTTGAATAAGCTACCATAAAAAACATGGACCAATTTGGGCCTAATGTTGTTGAGTTTGAAGTATCCCCATAAGGAATTGTATTATCAATGGAGTAACTATAGGCACTAGATAGGAGAACTATTCAAAAGGTTTACACAAGGAATAAGTTTCCTAATAATACCATGAGAGGAGAATTACCCCATCCGTCAGCTTCTCAAACTCCTTTAGTGAGTACTACACGTTTACCTTCCTTCTTAGTTGTTAGTACGTTTACAATTGTTCCTACTTCTACTATTATTTCCAATCTTATGTTCACATCCCATATCACCACTTCCTTTTGAGGTAACATTACCTAATTCATCTCCCATGCCACTACCAACCTTTCACCTCCATCAAAATCCCAAAGCACTAGTGCTATCTTAGCTATAGATTCTACTCTTTCTTAGGCTACCACTACTAGTGTGTCACTTTCCCTTGGCTCCCTTGCATCTACCAAGACATTAAAACCATTTATTTGGAAAAGGCCAATTAACATCAATAGAGATACAAAGGTGATTTTTCCCTCCAAATTTCCTTCATTCATCCTCAACATGGGACTTTCCAAATCTTTGTTTAACCCACTTGGGAAATTGGACCCAACCAATTCATTCATCCCTACAATAGCTTTGTCTTCCTCTTCTACCCAAGCACTCCCACTACAAAAACCTCCCACATAGACACCATATACATCTCCCATAAATTTGGTAGTGGATATTGTATAGGCAATAATGAAAGAGAATCCTAAATTAATCTCCTCTACACCCCAAGTTGGCAAGAGGTTTGATGCAACCACTAGAACCATGAAGAGAGTGGTAATAAAACAAGTAAAACAACCACCATCAAAGTTGAATGTGATATATGAGAGTGAAGATACACTCTTCACTTTAACTAGGAAGAGGAAGGCTAACCCTATAGAGGTACAAGAGTATACAAAGGATCCTATATCCTTGGTGCAAGCACATGTAGAGTCTATTATTACCTTGATGAAGGAGATTCAGTATGAACTAAAAAGGCTGAAAGAGCAAACACTACCCACTATGCCAAAGGGTAGTTTGATTTAAATAATTGATGTTGTCATTAATGTATTTAACTTTTATAAAATGATGAAACATATTCAAGAAGATGAGATAAAGAAAGCCAAAGTGGTCATTAAACTTGACCAAAAGCTTGCACTCTATGCCACTAAGTTGGAAAACTTGGCTAGAGTGGCAAGAAGCAATAAGTTTCTTGTCCTCAAATTATTACCTCTTGAAGAAATTGTTCCTAAATATACCATCCTCATGAATAGGAGGATTTTGAAGACATGGTTGGATCATATCAAGGATGCAAATACATCCTTTGAAAAAATTGAATTCAAGATTGCCTTGCTACTAAAATATGCCATGATCACTAGAGTGACCAAGCCTGATGGCACCCTCATAGATGAACAAGAGTTTAGAGCACAAATTAAATTTTTTGTTTCTCAACTCTAGTAGGATGTGGCTAGAGAAAATATTTCTATAAAAGTAATAAACATTGTGGCATTTGCCAATCAAAGGCTAGAGAAGGTAAATGTAATTGAGGAAGCACTAAGGCCAATAATCATAAAACATGATAGGATAATCCATAATATACAAAAATTATTTAGGCCCATGATATTGGACTTATTTTAGATAGAACAAGACTACCAAGCATGCACAAAAATTTGGACTAAAGAAGAAGATAATAAGAAGCAAAGGAAACAATAACAATAAGAATTACAATAACCACCTCTAGGCCCTTAGGATATTTTGTTTTAACTTGTAGAATCAAATATAGAATATTTTAATGTTATGGGGTATTTTATGTCACTTGGTTATGTATTGGGTGCCTTTTTTCAATCCAATTAGACTTGTCTTAGGCAATTTGAAGCCTATAAATATGGATGTTTCTCTCATTTATAAATCAAAAAATAATTGTTATCAAAATTGATACAGAGATGAAAATAATTTGAGAGTTTGTCTATAGTGTTCTTTTGTGTACATTCCATGATTTATGAATTCTCACACTTATAGATGTTTCATAGTTTATTTTATTAAATTTAATTGGGAAATTATGTTTTATATATGGACTTGTTCGTTTGAGCTTAATGCTAGGATAACAAATTTTATATTATGCTTGCTCTATTTTCTCCTTATTTACATCTAAATATGATATGCAATTTATTAGAATGAGCAATTTTATGAAAATTATGTTTTCAAATAAATTAATTCCTTTCTTTTGAATCTTTAACTACATTTATTTAACTTTGATAATTATTCTAGGGTTATTAGATGTTAGTTTCATGTGTTTTTTCCTTAAAAGTTAGCATAATTTGTATCTTTGGTCATCTTAAGCACATCTTCTTTTCTTCCTTACCCTATTCATTCTTGGGTCCACCCATGAATTATTCTAGGTTAGATCATGCTATAAATATTGATCATACATTTACATTTTGGGAAATAATTGGCAAAGATTTAAATAATTTACAAAGATTAGCAAGAAGTAGTGTCACTGCATAACATCTATTATCCCTACAATAGGGTTTGCTTATAAAATTTCTAAGTGGTGACCACATATTTACTCAAAATTGAGTTTTTTACTTTCCACTTGTTCCTTAAGGACATAGGGAGCATAATATGTGCATCAACAGGAAGGGAAATAGTCTGTGCTAGAAGGAGGGCCTTTATGCAATTAATTTCATGCTCTTCATAGAATTATAATGTATTTCATTAAATATATGCTTATTTGTTTCAAAATATTCAAATATAGCTAAAAATAACCAAGTATCTACATTATTTACATGAATCCTTGCATCCTTTTCATCGATCTTTGCATTCTTTAAAAGATTTCTTAAAAATTAGTGTTCATTTATGTAAATGTGGTAAAATAATATAGTTCACTTAAATTCATGTAAAGATAGGTAAAATACCTCATTATTTACACATATTAAGGTTTATTTTGATCATATTTTCAAATTTTAGTATAAATTTGTTAAATAATTTGGGTATTTGTGCAAAGATTAGTTTATAAGATGTATATTATACTGGATCTAAACATTTTAGATCATATAGCTATAATTTAAGTGAACCTTTGCTTCAATTTATGATTAAAGTTTGTTTTAAAATACTAAAATTCTTTTATATCATTAAATGAGGCATATATACACTTTTATGTGTTGGTTTAACACCAATATTTCTAGGTTAACATGTAGAGCAAACAATATTTGTGTAGGTTTTGAGAAATTTGAGGTCTCAGAGCTTAGATCCTCAAAGATCAAGGTGGAGTTACAAGGTCTAAGCTTTTATATGAAAGACCCATTGATCTTTTTAATATTTAGCATTTGTAAAGGCCATATTTAAATCTACTTTGCTCTCAATACCCATTCTACATCCTAGAGTTGTCTAGGATTAGAACCAGGTCTCAATTTGAACCCAAGATCCCATTAGCATCCTTATAAACCCATATGAATGTGAGAGAAGATAGAGGTAGATGTCAAAATTCTAGGACCCAACCAAATTCCCCATCTAAATAGAATATGAAACCTCTCATGCCAATCATGACATGGTTAGCTAGCTTATCCATCAATGTACCTAGGCTTATGCATGATCTACCTAAGAATCTAGAAAAGTACCTACCTCTATTTATCCCCACTAGGAGAGTTACAACTAAAGATAACATGAATTCATTTAAGGTATCTTGAAGGCTACTCAAGATGATTCTTAAGGACATGACCTATCACCTTTTTTCCTTCACCTTTAGGGATGCAGCTTATGATTGGTTCCTTAAATTACTTGAATATTCCATCATGGGATGAGGTAAGTTTAATTATACCTTTATTACCTAACTTAGAAGGGTAGTTAGTTTGGGAGTTGTATATGAATTGTTTACCACCCTCAAAAGGGACCCAAAAGAGCCAATCAAAATGTCCAATTCTAGATTCAAAGATATGTACACCCTCACATCCCCACCATATAATCTTGTAGATGATTTAGCCTTAGAAATATATAAGAATATTTTAGACCCAATGATAACCATCTTCCTAATGAGAGTTGTGGGTATTGACATGTTGTTGTTAGCCTATGTTGAATCCATACACATTGATGAAAAAATACACCCACAAGGGAATCCTACCTTTTCTATACCAAAATTTAATCCAACTATGCCTGATCTAAATGTCATCAAAACCATCCTAAATTGAACCAATTACCAATACTCAACTAGTTGCCTTTGAGTCATGTCATACCTAGCTAACAACTTGGATTCTTCAACCACACATCCATAAAATATTCAAGCAATGGTGACTATAAACAATACCAATGTCTAAGGTACCACCCAAAGAAAGAACCCAAAATATCCAAAAGGAGAACTAGGCTCAATACAAAGAACCATTTAAAAACTCACTAATGATTTCTTGGATTTCAAGAAATAGATGGGAAATACTGGTGATAGTTCTAACATAAACTATAATTTACAAAGGTATAATAGACCTTTCAATAGGTCTAATAATAATAATGAGTCCCCTTTAATTAAATTTATTGAAATTAACATTTGTGAGATGGCCTTGTCCAACTGGTGTTGAGTACATAATACTATTAGACATGGAGAGTTGGATTGTGTTGAGTTCTACCATGCATTTGAAGCCATCTAGAGCTAGATAGAGGGATTCAACATAAATCCCAATGTTCATAAAAATTATAAAGTCTTTAATAACTCTAATGATGCTTCTAGATCACCTGGATCAGTCTTCATGGTTGATACTTATGACTTCCCTAGCCAAGATGAGAATGAACCTAAAGGCAATGTTGAGGAAATACATGCTTTCTAGTAATACCAATGAATCAGCTATAAATTGAGAATCAAAAGTTAGAACCAACCCCTAACAACTCCACTCTACTTAGTAATCTAGATACACCCCTTGATAGTATGAAATATAATAATCCTCTATGCCCTAAAGGTAAGGAGAGTTAACTAGTAATAGAGCCCCCCTGCACAACATGAAAGGGTGGATACAACATAGTGGAAGACATGAAGAAGATTAAGTAAAATATAACATTTCATGAACTCACATAAATCACTAAATAATGTGATTTGATATTGAAATCCTTGAATTAAAATCCTAGCTCTGACAAGACTAAACAAGCCCATGCTAATGTGGTAATATATAAAATTAATCATGGGGTTATATCATTCCTGTTAATTGTTAGAATTTTTGGTAAGAATATCCATAATTATTTACTTGATTTTAGTGTTTTACCAAATATTATGCCTCTAGGAAATTATGAAAAATTAGGATTAACCCTATTCAAATCTAAAAAGGTGGTAGTATAGTTGGACAAGTAAAGATTAAAGGTAATAGGTGAATTATTGAACATTTATATGTAGTTGGCTCATGAGCCTCAAATACAACAATTCATTGACATTCAGGTCATTGACATACCTAAAGATTATGGATTGTTACTAAGCTGAGACTAGAATAAATCCTTGAATGGATACATGTCCATTGATTATTCTCATATGTGGCTACCTTGGCAAGGGATCCCCAATCAGATCATGATTAACTAGACCCAAGATGAAATATATGATCACATAATATAATGCCAAGAATGAAAAGGTAAACTACCAATCCTTTGACTTAGGTTTTTATTCTCTAGAAATCACTCACATTATCATAGGTGATAGGATCAAGGAGGGAAAAAATAAAGGTCCTTAGACATTTCACTTTGATGGTGCATGATCCAAACAAGATTCAAGCATTGGAATCATTCTAACGAACCCTAAAGGAAGGAAGTTTTAGCTTCTTATAGATTACAGTTCTCTTGTAATAACAATTTAGCAAAATATGAATCTCTTATTTTAGGACTTTAATTTATAATTAAACATAAGATTAAAGAAATTATAGTCTATAGTGATTCTAAGTTAGTAGCTTATCAAATTAGAAGAAAATATCAATGCAAACTTTCTTGTTTAATAAAGTATAAATTTAAAGCTTGGGATTTAATTGAATACTTTGGCTCATTATATATTATTTCTTTGCCTAGGGAATATAACAAGTTGGTAGATTATATAGCATTAGAAATAACAAACTTGGTTCCTTTGGAGGCTTTGAACCTATAATAATTTGCTATGGAGATAATTTCATGCCCCTCCATGCTAGATAACATCAATCACTTCCACATTTTTTATGATGACCAGAAGATAATTGACTTTTTGTGTAATCATGGCATGTTAAAATCTCATATTATTGATGAACAAGACAAAAATGTTATAAAATATTTAAAGGAAAATGAATATGGAGTAGTCCAACTTAAATAGAATTGAATCCCTAAAGGCATGATTTCCTTGGAAAGGATGCTCAACCCAAATACTCAAGGAAATGATTTTTAAGCAATTCAAAGTAAGTGGGATGGATTATAAGCAAGGTAGCTTGGGAAGTCTTGGGAATGAGAATAATGTTAACATTGATCTAGTGTGTACCAATGAAGAGTTGAATAAAGTAGCCACCCTTCTGACTAGGTTAAAGGATGTCATCACTTAGTCGTATGATGACCTCAAGATATTTTATACTAGTGTGATCACTTACATCATTCCTTTAAATGAAGTCTGTAACCTTTTAGTAAAATGCAAAAGCCATTAAATCTAGTTTTGGAACCATTGATTTATGAAGAAGTAAATAAATTTCTTGACATAAGAATAATATTTTCTATATGACACTCGACATGGGTTAATAACCTTGTCGCAATTTGGAAGAAGAATGGATAAATCAAACTTCATGCTGATTTTCAAAATTTAAATAAATACTTAGAGAAAGATAATTATCCGTTTCCATATTTAGATGAATACATATAGCTAGTAAGTGGCTCTGGAATGATGTCATTCTTAGAAAAATTCTCAAGCTACAACCAAGTCCTAATGAACAAAAGTGATAGAATGAAGATTGCTTTCACAATGAAGTGGGGAATATTTGCCTATAAACAAATGCCATTCACACAGATCAACTTAGGAGAAACTTTACAATAGGAAATGGACCATGCATTCCATGGATTGATAGGTAAATGCATTATTATTTGCATGGATGATCTAATAATTTTCTCTAAAATAAGGGAAGATCACATGATGCATTTAGAACAAGTGTTGGAAAAGTGTAAAAAGGTATGGCATTTCCTTGAAACTGAAGAAAAATATCTTCTATGTGGTTAAAGGTAAATTACTAGGAAATGTAATTACTCAAGAAGGTATGACCATCAAACTTGATAGGATCACTGCAATTTTAAAAGTAGAAGTTCCTAATAGCAAAAAAGAGTTAAAATCTTTATTTGGCAAAATCAATTTGGTAAGAAAGTTTATCTCTAGTTTTGAAGAGATTGTGAGACCACTAAATACCATGCTAAATAAAGATGCAAAGATAGATTCGAAAGTTGAAACAAAGAAGACCTTTCAAGACATCAAGGATGTTATTATTCAAGCTCTTATTTTAATATGAATTGATTTTAGTAAATATTTCTATCTATACTCTTTTGTTTTTTAACATACTATTGTTGATGTCTTAATAAAGAAGAAGAGGAAAAAGAGCACCCTGTATACTTCATGAGCACTAACCTAAAGAATACAGAGCTAAATTATCCTATTTTGGACAAGCAAGCTAATGCACTACTGAAGGTTGTAAACAAATTTAGACACTACATCCTAAGAAATAAGACATATGCCATAGTGTCTGATCTAATAGTCCAATTGATGTTAGGAAAAAATGAACTTGGAGAAAGAAGAAGGAAGTGGATGACCAAGATTGAAGACTATTATTTAGAGATAAAATATGCTAAGTTAGTTAGAGTTCAAGGTCTTATCTAACTCATTGCAAACATTAATTCTTCATTGATATTTTGCAGGTTGAAGTAGGTCAAGTACTTGGTGGAGATTGGTAAAAGGAAATTATTCATTATTTTCTACATGGAACATGTCTTCCACACCTCAATAGAGAGTATAAAAGAGCCCTCAAGCTGATATCATCTCACTTTATGATCAAAAGAGGAGTTTATTATAGAAATAACTATGAGGGAGTTTATCTAAGGTGTATCTCTAAATTTGAAGCCACTAAAATCATGGATAGTTTATATGACAAGCTAGGAAGTGGTCATATTTTAAGATGTACTACTAAACACAAGATATTAAGGGTTGGCTATTATTATCAAATCATTTTCAAATATGCCCATGCTGATGTGTGAACATGCCACCAATGTCAAGTGTTCAATCAAAGAGAAGTAAAGGCAATAATGCCTCTATAACTAGTAATTGACATAAATCCATTTCACAATGGGGGCTTTAATTCATAATAATTATCAATATGAACTCCTTGGTGGGATACAAATTTGTACTTACCACCATAGACTATTGCACTAGGTAGACCAGAGTAGTGGCCACTAAAAATAGTAGAATAATTGATGTTATCAAGTTCCTTGAATAAAATGTCATTACTTGGTTTAGAACACCCTTGTATCTAGTATGTGATAATGGCCCAAATTTTACATTAGCTGAGTTCATTGAATGGGTTTATGATAATTAGATCATCATTAAGTTTGCTTTAAACTACTACCCTTAGGATAACAGAGTGGTTGAATCCATTAACAAAAACTTCATGAATGCTATCAAGAAGTTTGCTAAAAATAAACTAAGAGAATGGTAGTCCCTACTAAAATATGCTCTATGGGAAGACAAAACTATATACAAGTAAGCATTCAAAGCATCTCTAATCTTACTAGTTTATGGGCAACAACCTATATTTCCCATCATGTTTAAGTTGCTCAACTATGATTTCATGGTTGACTACATGGAAGATGATGAAAGAATGTAATCAATGATATTAAACATCATCTGAATAGATAATGCTAGAGATGAAGCATTGAATAATTTTAGTAAACATCAAGATGTTGTGAAAAGATGGTTTGACAAGTGAGCCAAAACAAAGCAATTTGGATCTCAAACTTAGTCTTACTATGGGATAAGGCCCATGAGAAAAAATGATAACATGACAAGTTCACTCCTATCTAGATTGGACCCTATCAAGTAGTAGAGATATTGATTTAAAATACATTCAAACTCAAAGACTTGAAAGGGAATGATTTAGCCTTGTTACTCAATGGGTAGTATCTAAAACACTACTTCTCTACTGCTCTATCACAAATCCTAGAAGGATAATAATCTTATTTAGAATTAGAGTAGGTAGGAGTAGAGTAGTTTGCTTTTCTATTCTATCCTTTTTTTATTTCCATTTTGTTTTCTTACTTTGATTTTCCATTGTTCCCTTTCTTTCGTTACTTTATTTTTGCATGTTTATTTCCTATCATGTGTTATAGCTTAGTAATAAGTCCTTTGGAAAATAAATATGTGGCTCAATTCATGTTAACTTGGTCATAAAAAGTGAGGAAGGAAATGTTGATCTTAAACATTGGTTGTCCAAAGTTTGGAAACCTCTAATAGTGTCTTGATTTACAAAAGCTAGGTAGGGTTAATCTGAAGTTAGTATTCTTATGAAAATCCTGAGTTATTTTAAGGGTATAATATAGTTTAGATGATTGATCATTTTCTTTAATACGAGTTTGAATCTATGTTAGGAAATACTTGTTATCTAAGAGTAGACAACATTCATATTATTTTTTGACAAAATCCCTACACCTGGATAATTATACTTTCCAACCATTTTGGTTTATGAATGTAGGTATTAATTGTGTGTGTGTGTGTGTGTGTGTGTGTGTGTGTGTGTGTGTGTGTGTGTGTGTGTGTGTGTGTGTGTGTGTGTGTGTGTGTGTGTGTGTGCGCGTGCGTGTGTGTGTGCATGTGTGTGTGTGTTTGTGTGTGTGTGTGTGTGTGTGTGTGTGTGTGTGTGTGTGTGTGTGTGTGTGTGTGTGTGTGTGTGTGTGTGTGTGACAATGAAGCTCGAAGGGTATTATTTCTAAACCCAATGGTAATGGTTAATGAACTTTAAATCACACACATAATATGATTGGCTATAAGATTTAAACTCTAATTCCATCTTGTGAACTTTCATTTGGTTCTAAAAATCAGTTTTGATATTGACTAGAAATCATACTAAGATGACTAATTTTTTATACATCTTTGAATAGAAGATTTGGATTCTAAAATTTTACAATGTTTCCCCATAGAGGTATCCATTTGTTGATTCTCAACTACCCCTTATTCCCAAAATGGGGACCCTCTTTCCTTAATTTTCCAACATGCCTAAGATGCCAAGCTTGCTAAAATAGTTGACTACATAGAAAATTGATTTAATACTTCCTAGAATTTTTTTGTTAATCATTCATCTTGAAATATAGATTAGTATTTGAAAGTATTTAAATTATTGCAAGTTTTCTTCAAGTTTCTATTTAAAATAATTAACCATGAATTGATTCAAAATGTGTAAGTAGGCCTTTGCTAAGGATGTTCCATTTATTTTCTCAATTGGCATGGATGCAATAATATTCCCCTAATCTTACTAGACTAATCTTATATTTTATTTGATGAATTTACTTAAAATTTCCTTAAACTTATTTTAATTTATTTTTTATGGTAATTTTATGTTTTCATAAGTCTAATTTAACTTCTCATTTGGCCTCATACAATGTCAAAGGTAAATTAGTAGTTTGAGATGCCTCATAGGACATCAAATCAAATATTGTGACCTAAAAGGGATAGGTGTCCCCTTTACCAACCTTTAAAAAGACTTACTTGGAAAAATCTACTAAAGCTCACTAACCATGTGGCATCATCTAGGGAGCTTTCAAAGGAGTTAGCCATTAGAGTTAAAATTCATAGGCTACATGTTGATATCTTGGCCCCTATAAGTAGGCCCATTAAATCCAATCTTCTATGCATCCACCTAAAATTAAGAGGACCACAAGATGCCACCATGTGTCTCAAGCACAACAATCCAAACTTGAGAAATCTCTCAAAGTGTCACATTTTCCCTCCAAATTCATCTAAAATTGATGTGTGTCAATGTCATATTGCATCTAATCCAAAGCTTGTGAGATATCTAAGAAGAGCACATGGATGTATTTAAGTTATTTGATCAAGGCTCAATGGTGTATATCTAACCAAGGCCACTTTTAAGAGTGATAAGTGGTAAAATAATGAAGAAAAACCCATGAAAATGATGTGTGTCCCCTTTGGACCCATGTAATGATGAAACATATCATGCCTACACTACCTCTATTTAGAGATCCACTAAAACACCCTTGAAGGCCCATCAAAGTAATGCATGTCTACTAAGGACTTGCAAGATGATGTTGTGTGTCATTTTCATGGAGTTTCATTCCAAGATCTATAAGACCACTTCTAAGAGTGATGTGTGGAAGCATCCAAGCCACATGATTAACACAAAGTCACTTATATCTATTCAGAGCCTTCCAAAAGTGGCACCTATCAAATTAAAGTCATGATTACCCATAAGAAATACAACTCACAAATAAGAAATTTTGATTGCCTAAAAAAGTGACACGTGGTATTCCCACAACTAACCAAAATTAGAGTGACTTGCCTGAGAGTCTACGAAAAATACAGGGATGCTATGTCGCATAGTAAAAATGACTCATCACATTAAACTACGTTTCAAGAGCCTGAGAGCAATCAAAAGGTGCCACATGTCAGAATGTAGCAACCTTTAGTTTTAAATTTGAAATTGTGGAAAATTAAGAGTAGATAATCATTAAATTTGAATTATAAATCAATTAAATGCCAAACACAATAGTTTAAAAATATACAAAGGTGATGAGCTCACCATTAATATGACATGAACCAGAATTGCCATCAAACCTTATATTAATGAAAACAATATTCAAAAGGCTACATGACTTGGATACTTCTACTTAAATTTGTATTTGAATTCCTAAACATTTTCTCTCTTTGCTATCTACATTCTTAGTTCAACCAAGCTCAAGATCTTCATAGATTACACCTAGAATACCTTTGTTAGAACTCTAAAGTTGGAAAGAAGTACAAAAATATGTTGGTTGCTACCTAAAACATTGTATAAATAGCACATGTAGGACCCTCTACCTCAAGTTATAATGTTACATGTGGGAATGATGATTTTATTTTTTAGTATGGCAATTCAGTTGTGTTTAAGGACACATAATTCATCCCCATAACCATAAACATGGGAGACATGCATTATAGTGGTGAATGTTACAATGTTGAAAAAGTTAGAGATCTTGATAATTTTGAGACCATGCCCCATATTATTTAGTTGGTTTTAGACATCCTATCAATCCAAACTACCAATCTCCACAAAGCCGTAGTAAAAATAGAGGTCATGTCATGCATTGACTTGGTATATGGCATCTTCAAGATGTCAAAATGTGAATATGGGTTGCTTAGATACATAAACCAAGGTTTCCAACTAATTTCATCATTGAGCCTAGTTTTAAGAAATATTATGACCTAACTTTACCATAGGTGGAATACAAATAGATCATCATTAACAACTTGTATGAGGTGTACTCACTAGATGACATCTTAACATCATGGGTTATTGACTGAAAGGGAGTTGTCTTCATGAATGAACAAGGGGACCTACCTATCTAGTAATTTAGGAAAGGGTTAAGGATTGGCCTAGCATTACTAAATAGAATAATTGGTAATACACATATTGGTTATGCATACATAAGGACTATTTTCCTCCTGTAACTAAACTTGGAGGACTATAAAATTCCCCCACTTGGGTATATTATTAGAGAAAACCTATTCATTGCTATGAATGACACATACAATAATGGATCCCCATTATTCATGATGAGATATCTACCAGATGCAATTTTCAT
This sequence comes from Torreya grandis, assembly GCA_037957365.1. NCBI lineage: Eukaryota > Viridiplantae > Streptophyta > Pinopsida > Cupressales > Taxaceae > Torreya > Torreya grandis. Next base: position 26,626 of record JARHVA010005414.1, on the reverse strand, counting down.
AACTATGCAATTAGGTCCAAATATATGGCCTCCTAAGAGGCAAGAATTTTTTCCCTAATCATTATATACATTGTACATCTACTACTTTAGGTATAATATCAAGATAATTATAGAAAACATTTATCCACCTATTTATAATGATGTTGAAAAACATGGGTAACTTCTAGATCTACCTTGATTTCATAGTTATCCAAGTGGAAGGAGTAATGGTAGCTCCAATCATGCTATTGAGATATGTTCCAATAAAGTTGGAAGAGGAGGAAATGGTCTATCAAATACTTCATGGATTTGATGGCATATTCAAGATAAAAAAATAAGAATATCCCCCATGATATGCCTTATAAGCTAGGGAGGACTAAGATGATGAAATGGTAAGACATTATAGTGGTTTTAAGACATAAGGACTCATACCTATTGCCTAAATATTGTTTTAGGGTATGGGACCCAAACAATGTCATTACTAGGCACTTGTTCAAGTTACAGAAGGATGTGGCATTGAAGTATAAGCATAAAGATGATGTGTATGAGTGGATTTACCTTGATTCATTGAATGATGAGGTAGTCATCAAAAATACTACAAGGAAAAATATATAGATCAAAATGAGGCTTGATAAGGAGAGGATGAAAGAGGACATCATAAGGCCTCAATCATCATCAACCCATGGAATCTTTTTTAGTGTAGATTATTAGTCCAAGTAAGAGGAAGAACAATAATACAATGTTCCTCTCATCAAGAATAGACCCTGCAAGCCTCCATTACAAGCTACTCCAAGTAGACAAGACAAGCCTCTAAGTTTCAAGATAGGAGAAGTTAGCGGCCAACCTAGCCCATCTCAAGGGCCTAAACTTGTCTCTACATATTCTAAATAAGCTATCATAAAAAACATGCACCAATCTAGACCTAATGTTATTATACTTGAAGTATCCACACAATGAATTGAGTTCTTAATGGAAGAAATATAGGCACTATCTAGAAAAATTGTTGAAAAGGTTTACATAAGGAATACATCTCTTAAGACTACCATTAGACAAGTAGCACCCCCTCCATCAACTTTCCAAAATTCTTCAATGAGTACTACACCTTATCATTCCTTCTTAGTGGTTAGTATATTTACAACTGCTCCTATTTCTACTATTATTACCACTCCCATGTACACATCCCCTACCATCACTTCCTTTGGAATAACCATTTCCCACTTCATCTCCCATGACAATACCAAAATTCCACCTCCATAAATATTATAAACTACTAGTACTAACTTGGATATAGATTCTACTCCTTCTTAGGATACCACTACTAGTGCATCACTCTACCTTGGCTCCCCTGCATCAACTAAGCAATTAAGACCATTTACCTATCAAAGGCCACTTAGCCTTACTATAGTTACTAATGTGAGTGTGCCCTCAAAATTTCATTCATTCATCCTCAACATGGGCCCTTCCAAATCTTTATACTTGGTAAATTGGACCCAATGATTTCATTCATGCCTATAATATCTTTGGCCTCCTCTTCTACATAGGCACTCCCAATACAACAACCTCCTACACAACCACCATCTATAGATAATCCAAATTAGGTAAGGAATATTATACAAGTAGCAAGGCAAGATAATCCTAAATCAATCTCCTTTTCACACCAAGTTAGCATAAGGTTTGATGTAGCCATTAGAACCATGAAGAGAGTGGTAGGAAGACAAGTAGAGTAGCCACAAACAATATAGAATGTGATATACAAGAGTGAAGAGCCACTCTTCATTTTGACAAGAAAGAGGAAGGGTAGCCTGAAATAAGTACAAGAGTGTGCAAAGGATACTATATCCTCAGTGCAAGCACATACATAGTCTACTATTTCCTTGATGAAGGGGATGTATCAAGAACTAAAAAGGCTAAAAGAACAAGCACTACACACTATGCTAGAGGTTACTTTGATTTTGATAATTAACACTTTCATTAATGTCTTCAACTTTTATAAAGTGATGTAGAAGAGGTAGGAAGATCGGATCAAGCAATCCAAAGTTGTTATTAGAATTAACCAAAATATTTCACTCTATGACACCATATTGGTAAAATTAGCTAGAGTGGCAGGAAGTAATAAGTTTCTTGACCTTAAAGACTTAGCTATTGAATACATAATTCCTTCATAGACCATCCTCATGAATAGGAGGAGTATTTTCAATACATGGTTGTATCATCTCAAGGATGGAAATATATCCTTTGAAAAAAATTAATTCAAGATCACCTTGCTACTAAAGGATGCCATGATCACTAAAGTAACCAAGCCTAACAACACCCTCATAAATGAGCAATAGTTTAGATCACAAATGAAAGTTTTTATTTCTTAACTCTAGTAGGATGTGGTTAGTGCAAAGACTACTATATAATTAATAAAAATTGTTTTATTTTCCAATCAAAGAATAGGTAAGGTAGATGTAATTGAGGAACCACTAATTCCAATACTCATAAATCATGTCATGATCATCTAGGAGATATCAAACTTATTTAGGCCCATGATCCTATACTTCTCTCAAATAGACCAAGACTAATATGCATGTGCATAATTTTGGACTAAATAATAAGATTATAAGAGGCAAAGATAACAATAATAACAAGCATTACAATAGCCACCTCTAGGCCCTTAAGATATTATGTTTTAGCTTGTAGAATCAAATGTAGAATATTCTATTGTTATGGGGGATTTTAAGCTACTTGGTTATATTTTGGGGGCCTTTTGTGGGTCCACTTAGACTTCTATTAGGAATTTTGAAGACTATAAATAGGGATTTTTCACTCATTTATAAATAAAAAACATTTATTATAAGAATTGATATAAAGAGCCAAAGAATTTGAGAGTTTATTTGTAGTGTTATTTTGTGTGCATTCCATGATTTTTGAATTCTCATGCTTCTAGATGTTTGATAGTTTCTTTTCTTTAAGTTAATTTGGCAATTACATTTTATATATGAACATGTTAGTTTGAGATTAATGCTAGGATAACAAATTTTATACTATGCTTGCTCTATTTTTTCCTCATTTACATCTGAATATGCTATGTAATTTACCATGAATGAGAAATTTTATGGAAACTATGCTGAAAAATATGTGCATTCCTTTCCTTTGAATCTTTGAATATATTTATTTAACTTTGAACATTACGCTAGGGTTAGTATATGCTATTTTCATGTGTTTTTGCCTTAAAAGTTAGCAAACTCTGTATCTTAATCATCTTAAGCACATATTATTTTTTTCCTTACCATACTCATTCTTAGGTCCACCCATGAATCACTCTAGGTTAGATCATGTTATAAATATCCATCATTTTTTTACATTTTGGGGAATAATTGGCAAATATGGAAACAATTCACAAATATTAGCAAGAAGCAGTGTCACTCCATAACATTTATTGCCCCTATAGAAGATTATGCTTGCATAATTTTAAAGTGGTGACAACATATCTTCTATTTATGTTATTTCCAGTAGTAATTATGTTAACAACTCAAGCTCTAAGTATTCTAGGACTCAAAATTGATTTTCTTGCTTTCCCCTTGTTCCCTAGTCATATAGGGAGCACAATATGTGCATCAACACATATCAACTAAACTTTTGAAAAGGTTTAGGGTTAGATTCATCTATATGTTCATATCCATTTTTTTCATTTAAATAAAAGAGAATAAGAAGAATAATTTATTACACATTTTCTTATCCACAATTTTACTTGAGGATCATAGCTTAGGGTTTTAATACTTTCTTTGGAGATATGGATATTGTCTTATGAAAACTTGGGATCCACTAGGAGGTATTTGTCTAAACCATAGTCCATTACCCATCCTTAGTTTATTCAACATACAAAACAAACCCCTATGAAACACTATTTCCTTTGCCAAGGGATATATTGAGGCTCAATGGGTTCATCTTCAAAGCTAAATATTCCTAACATTGTTCCTCTTTTATAAGAGTAGTTAGATTAGCATTTTTACTTCTCTCCCATGCATTAGAATTTCCTATACATTGACATGAGTGTATATCTCCTATACATGTTTACTTTTTATGCTTATTACCCACAATTTATGCCATAATCTTTGGTGAACACTAGACTATATTTTTCTTTACTTGTCATTATAATTTGTGAAAATGAAAACATAGGACCTAGATAGGGTTATTGCATGGTGTTGTTTGACAGGAGGCTTTGCAACCCTCTCTAGTGATGTTATTTTGGTAAGATATCCCTTGGTTAGGTCTAGTGGATCCATCTTTGTCATGACCCTAAATATCTAATGTATCAACAATTGAAAGTGTAATTAGGATTTATCTTCTCTGATCTTGGATCAATTAATAGATCAGTTGCATTTCCCTTTGTATACATTTCCCACATATGGTTTCCATGGAGAGGAATTATTAATCAAATTTAAATTGATGAGGATTCTATAATGAAGCATATAATTATGGAATATAATGCCAAGAATGAATAGGTTAGCTATAAATATTGTAATTTGGGGATCCACACCTTCACCACAAGGAATGAAATGAAAGACTAAGAGTTTCATGGATCTTCACAATTATGGACCCTTCATTTTGATATGAAATATTTAAATAAGGATCAAGTTTTGGTGTCAAATTGATTGACCCACAAGGTAATAAATACATAGAATCATATAGATTGAAATTCACTTGCACAAAAAAAGAAGAGAGTATGAGGCACTCATCTTGGGACTTTAGTCTTCCCTCAAGAATAATTCCATGTAGTTGTTGATTCATGGAGATTTAGAGCTAGTTATTAATTAGGTTAGGAATAAGAACAAGTGAAAGTTGTCATATCTCAAAATATACAAGCACACGGCCTAGGATATTATTGAATCATTTAAAGTATTTAATATAGTGTTGGTTCTTATATAACTAAACCAAATAGCTACTTCATTAGTTACTTCAACTACCAATTTGGCACCTTACATGAATCCAAGTTATACATCTTTTATATATAGCTTTTACCTTATCCATCAGCTCTTAATAATGTGTATAATTTATAGGTGTTTGAATATGGCTATCAAATTGTACAATTCTTGACTAGTTCAATATATTTTTAATCTCAAATCATTAATGATAAATATTTAGGATTTTCAAGTAAAGATGAATTGGGAGAACAATTTATTTAATTCAATTAAAATCATCTACCTTTGGTAAGGGTTTCCTTGGAAAGAACATTTAATATATATCCCCAAGCATAGGAGTGAAGACAACCCAAATTTAATGAATCTAAGTTCAATAGATAAAACTTATAGGATGAGAGTGATACATATTATGTCAGCATTGGTCTTAGCTACACTCAAGAAGAAAATAAAAATGCAAGAGATTTGTTCAATCAGTATATGGATGTAATTACATGGACTTATGAGTACGTAAGGGTTTTTAACTTGAAAATTATCATACATACAATCCAACTAAAGTAAGAGCATAATCCATTTAGACTAAGGAAAATTAAAGTCAATCTAATATTGGAACCCCTTATCTAGATGGAAGTATGAAAAATATTAAGTAATGGGATATTGTTCCCTATTATGTTACCTAAATGCAAAAAAGAACTAATAGGATACCTAAATGCAACTATTACAATCATATTCAGCCTATTCATGATATAAAAGTAACTAAAAATTATACCATAATGTCTTTGCCAATGCCATTATAACTTATATAATGAAGATCCCTTAAGGAAAGTGGTGTAGAAGTGGAGAGGACTTTGTCCTTTCTAAAATTTCCCTTTTGGAGTGGTGTGACATGGGTGGATTGGTCAACTAGCTGATCCATAATCATGTAACTATTGTTTTTATCCTTAAATTTCCTAACTCCACCTCCTTACACATGTAAAAATTAGCTTCATGGTTGAATTGATATGACCACTTCTTGGCCTCATGGGGGTTACCTCTTTGAACACAATTTCCAATGCCATTTTTAGGCCTAGATAATGGTTATTATACATGAGTGATCATTTAATGAGTAGCCACATGATGATAATATTACCTCCTAAATGCATTGACTCTCAATATGGTCTTGAATGGTATTGATTCTACACTATAGTCTTCATTGACCCCTTTATTTAGCATATCTCAAACATAAAATCACTCTATATTTCTCCCAATTTCACCCTATTTTCCCATCTTCTTGATAAACTTTCAATAGCTTCTTAGAATCTTGATTATTCACTTTATTCAATGCTTCAAATCTCTTTCAATGAGGCTCCATATTTTGTCTAGGATTTGAGAGCTCTTTGCTAAGGATTTTTCAATATCATGATGTGTCTTGGTGCTTAAATCATCACCATTAAAATAACTATTTAAAACTTTTTCATAACCTAAAACCTTGAATTAGAGGTTGTTGATTCTTCCATCTATCCTTTATCAATTCTATTTGGTTGTTTGCTCAGGTCTAGGGAACTCTTAAACCATTTTGCTTAATTGTTAGCCTATTGGAAATGGAGAAATATCTATAGCATTTTTAATTAAATATTTGATAATAATATAAAATTGTATTATGTTAAGTTATTATTTACAAGAAGGGTAAAAAGATTTATAGGATTTCTCAATTATTTATGGGTCTCAACCAATTACCATGAACCAATTTTATTATAAACATTAAAACTAACTAACTAAAAACAAACAAAATACTTTTTATCATTAAAATAATCCAACAAACTCCCCCTTGATCTAAAGGGGTATAGCAAAAAAATGAACTAGAGAAATGACTCTGAAGTCATCAAAACAACTATGTCGTAACTACAAGTGGTGTATTGTACCTCTAACATAGACAAAAAACTATGTCGATCTATAAAAAATCCTGACCCTATGAGTTACGGTAAAAAATAAGTAATAAACATGATCAAGGCATGTTCATACCTAATGATTAATGTATTATACTATAGTAGAACATGATCAGGGATGTCTAACTACATCGGCCCACATAAGGTCCCACACATGAACCTTTATAAGTGATAAACTTGTACTCTATATGACACATTTTTATGATGCCCAATAAATACTGATGACTTTTGCTCAACATTATTAGTGCTAGTAACCCCTATTAACTCATATTGTCACCAACGACTAATCAAAGTCTAACTAATGCCTAAATCTTCTCCCCCTATTAGGTGAGAGGTGAAACGTCATCCATTTAGAGAAAAATAAAAAACTAACTTTATCTATTCTATGTAATGAATATTAGATATAGAAATCCAAAAATGGAACTAAAAATAAGAACACAAACCCAAATTTACCATTCAAGCATTGGACCCAAACTCTAAGCCAATAGCTAACTAGATAGGGTAATTATCCTTCAACCTAAAAAAAATACTTCAACCTCCACTTGTCATTTAGATGATGTCAATCAAAATGAACTTGGGATATGTAATGGATGGTATTTTCCCCTAGAGTACAAGCATGATATGACATTATAAAAATATTCATTTTTAATGTGTCAGTTTTGACTATAAATGTACCGTTATACATTAGTTTCAATACATTTATTTTAAAAATCATATAAGGACACTTCAAATTACAAAATTAATCATTTTAATGTGTCCATAATGTCCAAAAACATATAAATCTCTAGGTCACATGACCACCTTCAAACAAAAATAGTGATTTGTCAAAAATTGTTGCAATACAATATTTAAAATGATGAACATGACAAAATGAGATGCAACCAAAATTAAACTTTTTGTAGGTTTTGAAATATTAATCTCTCTTATTAAAAATGACTAATAAAATGATTTTAACCAACTCCATTTTAATAAATTCAAATACATTAATGCAAGATATTTTAGTTAGAGTATCTTCAAATTTTTCAAATATAAAAAATCCATGAATATAAAAAACCGTGACCGTTATTTAATTTCATATGAAAAAATTTACTACCTTTATTCCTTATGGGACCCACTAATATTTAGGTTTGAAATATTTATAGAAAATAATCTTAATCTGGGACCCCGTACAGGTTTGTCACCATTGGTCTCCAAGCCAATTTTGATTTATTTTGTCATTTTATGGTTTATTTGTGCTTGAAAGATGTGGAAATCAATTTTCTATTGTGCCATATGAAGATGAAAATGCCATGTGTGCTTGTATAGAAGCTGTCCTCAAGCACCATAAAGGTGGATGAAATAACTTGAATTAGAAACTCTTAACACTATACAAATTTGTTGTCAAAACTACCACCTTCCTTTTGTTATTTTTATTAGAGAATGTAATTTTATGAAGGATAATAAAATACTAGACAAAATTTCTTCTCTGTAGCAATAATTTTGAATTATTGAATTGTAAAAAATAAGCCATCATATAATTACACTTTTATATGTATAAAATGGAAATTAAACTTTTCATGACCCATATTGAATACTGTAGAATAAATTGAAAAAGTAAAACCTTAAAATCACAAACCCTTCTTACAATATAGAAGAATAAAATTGACATCAAGAAAAAAAATTGAATAGTAGTTTGAATCCCTTTGGATTTGTTTCTAACTTTCACATGTCCTCTAAAATTCCATGCTAAATTAATGATTAGGGAAATAAAATGCCAAATGTATTTTCCTCCTTAGAATGTTTATTTATTAATGAAAGTTCAAAAAATAACTTCATTCTTTTAGACATTACTACATCCTTTCTCTTAGGGTGCTAAGTTGTATAAATTTAATTTACCAATTTTTAGCAAAATAAGACTTTAAGGAATATGTACAATCCCCCCAAAAATTATCAAAATGTAATCACTCAAACAAAAAACATACCATCTTTCTATACTACTAATTTTCTTGCCTTTGATTTTTGTTCTTCTTCTGTTTGTTCAACCTTCAATCCTTTGTAGCCAGGTAAATTTTTCTTCACATGTGGCTTGATCTCAACACTACCCTCCTTCAAAATGTTGATTTGATACCACTATTGTCCCAATGGAAATGGAGAAATATCTATAAACTTACATTACTAATAAATTATTTGACAATAATATAAAATTGTATTATGTTGAGTTATTATTTATAAGAAGGGTAAAAATCTTTATAGTCTTTCTCAATTAGTTATGGGTTTCAACTGATTCTGGTGAACCAATTTTATTATAAAAATTAAAACTAACTAACTAAAAATAAACAAAATACTTTGGATCACTAAAATAATCCAAAATTATTTCCAAGGCTATGTTTGTGATTTGAAGTCAATGTAGGTCTGCTATTCCTTCTTAAGGATTCAAACAATTTTCCTTGCCTTGAAACCTATTTTATCGACGTACACAATACCTTGAAGATTGAAGTTCTTGACATTTATTATATACATTCCTAAAATTTTGGAAATATATATTGATGGAGACATCCAAGATCATTGAGACCTTGAAACTGATCTTAAATGATCTTCTTATACCTCTCAACCTATAATTTAGTTTTAACCACAATGGAGCTTTGTCAAGAACATGTAAATGCAATTTATGAGCTAGATAACTTTGATAAGATCGTTCTGAGTCAAAATGCCAATTTTACACCTAAGTGCTTTGGATTGATTTTTTCTATCAAATCTCTTCCATAAGACATGTGACTTTGTTATTTGTTGTTGATAATATCCTAAATGGGATAATGGATCCAATGCATCTGACATCACCTTCCAATTCTAATCTAGTCAAAATTTGGACCAATAACAAGGAATTCTAATCAATTTGAATAATTTGTGCACAAAGTGCTTAAATGTTCTTACTAGCTAATTAAACCAAATTAGAGCCTAATCAAGAATTCCATGGAAACTTGTTGAATAATTTTTTTTGGAAATGAATATTGAATATATACATCATCAAATGACCTCATTTCTTGGCAAGACATCCCTAGGCCATAAATGCCACAAATATTAGGATTCATGCCCTCCATACCTCATCAATACCCTCCATGCCTCTTAATTTCCCATTTTTCCAATGTCATGATGAGGATAATTATAAACTTAATTCCAAAAAATTGAATTAATCCTTAACCACACATCTTCATCTCAAGATGGATGGTTTAGGTTGATTCTGATCAATCTCAAAAATCTATAAATAGAGAGGCCATGAACATAATTTAAAAAAATCTTAATTTGTGCAAAGTTATAATGTGGGATTGGTTCTAAAAGATTCATGAAGACTAGTGTTACCATGCCAAATTGATTCCAAGCCAAGCCAAGCCAAAACCAAAGGTGTCAAGGAGAGGTGGAGGATAACCAAGCTTCCATTAACAAAGACTTCATGAAAACAAATCAAGAAAACCAATTGAAGAATAATCTTGGAGCATCAAGGTAGGTAAGTAATGTGTGTTTTATTTCATTTTAATTGTTCTTTGTTCATTTTTCTTTCTTCACTAAGCTCAGCCTAGTAACTAGGCACGAATATGTTAGTTTAGTGTGTTTTTGATTTGATTTCATTCACTAACACAATACTAATCTCCTTTCCTTATTCAAATTCTTATTTCACATATTGGAATGCTAGGTGGGACCTTCCTAGCTTCAAAAAAATGATCGCAAAGCTCTTTCAAGCAACCTAGTAATCTTTTTCTTGTAAAATATTGAAGTAAGAAGACAAAAAGAGTCAAAATTGGAGTAAAAACACATTTTTATGGGAGTCACAAGTTTTTCCTAACACATTAAAGGTATTTTTACTTTGAGTTGTGGGATTGTCCTACAACTCATAATATTGTGCTAAGCTTCTTTTTTGTTGGACTAACTTTATCTTTCTATGTAGGTTTAACAATATCACTACTATCTTAGTAGCAGGATTATTCTATAAATCATGAGGTTGTTAAACCAAGTTGTGGTATTGTCTAACTGCTAATAGTTTAATTGAGAATACCACTACTTTTAAAGTGGTAGGATTATCCTACAAGTAGTGGGATTATCACTGTGAGTTATGGTATTGTAGTGTGCAGAACAAGCCAGTTTCTGGAGCATTGTTTGGGGTCATCCGAAATCTATTTTTGATGATTTTTTTTAAAACCATGTTTTTTTCCTAAATTCTCATAATATATAATTAGTTTTTCTTAAAGTTGTGTTTTTTTCAAAAAACCTCATTTTAACCCAAGTAGCAAGATTGTGACCTTGAGTGGTGGAATTATTGTTTGTAATACCACAATTTTGAGAGTTGTGGGATTGTCCTGCAAGTAGTGGTATTGTCATTCAGAGTCATGGTATTGTGACTAAACAGTAAGTGGTTAGTTACAATACTACAACTCTTCAAGTTACAAGATTTTCCTACAAATAGAGGGATTACTCTGTTAAGTAGCGGTATTATACCACTATGACAACTTGAGAGCTCCTTTTTCTAACTTAATTATTTCAAACTAATTTTATCTTCAGAGTTAAACCTCTTACTAACATTTTTCTTGTAGGACCAAATTGAAAATTTTATAAAATGCGTTCTAAACATCTTTTTCATGCTTTAAAATGTATTAGGAACCTTGTTTTGGTGTTTAAATGAAAAATTTAGATTTTTATGGTGAATGTTTTCAAAGTTTACAATTAATACCAAGGGGTCAAAAGAATACCATCACATCTTTTTTTTGGGCTTAAAATTGAACACACTTATCATTTTTGTCTTCAATAGTTGCTTGATCTAATTTTGTTTAGCAAAGAGAGGTGTGTTGTGTGTATGTTCTTCCATTTGTCCCCTTTAGGGAATCCTTGGAATCAAAAATGCCATTCTTATTGAAAATTACCCTATCTAAGGCATAGAAAGAATGTCATCTAAATCACTCCCTATAAACTTGTCAAAGTTTGGGTGACCTTGAAAATAACCCTAAAGTTTTTCTCTTTTAATCTTTTATTTCATGCAAAATTGGCTTATGAGGGGGAATTCATTACCTTTGACAAGTTATTTAGTGAAGCTTTGACCCAGGGTTTCATCTCTCAGCATTGACTTCACTTAATCCTTTTGAGTTACACATGAGATGTATTTGCATTTGGAAATCACACTACACTAAGTGAATAATAGGATGTAGTGGTTATAAAAAGGACTAGACCTTTTTACAACTAGCTAATGCCATAGTCACCCAATTTCCATGCTTTTCTTTTGCATCATTTTATGTGAAAGTCATTATGCAATTGATTCCCCTAGAAATGTTTAAAAACTTGATAGTTAGTCAACCCCATATTGCCATACCCTTATTAGGATTTAGATGATTATACTTAGTGTATTTTGGTCATTTATCTTGGTGTTTTTGAGACTAAAATTTATTTGTTTGTTCATAAATCCATGTCAAAACCAATTTGTCTATATGTCACTCTTTTGTCTAAAGACATGTTATGCTGGCCATTTTACACCACACTTGTGCCTTGAAATTTTTTCTAAACTTTTTTATGTGTGTGTTATTTGAGTTATGAAGGGTAGTGTTATATTGCTTAAATAATGTCAAAAAAAATTTATCCTTTTGATTCTTTGAAAAATAGCATAGATCACATCATTAAAGCATGCTTACACTGTCAGGCTACTCAATTTACTTCAAGACTAGTTTATCTTGTATTAAAAAAACATTTATTTCAAACCATGTCATGTATACCATTTAGACATTTGTCTTGTGTCGTCATGTTGTCTGATCTTGTCTAGCTTGTTTAGTCAAAATCCTAGTTTTCAACATTGAGTTTTCAATTAACCTTGTCAATTTTGGATTCAAACATTGATTGATTTATTTTTAGGCCTCATTCATGGGGTTGATACATATATCTTTCTCTTTTGGGTTTCATAACATTGGTTAGTTGATTATCCAAATTTGAAAACTATTATTGGTTTGTTTGTTCAAAGCCTAGCCTCATCATTGTTTGTGCCTTTATTTGGGAGAACACAACCTTTCTTAAAAAAGCCTTTTATCTCATGTCTTATGCCAGCTAATCATGTTTATGTTTGATTTCATGTGCCAGGTTTATGTCAAAGTTATTTCCAAATTTGTTAGATTAAATCAAATCACATTAGCCTTTGTTTCAAGTCTAGCTTTTGATGCCATTTAGCCAAAAGTCCTAAAACATGCCTTGTTTGAGCCTAGATTTTGAGACCGCATTTGGCCAAAATATCTAGCAACTCAACTTTTCCCTTTCCTAGTTTAGACCTTATTTGGGACACTTTGACCTAGACCTTTGACATGTCAGTTTTTATTCAGACACTTGATCTTTTATGCATATGAAATTTGAAATTACACATTTGATGTTAGTTTATTTTATGCCAAGTCTTATCATAAATCATTTTAGACATACAACTCCACATTTTGACCAAGTTAGACCAAGCTTGAACCATTTGTCCTTTGGACATAGTTTTTTTAGATTTTTTAGAACTCTAAGCCTGTTTGTTTTAGAGATTTCATCATTTACATGAATATGTCTCACTACACTTATGGTGGAGTCATATACAATCCAACTTATGATAAAATGGTTGAAAAAAATCCCACTAGGAACCCCTATAGAGAAATATTTTCTAAGGATTTTTATTATTCTCCCTACAATACTCTATATGGGGAGCATAGTCAAAATCCACAAAATCCAAATCGAGACCTTGATTAGAATGAAGAGGCTTATAAGGAGGAATTTGAAGACCCAACTATAGATAATGTTGTTTGGGATACATATCCATACCCTCTTTGTAATAATTAGTACATGGAACACAATCAAGAACCAGCTTATGAGCCAACTCACAACTGGGATGATATGGTTTATGAGGAAAACTTGGATGCTTTGGCTTATGTAAGTAATCAAGATCCACCACATCATACCATTTCTATACTAGGACTATAATGTCACATCACTCCCATACCAAGACCTCATCCTTTGGTTTGTGTGGGAAATCAAGCTCCATAATGCCCTTTCATCATTCTAGGACCTAGTCCTTTGGATTTTTCAAGCAATAAAGCCCACAACACCCTATCTTTACCATTTCAAGACTTCATCATTTGGTTCATGTGATAAATCATCCTCCACAATTCCCTATCATTATCCAACCACAAGTCATTCCTCATCTAGTACCAATCCCATCCAAACCTCAATTGATCCAATCATTCAAAGACCAAGCTATGTTTAAAATTGGTATCTTCCAACTCATTAGAAACCAAGGCCAAAATAACCGACCAATCCAAGATGTTTTTATTGAACCAACCATTAATGATAAGTCAACCTATTATGAATTACCTAGAGAAATATTTTTAAGGAGTTTTATTATTATCCCTACAATACTCTATATGGGGAACATAGTCAAAATCCACAAAATCAAAATCAATACCTTGATTGGAATGAAGAGGCTTATAAGGAGGACTTTGAGGACCCAAATATAGATAATGTTGTTTGGGATACATATCCATACCCTCTTTGTAATAATTAGTACATGGAACATAATCAAGAACTAGCTTATGAGCCAACTCACAATTGGGATGATATGGTTTATGAGGAAACTTGGATGCTTTGGCTTATGCAAGTAATCAGGCTCCACCACATCATACCATTTCTATTATAGGACCATAATGTCACATCATTCCCATACCAAGACCTCATCCTTTGGTTTGTGTGGGAAATCAAGCTCCACAATGCCTTTTCATCATTCTAAGACCTAATCCTTTGGATTTTTCAAGCAATAAAGCCCCACAACACCCTATCTTTACCATTTCAAGACTTCATCATTTGGTTCATATGAGAAATCATGCCCCATAATGCCCTATCGTTATCCAACCAAAAGTCATTCCTCATCTAGTACCAATCCCATCCAAACCTGAATTGATCCAATCATTCAAAGACCAAGCTATGTTTAAAATTGGTATCTTCTAACTCATTAGAAACCAAGGCCAAAATAACCAAACAATCTAAGATGTTTTTGTTGAAACAACCATTTGTGATAAGTAAACCTATGATGAATTCCCTATTGATCCTATACTAGTTGTTGAGGAGTCTCACTCTAAAGAGCTAGTCTTTTATGAGTCACTTCTTAATTATTGTAACCACCTTTGGGAAAATCATTAACTTAACCAGATGATTATTTTTTAAGGGCCACCAATTGACAAATTAGGTTTTGAGGAGTTATCTCTTGATCTTTTTTCCATCCTAGAGAAGTCTCACTTTAATAAACTAGTCTTAGTAGAGCCCATCATGTAATTATAAGCTGCTACTTATCCAATACTAAACATTCAACAAGACATAATTGTAATAGGGTACCCATTAGATGAATAATTAGAGTTAGATTTAGGTTTTATTCTTGAACTAACATTGGATTTATCATTAGAATCTGAATCAACATCAGTCTCAACATCAGATTTAGAGTCCCTTGAGTTAGAATCAGATTCAAAAGAAGAATATGTTTGTGGTTGTTATAACATTGGTTATGCATGACTTGATCTTTGTATATTTTTTGAGGATGATTACTTCATCTTCGACAAAAGTTCTCCTAGTATCTTATACAAGGATTATGATGCCAAAATCCATTCCATTACCATTCCACATGCCATTACCATCAACCAAGATATCCATATTAGTAACACTCTATCTCCCATAAGTGTCAATTGGGATTGATAGAATCACACCTCATTAAACTACATCCATGCTGACATATTAGTTAAATAAGAGTAAATATGCCAAGACATCATTATAGTAGTAGAAGAGCACTCTCCTAGTGAAACCTTTTCAGAGGCACTAGGGGACAATCGAAGTTAGAATTAAACATCTTCAAGTGAAAATTTTTTAGAATCATTAGAATAAGTTCAAGTCAAAATCCAATGTTCATTAGTAAAACCTTCTCAGAGGCACTATGGGATAATCAAGACAACTTCATTGGTGAAAACCTCATTAAGGCACCAATCACTGAGCATAAAAGTTCTTTACTTCTTGATGAAGAAAAAATCAAAATATCTTCCAATCTATAGCCTAATCATATGGTATCTAATCTCAAGATCAAACAATAGAGAAATATGGTGGTCCTATTGAGATAAAAATTCTTTGGCCCGACCACATCCAAAGTTATGTCAAATCTAGAATCAATAACACTAAGTGTGACTAAAAATCTTGATCTTCATTTATTTCCCTACCATTCCACATTACATTATCATCTACCATTTCATTTTACAAACAAATATATCATCAAAATTTTATCCCTATTTACTATACATAAACACACTTTCCTTTGTAGAGGATATAAAGATATTTTGTCACAATGCTTGATAGAATCAAAATCAATGACCAATGAAGATCACAAAAGCATTATTGACAACCAAATCTATAGCTAGTTCTTGATAGAGAAACTAGTCAGATGAGGTGTGGGATAGAAATTAACATGATCAAGTATTTTGTTTGTATCATTTGTTGATTAGGATGTGTATCTCCCCATCAACAAGAACAATAAAATCAAAAACTACACCCAAGCTAAAAACATGTATCATACCATTTCATGTACCATACCATTTCATTTCCATGCCATTACCATTGTTATATATCCATTTTCCATTTTCACATATTATTTATATTCACCATATCACTTGGGGGCAAACCCTCTTGCCATTTTATCCATCCTATCATTCAATTCCTATCTAGACAAAAGCATATTTTTCTCATCCTACCCAATCTTGGTTACTTTGTTTCTTCCTACACTTTTTGTGAGAGGATTACAATCAAGTTTCAATAATCAATCCAATTCATGTTTATAATGATATTCTATGAAATTAGTATGATAGTTGATTTGGTAAGATATCTTTCATCCTATCAAGTTTGTTTATATGAGCCTGATTATAACTACCTATGGGAAAATCAGTGTCTCACCAGTCTTGATACTAATTATAACCACATATGGGAAAATTAATATCATTAACTTATGCCATTATATCCTATTTATAACCACAAATGGAAAAATTATGGGCAACACTTGTTTACCATGCATTGTCACATCACCTTGCCATTACTATTTTCATTTGACTATCCATTTGCTAGATTTGAGAACTTATTAGGACCTAGTTGGTTTTTCCCTACCTTTTATGTAGATGGAATTAATATAAATTGAGGTCATTTCAATACTATATGGGTCATTCTCAATTCATTTTTAGGTCATCTCATTCCCCATTTCCATATGCTATCACCATTTCATGAGCAACCTAAGCCATACGCTCTAACCATTTTGTGATCAACCTAAGCCATATGCTCTCATCATTTTGTGAGAAACTTAAGTCAAATTCTCTCACTATTTTGAGATAAATCATCATGTCATTTTATAATGAGTTAAGATACCTCAAAATGCCAAAAACATTCATAAAATTTCAAAACTCTAAAAACATTTGTCCTGTCTAAGCCTAGTTAGTTATCTTCAATCCACCTTACTGGGTCATGGTCATTGTTAAGATGCTTTATTTTTCTTTTGTTTTTAGGATTTTTATTTTTTATTTATTTAAAGTTGTTTGTTTGTTTGTTTATTTATTTGCTTGCTTATAAGTTTTGTTTTAACACTATTGCCTTGATTTAGTTTATATTTGTTCATTGGCTGATTCCTTAAAAACATTTTTCTTGAGTCCATACATATTCATATGTTAACATTGTCATCATGGTTTTTATCATTGGTGTTTTATTTTTGAGTGTTTACTAGATATTAGGAGTTAGTTCTTATACATTTTTCATCCAATTCTTCATGGTGTTCTATCATGAATCCTACCATCAAATTATACAGTAAAAATTAGCTTCAAGAAGGTCTATAATCAGTGGAGCCACAAAATGTTTCTCCTTGGCACCTTGGAAAATCCTTCCAACCACCTTGATCAATATAACTCATTTGACCATTCCAGTTATATCATTGTTAATCAAGATGAGCATCTCCTCATTAATAGGTATAATTTAATCATTCTATTGATCAATTTCATTCCTCTATCCATCTCTTTCATCACTTTTCACCCGCTCATCTTTAATCTATATTATAGGTTATATCCTTAAGTTATGCTTGCTAATCAGCCCTAACTTGGGCACCATCATCTTTATCCAATTTAGGTCCTCATAATGATTATAAATACTTATGGTTAAATCATTATTTTGATTTTTATTCCTAATTATAACCTTATTTGGGAAAATCATCATCCTTTATAAATCAATGCATACAAGAATTTTATCATTTGGATTAATCTCAACCACAGGTTAATTCCACCTTTCTTCTTGTTTCTTTTTGAGGGACCATCCATCAACATATGTGATGGCCACTCCCTTGAGGGGGCATCATCATAGGATTCCCAAAATCATTTGTAACTTTGTTCTTTAATAATCTTCTTCTTGTTGGCATATAGGCCATCTATCATTATCTGAGAAGACATTACTTTGCCTATGATTTGTAATGCCTTCCCAAATAAGGGCAAATTATAGACACCTAAATTTGGCCACCAATAACCTCTAACCAAGCTTTTGACTAATTTCCATTTAAAGTGCATAATTTGGCCTAAAAAAACTAAAATACATGAAATGAGTTGAAACTAATATATTCAAATGTTGATTCTAGCTAGTGTATCCCCTAAATGGGGCAATGTAATTTATGGGCTAGCTACCTTTGATCAGATCATTCTGAGTCAAAATGCCAATTTTGCACCTAGGTTCTCTGGATTGCTCTTTCTTATCAGATATCTTGCATAAGACATGTGCCTTTATTATTTGTTGTTAATAATATCCTAAATGGGATAATGGATCCAACACATCTAACATCACCTTCCAATTTAAATCAATTCAAATTTTAGATCAATAACAAGGCATTCTGATCAATTTTGAGTATATTTGCCAAAAAAGTGCTTAAACATGCTTAAGAGATAATTAAACCAAATTAGAGCCTAATAAATAATTAAATGGAAACTTGTTGAATAATTTGTTTTATAAATGAATATTGAATATCTACATCATCAGGTGACCTCATTTCTTAAGAAGACATCTCTAGGCCATAAATGCCACAAATATCAAGCATTACATGCCCTCCATACCTCATAAGTACCCTCCATGCCTCTTAATTTCACCTTTTTCAAATGTCATGATGAGGATAATTATAAACTTAATTCTAAAAAATTGAATTAATCCTCAACCACACATCTTCATCTCAGAATGGATAGTTTAGGTTCATTCTGATCAATCTCAAAAATCTATAAATAGAGAGGCCATGAATATCATTTTAAAAAAGCTTAATTTATGCAAAAGTTATAATGTAATATTGGTTCCAAAATCTTCATGTAAACTAGTGTTACCATGCCAAATTGATTCCAAGTGAAGCTTCCATTGACAAAAACTTCATGAGCACAAACCGAGCAAGCAAATCGAAGAATACTCTAGGAGCATCAAGGAAGGTAAGGAATGTGTGTTTTATTGCATTTTAGTTGTTATTTTTTCATTTTTATTTCGTTCACTAAGCTCACCCTAGTAGTACTTGGCATGAAGATGTTAGTTTAGTGTGTTTTTGATTTGATTTCATTCACTAACCTAATACTAATCTCCTCTTCTTAGTCAACTTCCTAGTTCACATTAATTAGCCACATAATCATGGAAATAAATCACATACACAAAACCTAAAAATACTTTGAAAATTTCATCAAGAATCATTATACTTCATCACACAAGGAAAAAAGGACTCAAAAAACACTCATGTAACTTGTTCACTTATAACTACTAATTTTCCTCAAAGAATAGTCATGATGAATTAGAACTTCAACACCTGTATAGACATTTCAAATGGATTATTATGTATACATATGAACCTATGACATCTCCAAACCATCTTAAAATATAAATATTATATGGTCTAGTGTCAACTATTGGTCTTATAGACTAATTTGTTGACCCTACTACACACAGACCTTACTGAGTTAGACAAGACATTTTGGATTCATAATTTTCACCACTATACTTGAATTAAAAGATTTATACCAACCATTAATAGTACATACCAATCCCAAACATCATCTTCATTCACTTAGTTTGATCATTCTATCATGGTAACACATCCCTAATCTTCTTCTCACTGCTACATAAGTTTTTCATTATTTCCACCATTAGGCATATTAGCGACTAGATAACTTAGATGGCCTTTTTAGCACACTTGAGAGATATGATTATATCAATAAACCTTCATGGAAATGAAAAATTGGTCTCAATATTTATCCTCCATCCATTTTCATATTTTTGACTTGGTCAAATTTGATTACTATAGCAAATCTCTAAGAAATTAGCACTTTTTTATAGGGTCTATTCACACACTTGACAACTTAGACATAGTTGGAGGTGTTTGGGAGAGTTCAATACAACCTCAAATAGATTACTTAAGCATACCAATCAATTCTAAGCACTTTTTATCAACATCTTCAACATCAGGTCCTTATTAGGGTTCTAAGAGGATTTAAACATGTTTTTAATCTTAACAATTGTTCATAAAGCATATCCCCTCAATACAAAAAAAATCTTTGAATTTTGAGATAGTAAAATTCCAAATATACCATAAATATCTTAGGTTCACATGATGAGTTTTTATGATCTAATGAATACAAGAAAAAACATTCTCAGGTAGAGAACCCTTCATTATGTGCACTTGAGAGACCTTAGAACACATTTGCATTTCTTATCCTTTAAAATTTTACCTAAAAATTTTATGCACATGAATTAAAATTAACTCTACACACCTTTTTAAATGATACCATATTCACACTTCCCTCAAAAATTGATCTTGGAACCCCATTAGGCCTCTCTCTCTCTCTCTCTCTCTCTCTCTCTCTCTCTCTCTCTCTCTCTCTCTCTCTCTCTCTCTCTCTCTCTCTCTCTCTCTCTCTCTCTCTCTCTCTCTCTCTCTCCTCTCTCTCTCTCTCATCTCTCCTCTCTCTCTATCTATCTCTTTGCTCACTTAGACTTTGACCTACAAACCACATTATGCCTTAAAATTGACCTTCATGACACTTTCTATGTACTCTCCACCACTCTCACATACTCAATAAACCTTATACATGATTAAACATTACCATACATCCTTTATATGTCTTGACAATAGATCATTATGCTTCATTAGGCTAGGTAGTGTCTAAGAAGTGGTCTATAAGTAGACTTGGTATGAAGGTCTTACCCCTGTAGGCTTACATTGAGACTCACATGATTAATCAAGTGCCTCATATAAAATTATCAAAAAAAATCATAAAACCTATCATTTCTCTCTATGCATTCATCTCACCAAGCCATCATATACCTTCATGCTTAAGATTAGGCATCCTATGAACATACCTTCTCAAGGGAACTACTAGGCTCAAGTAGTTGAGAAATTTGACAATAAGGAAATTCCATCACTCATTCATTCATAAGAACATATACCAATAATATATTACACTCTCAAAATCACTAAAAAACTAATGAATATTCTCTCCTCATTGCTACACTCTTCAATGAGTTCATGAAGACCTTCTCAAGAACCTTCGACATCAATGAGAACATCAATGTGAAACCTACATAATATAAATAATGCTTAACATTTCTCTCCTCCATTATGTGTGTCTTCATGAGTCATGGAAGGTATTGTTACCTATTTATCTGTATAGGCTTGATTAAATGCTTAATTTGCATAAATAGAAGAGTCATGAGGTTTGCCCCATGAAGTTTGTTCTCCATTATCTTGTACAAGATTACTTTGGACTACTACAAGTGCTTTGGAAGTAGAAGGAGCATTATGATTTTGTCTATTATATTGCCCCACTTGAGTTAGTTTCACTTTTCCTTGGTATTGACCTTGAAAATATTGTCTAGGAGATTGGTAAGAATAATAGGGATGGAAAGGACCTTGATTATACCTCCATTTTTACTATTTTTGTTACCTCTTAAGAGTTATATTCTCTTCTTCTAAGATATTTTATCAAACTCTTCCTCATTTTTATTGCTTGGCTGATTAGGGTCAACTTAATTATGCTTGGGCATGGGAATATAGTCAATGGTGGGCCTAGGAGTTTTTCACATCAAGAAAAAATGGCTTGGAGATCTAGGGGCTATCTTCATAGCTTGAATAAGTAAATTATTAGACCTTATAGAAGTTTCATATGCATTAGGCAAAGTATCCCCTCCCATGAATTTAATCATCATGGATATATCACTATTAAAATCTTTGACATAATAAATAAAAAACATGATGAGTGGTAGGCCTTACCAAGATTGGGATCCTATCCTAGGTATTTTTAAATCTTGTGTTGAAGTCTTGAATAGCCTCTTGAGGTGTTCTCTTTAATGTAGTCAGCTACTTGGTCAAAGACAAGTGGTAAAATTTTTATTCAAGTCTCCTTCACAAATCATCATCAAATTCATCCCATGTAGTGATATATTTGGGAGCCAAAGTGGCATACCAATCAAGGATGTTCCCTTTGAAAATAAACAACCAAAAAATATGATGGCAAAAATTCTCCTTAGTGATGTTATGTTTATTTCAAAATTTGGTATTGTTTCTTATGTGTTCAATAGGATTAGTGGCAGCTTCTCTTATATATGAAGGCACACTTTTGAGGGCTAACATAAGAATTTCATCATAGTGAGGAATTTATAAAGGAATATGGCCATTGAAGGAAACAAAGTGTAGGTTACATGGGTCTACCATCTTGTAAATTAGACCCAATAAAAATATCCTAATAGGTATGTGAGCATCAAAATATTTCTTGGAGTATGGATGGGTGTTTAACAAACCTCTTTGTTATAATTAAATAGTAAGGTAGATCAAAAAATTCAAATGGAATACCTTTATTATATGATCTTATCATTACCTTATGCATGAAAATGAAGCACTAATTTGAAACCAAGAGTTAATAAGTGTTTGGAGTTGCTAAATACTACATGAAGGAAGATTTATAACTTTAGATTTGCCAAAGATCAACATATACCTTTGACAACATCTTAGACCATGAGGTCCCACAAGGTGTGCCAAAAATGTTATCAATGAAATTTTAACCATAAGGAGGGATACTCCAACCTTTTAAAAATTTGGTGTAACCTTAAAACACCTTCAATATTGTGGGTGATATATTCAAGAGGTGAAATCTCTAGATTGAAGGGATAACTCCCTTTGCATAATACCTAAAACTAGACATTAATATACTTAGTTTGAAATAAAATGAGTAAAAGGAGATTAACACTAATCTAGTATAGGTGATGCACCAATATGAATTACAAAATCCTAGTTGATCATAGTTGAACCTAAATTATGAAGGTAATTTGTAAACCTGATCTCAAAACCCAAAGTTATCTTAACAAAAGTGTTTCAACATGAAGGTAGAAAGAAATGCATTTATTAGGGTTATATGAATATTAGTTTTTATCATATACACTAATAGTCGTATTTAAACTTAAATAGACACACAAAAACCATTTACACATCAGGTGACCTTCTATAAGTCATATTATTTACACAAAGCATGAAAACATGAAATGAACATAAAGAGAGATAACCATCACTTGCCATTCAAACCATGAACTACTTGACACACCTTGAGAAATAATTTTAAGGACTAAAACCATCTTTAAATATTTATTCCTAGGCTAAAATTAATATTCAATTTAGTTGGGGCTTTACCATACTAAATGGTGTTCACTTACAAATGCCAAGATTGGTAAGCTTATATAGTGAAATGAGGAAGAGAGAGGGGTCTAGATGAGGGAGATTGAAAAGTGTACAGATGAGATTAAAAAAAAAGGAGTTAGAAACTACTTCAATAGGTCTTTAAGGACATATTTATCCTCTTGGAAGATTTTTCCATTCATCTAAGTGGTGTAGGAGTTATAAATTTAGCTTGACACTTTACACAACTCCTTAAAAACTCCCCTTCTTTGCATAATAAGAGTGAAAAATGGGATTTTTCATCATGAATTCACCATGATTTTATTTTTTAAAATATTATTTGACACCTTTCCATTATTTATAGACTCCCTTTATCTAACATTTTATTGGTAATCATCATTCATATACTTAGGTGTCTTCAAACCCATGTATCTCCCATGCCTAACCTTGTTCACATGGATAAAATATTGAGTTAATCTTCTCCTAAGTGTTTATCTCTCCATGGATGGTTTATTCACATCATATTATACCTAAAAATACTTAATTGAAGTCATCAAACTCTCCTTAAGACTCCACTTTTTCACCTATTACTCTCATTAGGCCTAAAATTATGTAATCCTAATTATGTAAGATATTTTACAGATTTAATAAAAACTCAAAGGCATATTTGAGGACCCAATATGGATTTACAACTCCATACAAATGTTTAGGTCTTGAGAGTGAGTTTAGATGTGTTTTTTTTACTATTTTTCTTCTCTCAATTAAGTCTTAATTAGGCCCTCCTTACCTAGACGATTGATTTTTATACTCCATATCTCTCCCAAACATGTGAAACCACCCAAAAAGTTTTTTATTAACATTACCTATCCTATCACTAACCTCCATGTTCAATTTGAGGTCCTGATACCCTATGGAAGTGTGAGAACCATGAAATGGTCTTGAAACCTAGTCTCATTTTGAGCCTGTTGAAGATTGCCTTCAAAAATGAGGTTTTTTAAATCACTTTAATAATGGTATTATACATATTTTTAGGATTTAATATATGGAATAAATAAAAAATGGACTCTCCCAATAGTTTTAAAATTATTCAAACTATTCAAAAACCTACAAAACACCTAAAATCTTTGCAAAATAGTGAATTTAATGCAGTCCATATAGTTATAAGTGAATAAAAAAGTACTATTGGTTATATAACCTAATTGGAGTGATAAAAAATATATAGTATGTTTTTTAATATAAACTTAGGTAATTTAATCTACTTTATAATTCAATCTTTAACATCAGGTCTCTACTAGAGTTTTAAGAGGGTTTTAAAAACCTATTTTTGTTCTTAACAATTGCTCATAAATATTGGACCCTTAAAACCTGAAACAATGCCCTCAAATATCAATTAAAATATACCCATAAACAATCCATAATATATTAGGTTCCCACAAATTTTTTTCCATATAGTACTAAATGCAAAAATTTGGTTCTTTAGGTTTTAATAGACTTTTGGAGAGGGGTCTAAATTCTTAACCATTATTCATGCATGTTTGAGACCCAATATAACAAATAATAACACAATATTGTAGTGTATTGACTTTATTTCCTTATCTATAATTCATTTATCTCCATACATAGGGTCATGGCCTCAATAAGAAATAGAAGGACTGATTTGAAATGTAATCATGTACGAGAGGAAAGTTGAAGAAGGCGTTATAGGCCTAATTGGCATTTTATTGTCTTTCCCCTATTGGTATATGATCTTGTATGGCATGTGACAACATTATATATCTTCCAATTCCATAAATAATTCATGTCACCTCTTTTGAATTAAATTTCTTAGGACTATACTATAGGTTCACCTATGATGTATTAGCCTTACTAGGCTTAGGTAGAGTTTTCAATCTTTGATTCACTTTAGGTGAGTTTAAGGGTTAAATGAAACCATATTAGTATAGGGACCATATCCATATTATCTTAAATCTATCTAAATACTTATATGTTCTTAAAAACAAGTATCCTTTTGTAATTAACCAGGCAAATAGGCCTGTAGGTTTGTTTGGCCTAGAACATAGTTTTCAACTTTTACTTTTTCTTACTGAGTCTGAGGATTTTATAGATATGTACTATCACTATTTAAAATAATTCTCAAGATATTTTATTCCCTCAAACCTCCTCTTGGACATTTAAATCTCTTGAAAATAAAGAAAAAAAAATCATGAGGGAAAATAGGCCTATAAACACACCATTTGACTTTGATAGAGGGTTGAAGTGACTCCCTATAGACAATCAGTTCTTCTCTAAATTTTCTTATATTTTATAATGAATTAAAATAAAATCATAAAATATATATCATCTTACCAAAACTCCCATATCACTAACTATAGGTGGCATTTTGTTTTCAATTTTGAAAGTAGCCTATCTTGCTTAGCAAACTTGTAGGTATTCATGAAGATGGTTTGAATGCATCTTGGGTTTTAAGACTATAAAATACAAGTCATTAAACATACTAATGACTTATATTATATTATTTAATGTTTATAAAATTTTTAATTTTTCCCAAACCCTACATCTCTCCAAGCATACACGTGTTTCCTACTTGTCTCTATCACATGGCTATAGATGACTATTTTACAAGATTAAAATTTTAAGCCTTGAATATTGACCTTATTGAACTAGGTATTTGGAAACTAAAAAAAATAGATTCCTTTGAAATTTACTATTTAATTTTCCTATAAAGTCTATTAACCATTTCATAGCACGTTACAAACCTTTACCTTCTTGTCTTGAAACTCAGACCTGTGCATGATGTATTGGCTTGTAGACTCTTTTAGTATTTTATTTCTTAGTCACTTCAACCCCTTATTAGTCTCAAATAGATAAGATATCTTCATGAGTCTATGTTTTCACTCTACCCTATATGGATTCATGTTTCATACCTATTCTTATTGGAAAGACAATTGATTTTTTGTCCAGATGAGGACCTATGAGTTTTAAAACTTGTAGGTCTACCTTTTCTTGTATATACTAATATAAACAACCTCCCTTAATTCCTAAAAACCTTGATTTTTGTATCAAATCATATACCATTATCTATCACTTGATTCAACCACTATAAAACCTCCTGACTAAGC
>JARHVA010005413.1:1210000-1213248 GCA_037957365.1 Torreya grandis | reverse complement strand
TCCCTCATTTCCACATGGGTCAGTAATGACTATCCCAAGTTAGTATCAACTATATATACTAACATAGTTTGACATAATATACCCTTTGTAGGTAGAGATACAATTCCTAAACCAAAAGAATCACAATCCTACTTTTATCTGACATCATTTTTTTGAGTATAATCACATTTATATAGTGAAATTGAAAAAATAATTACTCATTATTTTGTTGTCCTTAATATATTTATCATACACCACATATCAAATCATCATAAACAATTTCACTATTTTACATTCATATTTATTATTCAATGACATGTCTTAATATCTAAATTACATTTTAATTTTATATCCTATTGGGGTTTTTTAAACCAAATTATAGTAGAACAATACGTAAAAACTATTTACAAAAAATGTATTTTGTAGTGATGACCAATTCAACATAGCTCCTAATTATATGGCTACATATTCCAACCCTATTTAGAAATGAAAAATAATAAGTATATAAACTGTTTATGCATAAAACTATATTTCTTCAAATTCATAAGGACATTTTCATCTCATAACTTCTCTAGCACTATGCCTAAATGTCACAATTATTTTTCCTCTATTCTAAGTAAAGTCAGAATGTCATCGAGATGCATGAAAATAGACTTAACTAAAATGGATAAATAGATTCAATCATCAATATCATGAATTTAATTGGTGCATTGGTTAACTTAAATGATATATCTAACCAATTATATAACCCTTCTTATGTCTTGAAGTTTTTTCCATTCATCACCATCCCTTATGAAAATGTAGTAATATCAACTCTTCATGTTAATTTTTATGAAGTATCTCATTACAATCAAGACATACATAAAATCATCCAAGCGTGGATATGTAAATCTATGGTTTATGGTTATCATGCTAATGGATCTAGAATCAACACACATTCTGAAGTCACCATGCCTATTAGCACTAAAAATATTGGTACTGGACATGGGCTCAAACTTTATATGATCAACCATTTATCCATTTGTCCTTTAACTTATCTTTGTACCTATGCTTTATGTTTTAGATCTAACCTATGTGCATCTTTATTTAGTAAACTTGACTCCATAATCAAATCTATGTAATGACTTATTATATTCATTGGTATTAATCAACATAGTAGAGACAACTCCTAAAAACTCACTTAATATCTCATTTAGTTCATGCATAATTGTTTATTATGATGTTGTGCTTGAATTTACTTGTGATGACATAGAAACCAAAGCATAACATGCACTGTGATTTTTCACCTCTATCAAGATCTCTTTTTCTAAAATCATCAAGACTTCTAGATTCTTTTTCACATCCGTTGTACTTACACTTCAATGGATTTAATGTATGTGTTACTTTATCTTTATAAAATGTGGAAAAACTACAAAGGTCTTCTAGGAGAAATATGAAAAGCTTCCATTTGTATTATGTCACATATCAATTCATATTTATATGTACCAATCTAAAAACTTACAAGAGATTATTCATTCACTAAAACGTAATGTCCTTTTAATAACCACTAAACCTTATATGGATTAGGATGAAAAAATCAATTCAAACCAACTTTATTTACTTTTATTGAAAAAATAAATTATCAAGACTAATATTATTAAAAATTTATCCTCTTATGTGTCCTCTAAAATTGATCTTCAATTTATTCATCCTCTTACATGTCATGATCTTTAGATTCTTATTATGTGACTTCAATATCACTTTCATCATCTACACCCACAACACATTAAAATTACATTATTTCCATAACTTCCATTTAGTCTTGCATATCTCTCATGAATCTAACAAGATATTTAAGTCTTAATGGTTCAACCACACTTACCCTTATATAGACTAAGCCTCCTATATGTGTAATTTCCTTAGAAATATAGATATTGTACCAAATAATGCTTTCTACATACAAAAATATCCATTTCACTTACACCTTATCCATGAAATTCTCACTGGAAGATTTCTATAGCTACCTTCTACAAAAACATGTAAATGCAAAATGAAAAAATAACCAACAAGAACCTAAAACTCTACTCTAATTTCAAATGATGTAATCATGGAGAGATATCTTAGCTAATATATGTTGTATACCACATTTCCACTTTCATAGTACAAAGTGGAATATGCAATAAAATATATCAACATAATTCACATCTTCCATAGACATCTCTAGACCTTTATTTTGGTCCACCTATATAAAGGTTGGTTTTGTTAGTTTTAGTCAATATTGTCAATCAATATTGACTCAATATAATCATAACTAACCCACTCTAATAAATAATTTATATTTAAAATAAAAATTTTCCTTAGGGTTGGTCCATTTTAAGAACGTGTCGATGATATGAGAAATTACCCAATTGGATTCATATATAGATTAATAGAGATCTTATTTAAAAGGGACTTGTAAATTATCTAGAACACATCTATACAATATTTTGCATTGAGAAAATATGGCTTATTCTTATAGATTAGGAATTTATTAGTAGAAGTAATCACAAGCCAAGTCTGAAGCATACTAAAGATAATTGAAAGAACACATTCTCAAGTATCAAATCCAAATCATTATCTACATGAATATAGAGAAGGAACACACTTGAAAAAGAACACTAGGTGGGGAGAACTACTTATGTCACTATTTCCCTCCTCAAAATATTCAATAATTAGGAAACAATCAATCATCAAATGAGGGTGATTGGGATCAACTAGTCCAAATACACTTCACCAATATGTGCACGTTTCTAGCCATCATGAGCACACCTAGAGTTTGAAGGCAAAGGTGATTTCTTCTAGATTTATGTGCGTCATAAAGGTTCAAGATCATACATAGTGAGAACACAAAGGTAATAAAAGGTAGTTGTATGGTCAAAATCCATCGTTTTCACATAGGTCAGTACCAACCATCAAAAGTTAGTATCAACTATACATACTAACCCAAATTGATATAATAGACCCTATGTAGGTAGAGAAAAAAATCCTAAACTAAAATAATCACATTCCTACTTTTTATCTAGAAATCAATTTTTTTGAATAGAATCACCTTTATATAGTGAAATCAAAAATCTAAGTACTCATTGTTTTGTTGTGCTTATTTATCATATACCACTTATCAAATCATCACAAATAATTTCACTATTTTACATTCAAATGTATTACTTCTCTGGCTACATATTCAAACCTTATTGAGAAACAAAAAATAATAACTATACAAATTGTTTATGCATAAAAATATATTTCTTTAA
>JARHVA010005413.1:1162500-1205000 GCA_037957365.1 Torreya grandis | reverse complement strand
GGACGAACCAAATGTTGAACTTGCTATCGATGCTTACTGATGGAGATTTTTGTTTGAACCAAGGTGATGAACTAATTTTGAAAATGACCAATTGTTAGAAACTAATTTTTTTGATTGAACCCACCTATAGAAGCTATGAAGCCCATTGAACTTGTAGAAATGAGCCTATTTGTAGAGTCCATAGAAACCAATTCCATAGATTTCCTCTTCTTGTTGAGTCTGTTGATTCAATCCTATAGAGTCCATAGATTTAAGCCTATAGAGTATGTAGATTTCTAAAAATCTTAAAAAATGAGGAATTTGAATGCCCAAGACAAATTTTAGAAAGGGAAGAGATAATTTTTGTCTGTAGGACCAAAATAGTTCAAATGTTGTGCCAAAAATAGTTGATATTTTTGGGGGACAACAACTGGCTCCAGTTGGGGAACTTTTGTCAATTACAAAAAGAATTGTAAGGAGTAGAATCCAGAATCTCTAGTGTCTTCATGTGTACCATTGGGTTATGGAGTCATGCTACCTAGAAATGAAAGGCTCCAAAAATGGAAACAAATAAAACAAAATAGAATTAAAAACTATATAAATATACATATGTACAGATGGAATGATCTGATACTTAAAAAAGTGAAGTATTTTAGATGTTGCTTCTTGGGAGATAGTGAAAATAGTGCTCTATTATAATAAACTAGAAATAAGACATTTTTCCCCTAGAAATGGTGATGAGCGAATGGAATTCTCCACCAGGAAACTGATTTTTGCATCTTCCCCTTGGCTTTTTCTTCTTCTTGTTCCAAGGCAAGATGTGGTCTTCAAACCGGAAACCGTAACTCCTTGCTCTCTTGGCGAAGGATTGCTTTGCCTGATTTTGATTTGCAATAGCATGGTCCACCATCATAACTTATTATTTTGTTAATCTAGTCCAGCACATGCTTTGATTGTTAGCATCAGACCCCTGACAAACCATCAGTTCAACATCTCCTTTGATGTCAAGGAGTTTGACCTCTTCACCCTGAACAGTGTTCAATTTGAGCAATAGAGATCTGTATCTAGCTATAGAAGAAATTTTGCCATCGAATTCCAAGATCCTGTTAGGATTGTGGAGCTAAAAGCTTCACTGATGCAAACAAGAGAGGAGGTTGCAGGAGAGTTGCTGAGTGTCAGAAACACTGGCGTCGGTCAGGCCAACCGACGTCGGCAGGACAGGGTAGGAAGGCAACCGACGTCAGTCAGAGATCGGCCAGCGTCGGCGACCCCCAGGTAGACAGGGACCGACGTCGGTCGCTTGTGTGGTTCGACTGCGAGCTATTTACGGGCAGTTAGCTAACGAACCAAGTGTTTGCATGAAGAGATCTATTTTTAGACTGAGAGCTGCGGATCTAATTATTGTAATTAGATGTCTAATTATTGTTTGATGAGATCTATATAATAGACTCATGGTTGTATTGGAAAAGTGTGCTAGGGAGTAAGAGAGCATAATTATAAGCTCCTTCTGTGTGTGAGGTAGAGCAATGGTGCATTCCTCCTAGTGCCTCAGTACCAGGTGTGTTGGTGCTGGATTGGAGAGCCAGCTGGGTTCTTCAGGAGTGTAGGATCTTGGTCACAGTTGCATGGCCTATATAGGAGATCTACATGGTAAGTAAGATCATTGATCTGTAGGTGTATGTGTGTGCAAGGTCGAGGTTCACAGGTGAGCAGAACCGTTGTTTGATTTGCAGGTGTGCAAGGTCATATAGACAGCAACACAACAGGGAGCAGTATCAGGCAGGATCTACTTGGAGTACAGGTGTGTACTCGGATAGAGCAGAGAGGAAGGCAAGGGAGTTCCTTCCATAAGTATGGTCTGTTGAATTGCAGGTTATTGCAGGTTCATGGGAGATCTACTTGAAGTACTTTGAGTACTTGTGGAGCACGTGGAGTGCTTGTGGAGTGTGTGGAGCACTTGTGGTGTGCGTGGAGCACGGGAGGTGAACACCAAATCTGTATTTGAGTTGGGTGTTGGGACCTGTGAGAGGGAGAGCTTTGGGGAGAAGAAGTACTATTCACATGAGGTGTGGGAAACCTCTGTAAGGTGGTGGAGAAGAAGTGGCATCTTCTTTATTGTATTCTTTTCTGTATAAAGTGTTAATACAAGTTGTGTATTGTCTCTCATATGCTGTGTTATTCTGAATTTTAGTTACTTGTTGATTCTAGTTATTTTCGCATATTTAAGTTGCTTGAAGTTTGGTAATCAATTGTATGTTTCCGGTTTCGCATCCTGACAAGTGGGATCAGAGCATGTTTGTTGTTCTAGATTCCTGACAAGTGGTATCAGAGCTAAGGTTGCAGGAAGCAGGTTGTGTTTTGGTTACAGGGCACTCTCAGGGGTTTTTGATTGAGTGGGAGTAGAGCAACGGCAGATCAAAGTAAGCTAAGAATGGAGGAGTTGAAAAGCACAGACGGTTACTCACGGTCCGATGGAAAGAAAGAGCAGGTAAAAGAACATTGCTGGTTGGTAACAGATCAACATGAAGAAACTGAAGATATAGATTTAGCAAGGGTTGTTGCACAGGATGTGTTTGTAGGTTTCTTGGATAAAGTTGAATCTTGGATAAAAGATTCGGTTGCCTCTTTCCATGCAGCCCCAGGTAGAGGAGCTGGTAAGCCTTGCCAAAGAATTGGCAAAAGAGAAGTGAAGCTGAAATTGCAGGCGGCCAACACACAGGTGTTGATGAAGGTCATGCAGGTCCCAGGTTTGGAGATATGGCTAATTTCTTCAGAAATATTGGGTGATGAGAGATGCACAAGAACTCTCACAGCGGTAGCACTTGAATTAGCTGGTGGTAAGAAAACAGGTATACATTATCTACTTGTTTATATTACTGATTCTTCTTCTATTGCAGAGACGTGGCTTCGTAGGCTTGGTCACATGAGCAGGAAGGAGATGCATGTTCTTAAGTGGAAGACAGATATATTTGACAAGCTTAAGAACTGGAAAGCCTTGGTGTTCTTGGAGGAGATGGCAGACAGAGTTCAGTGGATGAGGCTGGATACATCTGAGCAGGGCAGTTTGGACATGGAGATTGATCCAAAGGAGCTCACGGGTAAAAAGTCATCACTCACAGGCGAACATAGGTACCGGCGTTGGTCAAGAGGAACCGGCGTCGAACAGACAGGTGCCGATGTCGGTCATGTGCAGACCGAAGCCGGCAGTGTCGGGCAGGGTAAGACCGGTGTCGATCATGGGACCGACGTCAGCAGTATGTAAGACCGATGTCGGTCAGGAGGACCGACGTCGGCAGTAGTGACGCCAACGCTGGCAGGCTGGTAGTCAGGTACAGATGCATGGAACTGACGTCGGTCGGATGCAAACTATGGAGTGACCGAGGTCGATCACTATAACGAATTTTGGGTGGACAGCAAGCTGTCAAGGAGTCTCAAACACCCATACGGAGGACTAAAGGCGTAAGTAGGCCCTCAAATTCATGTTCCTCTTCTTCATACTTGTTGCTGATTGTAGAGCAGGAAGGATCCAGGAAACAGGTGTGAGCTAGGCAGGATTATGATGCAGAACCAGATGGGAGTTTTGGTAGGTTTGCCAGCTGGATGGAAGCACAGAGACGAATGGATGCCTTAGTAGAAGAATAGAGAGAACGGATACGTGAGACGGAAGACCAGGCATATGGTCTTGAGGAGCTGCAGGACAGTGGTACCAGGTTTGATAGGTGGAGGACGAAGCATGGCTTCAGTCAGTGTCAGGTAACTACTGTGGTTTGCCTTACCAGGGGGATGATGAGTCACGACATCATTCTGTTGCTGTATGTGGATGGTATATTTGCTAGCAGGGTTAGTACATACAGGGTTTTGCTGAGCTAAGGGTAAGATTAGTTCAGTGGCATGTCATGAGGAGTTTGGAGCAGCAGAATTCTTTGACATGGGAGGCATGGAGATCACAGGTTGATTTTGTCTCGAGTGGGAGCTGATGTGAATCAGGTGTTGACGAGGTTCAGGATGCAGAACCGGAGCACACTAAGGGCTGGACAAGTACAGTGTCTGAAATCACATGAGGTCTGATATAGACCTGAGTATTCCTATGCAGTTGGAGCTGTCAGAGTTAGGAGCCAATTCGGGGAAGTGGGTTCTCAGGTTTTCTGAGAGGGACCGGCAGCAGGTGTTGCTATGCAGGGTCAGGACTTCACTACAGGTGTTGTAGGTTCGGATGTGGCAGGTTACTCGGATGACAGGAGGTACACCACGGGATGTGTGGTGGGTTGTCTTCAGGTGGGAGCTTGAAGAGGAATACAAACCAGGAAACAGATTAGACGGAGTACAGGTACAGGTATAGTGCAGCTGTTTGTCTCCAAGTGGGAGATTGTTAGGATTGTGGAGCTAAAAGCTTCACTGATGCAAATAGGAGAGGAGGTTGCAGGAGAGTTGCTGAGTGTCAGAGACACCGGCGTCGGTCAGGCCAACCGACGTCGGTAGGATAGGGCAGGAAGGCAACCGACGTCGGTCAGAGATCGGCCGGTGTCGGTGACCCCCAGGCAGACAGGGACTGACGTCGGTCGCCTGTGTGGTTCGACTGCGAGCTATTTACGGGCAGTTAGCTAATGAACCAAGTGTTTGCATGAAGAGATCTATTTTGAGACTGAGAGCTGCGGATCTAATTATTGTAATTAGATGTCTAATTATTGTTTGATGAGATCTATATAATAGACTCATGGTTGTATTGGAAAAGTGTGCTAGGGAGTAAGAGAGCATAATTATAAGCTCCTTCTGTGTGTGAGGTAGAGCAATGGTGCGTTCCTCCTAGTGCCTCAGTACCAGGTGTGTTGGTGCTGGATTGGAGAGCCAGCTGGGTTCTTCAGGAGTGTAGGATCTTGGTCACAGTTGCAAGGCCTATATAGGAGATCTACATGGTAAGTAAGATCGTTGATCTGCAGGTGTATGTGTGTGCAAGGTCGAGGTTCACAGGTGAGCAGAACTGTTGTTTGATTTGCAGGTGTGCAAGGTCATATAGACAGCAACACAACAGGGAGCAGTATCAGGCAGGATCTACTTGGAGTACAGGTGTGTACTCGGATAGAGCAGAGAGGAAGGCAAGGGAGTTCCTTCCATAAGTATGGTCTGTTGAATTGCAGGTTATTGCAGGTTCATGGGAGATCTACTTGAAGTACTTTGAGTACTTGTAGAGCACGTGGAGTGCTTGTGGAGTGTGTGGAGTACTTGTGGTGTGCGTGGAGCACGGGAGGTGAACACCAACTCTGTATTTGAGTTGGGTGTTGGGACCTGTGAGAGGGAGAGCTTTGGGGAGAAGAAGTACTGTTCACTTGAGGTGTGGGAAACCTCTGTAAGGTGGTGGAGAAGAAGTGGCATCTTCTTTATTGTATTCTTTTCTGTATAAAGTGTTAATACAAGTTGTGTATTGTCTCTCATATGCTGTGTTATTCTGAATTTTAGTTACTTGTTGATTCTGGTTATTTCCACATATTTAAGTTGCTTGAAGTTTGGTAATCAATTGTATGTTTCCGGTTTCCCATCCTGACAAGTGGGATTAGAGCATGTTTATTGTTCTAGATTCCTGACAGATCCAAGCATCATTAAAAGCTAATCTTCTATCAGATTCTCTTCATTTGAGATGGAAGTTCTTTTTTGATTTGTATTGCACCCTACTAATTCTTCTATTGCCTTGTTTGAATTGAATCTTGGATTGCCAACTATAGGAATTTCATCAGTTGAGATAGGAGCATCATCCATGGTCAAGAAGTAATTAACCCTACCTAAAAACTCGAATAGAATTTGAGCTATAGGGGCTGACATTTGGGTAACCACAATTTTTGCCTTAGATAGGTCTGCACTTGATTCTCCATCAATGTCCAATTGCTCAGGATTGGCTTACAAGGATTCAAACATAGTCATTTAAATTTTGGATTCCTCGACATGGTTAATCATGGCAAATGACTGAGATGGATTTGGAAGAGAGGATGGGAGTTCATCCTTTTGATTTTTGAGAGGGAGAGGAATAATCTGTGAATTTGGAGTAGATGGTGTAGAGATGTTCGATGTACTTACTTCTTTGGTAATCACCAGGTCCTTTGACTGAAAAGGAAGAGGGGTTCTCTACTCAACAATTGAAATTACTAATTGGGGTCACTCATCTATCTTCTCTTTGTCAACTTGCTGTATTGACTGATTCTCAAGCCTGGTGAATATGGTGTATGATCCTTTGAATGCTTCATCATCACTTATGGGTTCATCCTGGTAATTCAGGAAACCAATGTGGGAGTCACTATCTGATTTTTCTAGATCCTCCTTGAAGAGATCAGTGCCATTTTCTTACTCTAACTCAAGTTGGAAATAGCAAACATGCTCTGTTTCTAGATATCCAACTATCAAGTTTGTTGGAGGTACTTCAAGGGTAAGATTCCTCTGTGGGGGAGTAAGACGATTTGGTTGCCCTTGACTTTTGGCAGTATTGCCTTGATATGGCTGATTAGGGAATGTCCTCCTTGGTGCATTTTTATATAGAGGAGCAAAAGACATACCTTGTGCCATTTGCTAGCTTTTGTACCATTGGGTTAGTGGTGACTGTGGGTGAGTATTCAGAAGGTGAAGAGGGTTTAGCTCTGTTAGGATCTCTCCTTATCTTTCTTGCCAAGATAAGGTCATCTTCTAGCTTAGTAGCCAAGTCTTGAGCAACCTTAAGGTCTATGTGTCTAGCTGTCTCAACAGAAAACTCACTTCAGGTAGTTGTGAGTTGATGAAGAAACACATGAGATTCTGAGGTGTCGACTGGGTGATCATGGGAATCCTTTGCCTCAGTTTGTTAAACCTGGTAATGAAGTCCCTCATAGGTTTATGGGGTTCCTTCATCTATGTGAGCTAGGTTAAGAAGGCATGTGCATCTTTTACAATCTTGAATCTTGCTTCAAAATTGGCTTTAAGTGTATCCCAGTTAGTCATTGATCCAGCTTGCAGATGGTAGAACTAGTCTGCAGTAGCACCTTGTAGTGTCTCCACAAAAATCCTGACTACCACATCTTCAAATTCCACCCCTGTAATACCTTAGGCTATGCTGAAGGCTGTAATGTGTTCATCAGGGTGAGCTATGCCATCAACAAAAAATTTGAGAAAATTCTTTCTTGAACTATGAGGGAGTTCATGCAAAGGTGGAGTCAATTTGAGTGGGCCAAAAATGTTACTCTAAGGGCCTCAAACTACCATGATTTAATTAAGAAAAATAGAGATAACAAATCTAGATGGAGTGGCCAAATTACAAAACAAAAATGGAAATGGACTGGCTCAGCTTCAGCTCGAGGCTTGAGGCTTCAAACTGTGCACTCTTTCCCAGTAGCTCTAGTTTTGTAGACCAGATAAAATAATGGAGGTGGATGAAGATGGTAAGGTATAATGAATAATGGGTAAGACATGAAATGGAGTAGCCAGAGTCTATAATGGATAAAGGTTATAATGATAATGGGTTATATTCCCCAGTGGAGTCACCAAGAACTATTGGTTGAATATTTTGTCGATCAACATACTAATAAACAAAATAGGTCTAATCAGCCAAAGTAGGAAGATTAGTCATCGAAATGTGTAGGTTTACCACATCAGAAGGGCACTAATCTCTCCTCTCATTAAGGGGAGGTTTCATATATATATATATATATATATATATAATAATACTCGAGGGTAGGACAAACCATCCATTTCTCTTTCTTCAGAGATGATGTGTGTGGATCAAAGGAGAAACACAAGGAAAATGATAGAAAGCACTCCTCTCCTTTTAGAATTACTATTCATCAAGCCACAAGAGTAGTCTTGGTAGTAACAACAAAATGTAACAAAGGATGTAGTAACCAACAAATCGAGATGCAGCACAATATATATATATATATATATATATATATATATATATATATATATATATATATATATATATATATATATATAATAATACTCGAGGGTAGGACAAACCATCCATCTCTCTTTCTTCAGAGATGATGTGTGTGGATCAAAGGAGAAACACAAGGAAAATGATAGAAAGCACTCCTCTCCTTTTAGAATTACTATTCATCAAGCCACAAGAGTAGTCTTGGTAGTAACAACAAAATGTAACAAAGGATGTAGTAACCAACAAATCGAGATGCAGCACAACGTCTCCACCTGAATTGCTCAAGAGTAAGATACGAAAGACAATGAGGGCACAAATTCGTCCCAAGGTCCTTTACATAGAAATGAAAATAAAACACACTAAAGGAAATTATGGGGGCACAAAGTCTCTCCACACTTGACTCTTCAGGACACCTTCCTGACTACTTTCACTAATTTTGCTTGTTGAATTAAAATAATAAAAAATATATAAAGGAAAAAGACATAAGAATAGTTTGCACAACAATAGAGATATCGCATCACAAAGACTAAAAAGCCAATTGCTTTCTTATTCTAGTAACAAAATATGATCAGCAATTTGAGGTCAAAGTCTCAATAATGCCTTACAATTTAGGCAAAGTTTTGTTCTGATTATCAAAAAGAGAGATTCTTCTATAATAGAAGAGAGTTCCTTATATAGCCATTTCAAAAAGGACTCAAGAATAGTAATACATCATGTTGCATTGGAATCTGCTAAGAAGATAGGCTAGAACTTAGGGGCATTTTACCTATTTGATTTTATCAATGCAGGGAAACAAGTCGCACTTATTGAAAGTTTGCAACTTTCAATGTCCACCTAGCGATTTGATGTTACCTTCATCATTCCTCCTTTTCTAGTTAATTAAATTAGGTCCTATATTTATTTTGCTATTTTTTTCTTTGATTTCTATTGGTCTTGGCCTTGAAGTCTGTGAATGCATTCTAGTCTGTAGGTTCAAAGGATCAACAGTTATTTTGTTCTAAAATTTTGATTTTTGTGCGCCTGTCACTATGTTTTCAACGAGTAATTCACTGTGTTGAATTTGATGTCTTCAGGTGCATGACCCCTTTGTCTTCATTCAAATTTCTACTGACACTTTTCCAGATTAGACTTGCCCTTTTGGGCCACGACTTTGAACCTCTTGTTGAACCAATCGGTTGAACTAAACTTTGAACCAAAATGAGTCAAGCTTATGGTTCAATTGAATGAACCAAGTTGATGAACTAAGAATTGAACCAAACATTGAAATTGCCTTTGATCCATGTGTTTACACCAACTGTTGAACCAAATTTTGGTTCAACGGTTCAAACAAAGCCTTGAACCGATTGACAAATTATTTGTTTGAACCAAAGGATGAATCAAAGCATTGAAACTGAAACAAAGCAAATGAACCAGAGTGAAACAAAGTGTTCAAATTGAAACAAAGCAGATGAACCATAGTGAAACAAAGTGTTGAATCACTTGATTGAACCTACCTTTGAACCATTTGGCGTTGAACCAAAGGATGAACCAAACGTTGAACTTGTTACTGATGCTTGCTGATGGAGATTTCTGTTTGAACCAAGGCAATGAACCAATTCCAAAAATGACCAATTGTTAGAAATTTATTCTTTTGATTGAACACACCTGCAGAAGCCATGAAGCTTGTTGAACTTGTATAAATGAGCTTGTTTGCAGAGTTCATAGAAACCAAGTCCGTAGATTTCCTGTTCTTGCTGAGTCTATAGATTCAAGCCTGCAGAGTTCATAGATTTAAGCCTACAGAGTCCGTAGATTTCTGAAAATCTTGAAAAATGATGAATTTGAATGCCCAAGACAAATTTTGGAAAGGGAAGAGATAATTTTGTTCTGTAGGACCAATATAGTTCAAATGTTGTCCCAAAAATAACTGATATTATTGGGGGACAACAGCTAGAACATTAAAAGTCTAATCAAATAATTCCATTTGCTCATTTCATTAGCTTTTTATAATCATCAGAGAAGAGGACCAAGATCATATAATTAAGCATGGAGGAAAATGCTGGAAGCCAAAGGTTTCAATCTTCTACAAAATTTCATAGTGTGAAGCATAAAAGCCTAGTCAATGCCTACAAAAGTTCACTAATCATGAAAATCATAGAAAATGCAAGGACTAGGGTAGTCTAATTGATACATGGTAGAGGAAGAAAACTAGATAAAAATCTTTCAAGGTACACTTTCTAATAAAAAAAATTTAAGCATAAAATATTGTGTTAATTGTAAAATATTGTATAAATAAAGTAAAATTAAAAAAAATATGTATGCACCTAAACTCCTCTTGTTTGATGCCCAAATCCTCAAAGGGCCAATTTTTACACATAGAAGACAAAAATGCAAATGATTCTTAGATTTAAATCATTATGGGACATCATCACTGGTGTGGTGACTCATCTTACTAGAGTTGATGAGCAAATAAAATATGATAAGTCAAATACAAAATCCTCGATGTTGATCACACTCAGTGTAACTAATGAGGTTCAACCTAATATTCAAGATGTGTTGATATCGAAAGAGTCTTGGGACATTTTGTCCATCATATATGAGTTAAAGAATCAAAGGAATATACTACATCTCCAGTCCACGCTTCATACTTTCAATGTTAAAGACGGTGAGAAAGTTGAGGAATTCTTATGCTAGGTAGCAAAACTCATAGTAGAATTAATCACACTCAGAGATAACATTGAGTAATTTTTTTTGGTTCTAATCACTTTGAGAGCTATCCCCTCTCAATTTCATACATTTTTCATGACACTAAACATCACAAAGAAAGTAGTGTCTTTCAAAGAACTAGTGAATTTTATTCAACAAGAATAAGCCATCCAATTGGTGCAAGAAGAGTTTGAGGATGAAGCCCTAGTTTCTAAGAAACATGGTTGAAAGTTATCAAAAGGACAAACAAAGTAGACACAACAAGAAAAAATTGAAAAGGCAAAAACATGGTGTCATATTTTCCATGCCAATATGCATGATATTGAAAGTTGCTACTATAATGCCTTAACACAAGGTTAATCTAGTCAAGACGGTACATCTAGTAGAGATGATTCACATAAATCCAAAATATGTCTTGAAGGATGGAGCTAGTGAAAAAATATAGTGGTATAACATCAACAAGATGATTAATTTGAAGAGGAGGTACCAATGAAATTAGAATATATTGATCCATATAAGGATGTAGTTTTTATTTCCCAAACCTTTGTCACACATGAGTAAAGTTTGGTTGATCAAATCTAGCACTATTAAGTATATGATAGCATATAAGGAATTATTTGATTCATTGATGACTCAACCCACTAGAGATCAAGTTCAAGTTATAAATTAAAAAGATTATGTTGCCAAAATAATTAACACTATCGCCATTCCTTTCAGGACATGAACCTGTACTCTCATAAAGGTATTGTATGTTCCTAGCTTGAAAAAAATATCTTATCTATAATTCAACTCTTGAATCATAAGGTTAAGGTAGAGTTCATGATCAATAATGGTATAAAATACTATATCCTCTTATGGGATGATTAGGTCATTTCTAGAGCTTTTTTAAAAGATTGATTATTTTCCCTAGATGTAGTTTCATCCAATCTTAATGATCCGTACTTCTACGGTAGAATATACAAAATTATGGAATTATCAATATGGGCACCTTTATGCTAGTTATTTATACCAGATAAAATCTAAGGCCATGGTCTATGGACTTCCTTAGTTGTCTCATTCTTTGCCTGTATGCCTTAGATGCTTATTTCTCAAACAACATAGGGTTCCATGAAATTAGAGTTCTTCAGAAGGAAACTATTATTTTGTTGTTGTACATACCAATATGTGTAGACCCTTGCCTACTTATTTAAAAATATTCAAGTACTTTTGGTTGTTCATTGATGATTCATATTTTAAGACATGGGTGTTCTTTCTCAAAAAGAAGAGTGAAGCCTTAATTAATTTTATGGTCTTTTACCATCTTGTTATCACCTAGTCAGGGAGGCCTCTTCGAATCCTCCAATCAGATCGAGGGGGGAATTCACATCAAAGGAATTCTTGGCATTTTTGAAGCAACATAGCATAAAATAACATGTGAATTCTCCATAGACACCACAATAACATGGAATAATAGAGTGATGCAATCATTTAGTCATGGAGATAACTCATTGCATACTTTCCATTATGAAGTTAGATGTACCATTTTGGACAGAAATAGTTTAGATAGATGTATATTTTCTTAACATGACACCTACAATGATCTTGCAAGATAAGATTCTAGAAGAGGTATAGAGTGGTCATAAAATTTTGATCTCTTATATTAGAGTATTTATGTGTACATCTTATATGCATGCCCTTATTAAAAAGAGGAAGAAGATCAAACCAAAGATAATCTCGTGCCTTCTACTGGGGTATACTAATACCTCAAAAGCATATCCTCCCATGGATCTTGAGACAAAGAAGATATATGAAAGTAAAGATATGGTTTGTGATGAGTCATAATTTGACTCATTGTCACTTAAGTAGCCAGAACATACCACCTCTCATAAATTGTTCCCACAATTAGATGATGAGAATGAAGAATCTTCTCAAGAAAAAGGTGAACTACAAGGAGAATTATTTATTGATATTGGAAATTTGGAATATAATTATTCATCAAATTATTAATAGAATCAAAATCTAAAATGGGTAAAAAGCATCATCAAGGAATAACACTTGAACTCTAATCCAGCTACTTCATCAAGAGATTGAACTAGAAGATAGGTGAGATATGAAGTATTAATATACTTTACGTCAACTTTAATGGAAGAAGGCCATAGATGTTGAATATGATGCCCTCATCAAAAATAGGACATTGGAAGGTGTCGATCTTCTTATATCAAAGAAATCCATTGGCTATAAGTGGATATTAAGACAAAGTACAAGGTAGATGGATCCATTGATGAATATAAATCATGACTTATTATAAAGGGATATGCACAACAAGAAGGAATAGATTATGAGGAGACCTTTGCATCCACTTCTATGATTAAGACCATTAGATTTGTTTGTGTAGTATCAACACAAAAGGGATAAAATTTCCATTAAATTGGATGTTAAAAGTACATACTTGAATGGTGATCTCAAAGAAAAAGTGCACATGACCCATCCAAAAGGCTCCATTGACGAACATCAACCAAAAAAGGTATGTTATCTAATTAAGTCACTTTATGGACTCAAGAAAGTACTAAGGGGATGGCACATTAAGATTGATGATTATCTATTACAATATAGATTCATTCATATCCCCTTAGATATACATTTATATATCAAGAAGGTTGGCACATAGATTATTATTCTAGTTTTGTATGTGGACAATCTTATGATCACATGAAGTTCAGATGAATTTTTTGAATACGTAAATAATGAATTGAATAAATCATTAAACATGATAGACTTGGGGATACTTCATTATTATTATAGCTTGGAGATATAATAGATGAAATATTCTAAGACACTCCTTAAGAAATATGGGATGACACATTGTAAACCAATGTCAAGTCTAATGGATAAATTTTTACAGCTATCCTAATTTCAAGAGTCACCTCAAGTAGATGAAACTCACTATAGGTAGCTTGTTGAGAGTCTCATTTACTTGACTTATACTAGACCAAACATATGATTTACTATCATCTATCTTTTGAGATTCATACAAGAGCAAAAGAAGTGTCAATGGATTGTAACAAATCATGTTTTAAGATATGTATGAGGTATAATAGATTATGGTCTAGAATATAAGAAGAACTCAAATTTCTTGTTGTAGGGTTACACAGCCTTAGACTATATTGGATTTATCGAT
Source organism: Torreya grandis (assembly GCA_037957365.1). NCBI lineage: Eukaryota > Viridiplantae > Streptophyta > Pinopsida > Cupressales > Taxaceae > Torreya > Torreya grandis. Next base: position 1,191,291 of record JARHVA010005413.1, on the reverse strand, counting down.
GATAGGATATGAACTTATATATATATATATATATATATATATATATATATATATATATATATATATATATATATATTTCATCTTAGATTTGGACCAATTTTGTGTATTAGTAAAAATAAATCTATAGTTACTCTCTCATCCACATAGGTAGAATACCATGCCGCACAAGGAGCTATATGCAAAGCAATTTGGTTATTTCACATTCTATTTGACATAGACATTCTTGAATATTAGTCACCAATTTTTTTGTGATTATCAAGGTCTGTTAAATATTGTCAAGAATATAGTATTTTATGAGAAGACCAAACACATTGTGGTCTAGTGCCACTATATTTGATAACAAGTCTTGAACCACCACATTCAACTGTAGTACTACCCAATAGATTCATAGATAGTAGATATAGTCACCAAGTCACTTGGAAAGGTGAAATTTTATTTATTTTGGGGCAAAATTTATAGAAACAATGTAATAAAGGGGGGAATGTTAGCATAACTATTCATATATTACATTGTTTGGCATAACTAGTAGTTAGGTGCTAATTAGTTACAATGGTTGGCTTGATACAATTGGTAAAACCATTATATATTAATTATATAAATAGACCTTTTGCATATAAATAAAAACATCAAAAACATTTTCTCATTCACTAGACCTGCAATCAAACTTTATATGATTAACCATTTATCCATTAATCATTTGACTTGTCTTTGAACCTATGCGTTATGATTTAGAGCCAACCTATGTACATCTTTGTTTAGTAAATTGACCCTATAAACAAATCGATGCAATGACTTATGATTTTAATTGGTAGTAGTCTATATGGTAGAGACAATCTTCTAAAACTCACTCAAAATCTAATTTAATTCATGTAAAATTATTTCTTATCATGTTGTACTTGAATTCACTTGTGATGACTTAGAAACTAACACATAACATGCACTCTAATTTTTCACCTCTATCAAGAACTCTTTTTCTAAAATCAGCAACACCTTTGGACTCTTTTTCACATCCGTGTACTTACTTTTCAGTGGATTTAATGTATGTGTTACTTTATCTTTACATAATGTGTATGTTTTTGCATGACCATCACCCTATACCTTAGTATCAAACTACAAAGGACTTCTAAGAGAAATATGAAAAACTTCCATTGGTGTTATGTCACATAATACTTCATGTTTATATGTACTAATGTAAAAACTTACTGGAGATTGTTCATTTACCAAAATATAATGTCTTTTCAAAAACCATTAAACCTTATATGTATTAGGATGAAACATTCAATTCAAACTAAGTTTATTTACCATTTATTGAAAAAATAAATATTCAGTACTAATACTATTCAAAATTTATCCTCTCATGTGTCCTAAAAAAATGATCCTCAATTATTCATCCTCTTACATGTCATAATATTTAGGTTCTTCTTATGTGACTTTAATATCACTTTCATCATCTGTACACACACACACATATGAAAATTGCATTGTTTCCATAATCTCCATTTAGTCTTTCATATCTCTCATGAATCTAACAAGATACTTAAGTTCTAAATTACCCTTCTATAGTGTAATCCTTCTCTATCTGTCATTTCTTTATAAATATAGATCTTGTACCAAATAATGATCTCAACATATAAAATTTGCCACTTCACTTACACCTTATCCATGAAATTCTCACTGGAAAATGTCTGTAGCTACCTTCTAATAGCACTTTTAAAAGTAGAAAAAAAATCCAACAAGAAATGAAAATATGCTCTAATTTCAAATGATGTAGTCATGGATAGGGGTCTCAATCAAGAGATGCCTTATACACACCACCTTCATAGTACAAAGTGGAATATCTAATAAAATAAATCAACATAATTCATATCTTTATTAGATTACAACAAGAAACACAAAAATCATAACAATAATAATGACACCACAAAATCGAAATGAGATGTATTAGAACACTAAATCCCTAGATATTTGTTTTTTGGTCACAATATTTGCAACTATAATGTAACCTTAAGAATCATCACTCGTAAGTATTAGTAAATACCAATACTCTAACGAACTTAATTTTCATAAGTGTATGAGAATGGTTATAAATGGGAAAAACCCACCTACTAAATTAAGTTCATGACCACCAATTATATCATTAGCATGTGCCTTATATTGCCAAAACTATTAAATAGTTCTAACAATTCCAAGGCAACAACATTTTATAGTTTAACACATCATTACATAATACATAACTCAAAATACTAAAGGAATCCATATCATATCCCCATGAATTTCATAATTAAATTTCTAATATTTAGTAATATCTCATTTCATAACACGTCACAATAATATATGCACCAAAACCAAGTGTGCATAAATAAATTGGCATAAAGTCATAAGACCACAACCAACAAATGCACTATAAATCCTTGTATTTCTATCCTCATGTCCACTCAGTAACATTAAAAACATATGCATGCTCACTTGATGAGCAAGAAAACCCCAAATATTTGTGTAATTTCAAAAAATTAAGAACAAAGACATATATCTAATAAGAAATTTCAGAGACTAGTTTTTTTTGTCAATGCATGATTACACATGAACTCATATCCCCCTGAATCATGGTGTAGTCCTATTTTGAAATAGAAATTAGAAAAATATTTTTATTTTAATTGTTTAACAAAAACTATATGGTGAAAAAAAAAATAATGAACAGACAACAAACATTGATGTGAATAATGCCAAATAGGCATTGACACCAAATAATTGATATTTTTGCAACCAAATTCAAGTACCTAAAAAAGGACATGAATTCATTAAGAATACTTTGCCCAATATGAATCGGCTAATGAAATTCAAAGTGAGTCAAATAATGAGTAATATGTCATAGGTTTTTGAAGTGGTAAATCTATTAAATATAAAATGCAATCTCATCTTTCTGGATGAGAGTTTTATGAAATATTTATACTAAAGCATGATTCTAAAAGACTTAAATATTGAAGCCATTTAATATGGTTGGATAATTAATATTCATTCTCAATAATTTGATACTATTATTGAGATCTATGAATTTAAGATTAATGTTTTATTAAGTAATCAATAACTTTTTTCAAACTATGATTAATAATATTTACACTGATAGGTGTTCCTACAATGAAATTCGGAGGTGGTGGTTGGGAGAAGTAATGGTGTGAGAATGTTAACATTTAACTATTTGGAATTTGATATTATAAAATAAAAATTAATATAATTTAATTTTTTGGAAGCTGACATGATTAAATAAAAAATAAAATAATAAGTATGACAGTTTAAAAATATATAAAATAATGTAAAGTGAGAGAAATAAAAATTAAAGAAGATAAAAAAATGCAGTAAATTGAAATTTATTTCCCTATAGAACAAATAAAATACTAACTTTTTTACATTTAATATTTTTGTACAACTTTATTACTTTTAGCGTGATTTTTACTTGACCGATTACATCGTAATTAATTTATAGTTAATATATAAATATTAATGCATTGTATTTATAAATAATTAGATAACGATAACTAATTTATAGATAATATATATTTTATCACATCATATTTATAAATAATCATAATTAATTTATAGGTAATATATAAGTTTTACTATATAATATTTATAACTAATTAGATAATCATATCTAATTTATAAATAAGTAATATATAGATAATCATAACTAATATATAAATTTTACCACATCATTTATTTATTTATATATATATATATATATATATATATATATATATATATATATATGAAAATTTAAAAATAAATTATCATAAATATATCAATACATGATGATAAATAAATAATATATAAATAATCATAATTAATTTGTAGTATATGTATATATGTATGTATGTATATGTGTGTGTGTCTATATATATATACATACACATATATATATATACATATACATATATATATATATATATATATATATATATATATATATATATATATATACATACATATATATATATACATACATATATATATATATATATATATATATACATACATATATATACATATATATATATATACATACAGACAGATATATATATATATATATATATATATATATATATATATATATATATATATATATATATACACACATACACACATATACATATACATATACATATATACATATACATATATACATACATATACATATACATATATACATACACACACATACACACACACACACACACACACACACACACATATATACATATATATATATGTCTGTGTGTGTGTATTACCATGTCACATTTATAATAGATAATCATAATTATTTGTAAGTAATATATAGATTTTAGAATAATATATTTATAAATAATCATGACAATAAAATTTTAAAACTAATTATCATAAAAATATCAATACATGATAACAAATAAATAAATTACATATAAATAATCATAACTAATTTATATGTAGTATATAGATTTTATCACAATGTATGTGTAAATAATAGAAAACAATGAAATTAAAAAATTAAATTATCATAAAATATATAATTACATTAATCATAATTATTTATAAGTAATATATAGATTTTACAATAATATATTTATAAATAATCATGACAATAAAATTTTAAAACTAATTATCATAAAAATATCAATACATGATAACGAATAAATAAATTATATATAAATAATCATAACTAATTTATATTTAACATATAGATTTTATCACAATGTATGTGTAAATAATAAAAAACAATGAAATTAAAAAATTAAATTATCATAAAAAATATAATTACATCATGACAAGTATTATATATATATATATATATATATATATATATATATATATATATATATATATATATATATATATATATAAATATATATATATATATATATATATATATATATATATATAATCATAAGAACGAAATTTAAAAACAAAAAAATCATCATAAAGGATATCACCACATGATCAAAAAAACTAAATGATATACATATAATCATAACTAATTTATAGGAAATAAATAAATAGTATACATATGATTATTATATATATATGGTAACATATGTATAAATAATCATAAGAATGAAATTTAAAAAAAAAAAAAATCATCATAAAGGATATCACCACATGATAAAAAAAAACTAAATAATATACATATAATCATAACTAATTTATAGGAAATAAATAAATAATATACATATGATTATAATTAATTTATAAGTAATATATAGATTTATCACATACATTATAATAAATAGATACTTTATTGCTCTAAGACTCTCAGACTTTATATTGTATTGAATTGTTAGTATCTCAAGAATGATATATATATATATATATATATATATATATATATATATATATATATATATATATATATATATATATATATATATATATCAGTGTATTTTACATAGATTTATCTAACATATTTATGCTAATATACTTACATTTACATATGAATGCAAAATTTAAAAACTAATAATGATATTTTTAGAATTCCATACAACATTTCTTAAAAACTTATAATAATAAAATTAGATTCCAATACAAGTTAATTAAAAATTAATAATAACAATATCAAAATCTAATATCATACAAATTAAAATACTAATAATATCAATATTACAATACAATTTTCACATTTAGAATACTTCACATGATTCAAATGATTGTTAAACCTTTATTTTATTTTTAAGACTAATATATGATTAGTGAATATTGGAAGGATATATAAAAAAAAAATCCCATCAAAATTGTATCAATCTACAAAAAAACACTGAAAAAATATATGAAACTTTCATTTTTGAATATTATAACTAAGAAAAATATATTTATTGTACAACCTATTTTAATTTTCAAAACAATTTTAATTATTTGTAAACATTAATATCATTATCTTCATCTTATTTCATCATAGGACCAAAAACGAATTTTAACCTTTCATATTCATAAACATTAATATCATTTTCTTTTATATTATTCATCATATCTGATACTCAAGGATTCACATGGACTAATGATAAACAACAATAAATAAAGGGGAAAACATGGTACAAAAGCTACACAGAGTGTAGAGACGACATTTCCTAATAACACAATGTAGAGATCACACTTCCTAAATCCTATCCTAAAATATAATTTTTTTTTTAGTGTTTGTCTATGAATATAACTTGGGTATACTTTATCATATGAGATATCCTTTGTCAAATGAACAAGAACTAACCATATGGTTAGGCATTAATTTTTCAAATGGGAAACCATCTAAATATACAGATTAGACATTCTTTTTCTAAATAGACAAACATCTAACAAAATGGGTAAGGAATCTACATATGAGTAGGTTATGCTCTGGTCAAAGACTTGAATCATCGAGATCAACCGGATCTTGAGTTTCTCACTACTCACTACTCATCTTTACTGGATAAAAATTTAGGTCATTGTAACAATAACATATATAAAACATATATCAAAAGTCACATTCTACCTAAAAATTTAGCCTAAGGCCTCAGGAACTGTGACGACCCAACTGGGATCCTTTCAAGTATATTAAAAAATTATTTTCTTCACTTTGTTTATATAAACTATGGTCTTATTATAATGGTCTTGATTTTTCATTTAAGTTTAATTTTGTTTAACACACAACCCCAACCCCATAATATTCATCTATTTACTGAAAGCATTCTTCACTTCCCAAACTTTCTACATACCTGCTTCCAAATAGATCAATGTGTAGTATGCATGTACTTATATTTTATATTATAAGTTTGATGTGAACTATGAATGTGGGTATGCAGCCCTTGCTAGGGCCCAATTCTCTAGACAATTTTCCTATGATTGCTACCCAAATGATAGCATAGAAAGTATCAATTAAAATGATTGAATACTTGTTTAACTAATCGAGCCCTCAATCTTAAAAAAATTGAAATAAATATTTACAAGCTACAAACCCTTTCTAATTTTTATTTATGTCAGCAATGTTTTTGATCCTTGCCTTAATCAACTTAATATTTACAATTATTGTTTCTAAAGTTTCATTATCTAAAATTCATATGGTTGGTGGTTTCTTAATAATAATTGGTTTAACATTCTCAATTCTACTCTTCATTTTTTTTTTATGGTACAAAGTTTGAGTAAGAAATATATTTTTTCCATTCTGTTTCATAAGTTCACAAGTCAAAATCATATAAGGTAGTCGAAGTTATTTTCTTATCTTGTTTAGTATTATTGAATAAGAGGGATTATCCCACCCCTTGGTCTTAATGACAAACATGGTCCTTATTTCTCTCTGACAGTTTATAGGAATGATGTCCAAACATCATTGTTGTACCTATGTTAGGCTATGGATGCAATAGCTCAAGCATGATAATATTACTTGTAAATATGAGCCAAAGGTATTGCTTGTATTGAATGTTACCTAGTTTTTATTTAAAATTAAATTCTTGATCTAAATTTAGATTTAAAAAGTAAAGAATACTTAAAATAAATTAATGCAATATATATCAAAAGCAAATTCTTTAGTAGAAAAGTAGAAAACATAATCTTCTAGTTTAGTCATTATGTCAATTTTAAAGCATGTTTATTATAGACAATTATTATTTAATCTATTTACGTAAACTTCTATAAAAATAATAACTTATGCACAATGAGTTTATAGAACTTAAACTAAAATAAATCTTTTATACGTTTGAAAAGAAGGTTTTAAAATTTGAGGGTTCAACCCTAGAATAAAATATACTTATTTTCATACTAAGCTTAATGATAATCAAATTTATCATCAATGTTCAACAATAATCAAAGTAAGGGTCCACTCTAATCTATGAAACACTTTAGGTGATAATTTGAATGAGGATTCTACCTCAATTGGTGGCATAACTTTTGAATCATAGCTTCGTTTGACTCCTCATTTGAATCGCTAAAAAGATGAGAATGAGGAGAATGTAATGATATGATACAGAGCTATGATTAATAATTTTTCATCCTCGAAAACTCAATATAAGTGTCTAAAATTTTAATTTTAATAGTGTTATATAAAAATAGTAATTTATTAAATTTTGTATTGTTATAAATCATGGAAGTTGAACCACTTCACCTCTGTCGAGATTGGTGGCCTTCCACTTCCTCCTCCTACCTTCAAAATATATATAAATAAAGATGTAGCCTGAGAAGAAGATTATACATCTCTTCCTAGAGATAAGCATATATTTATATTTGCAATATTGTGAGTAATAAAATATCTCTTCTCAGAGAAAGCATTATTATTATGTTCTTGAAATATATTTCAACTAAAACTCTTAAGTTTTGGATTAGTGGTATCAGAGCGGTTTGTCTTTAGAGTGTATCATCTTAAGGATGACGTCAGACTACAAGAACCTTGGGTGGAAAATAATAGAGCTCATAGACTATCAACCTATTAACTCCAAAAAACTTCAAATGGAGGACAACATTGAGACATCTAATCCCTTCTAGAAAATGGTGAATAAAGCACTCCAATGATAACAAGCACAGATGTTGCAATATTTTTTCCAAATTCTTTAATAAATTTAGATGTAAAATGTTTGCTCCTTATCTATACTCCATGGCTCCTCATCCATGAAAAACATCCTTTCAATGCCCCAACACCCTTCAAGGTATAGGGGAATTTTAATATCCCTATATTTTAAGGAAAAATCATTGTTAATATAGTAAAAAATTGGTTGGATCAATTGTCTTCCTATTTTTCTATAAATAAACTCATCGATGGAGAGATCACTTTTGCTCTTTTAAAAGCGTCATTGACTATCAAAAATTGGGGGAAGTGTACAAGAAGAGGTTTAGCAGATGACATTGGCCTTGAGGTAGAATCTACCTAGGATGATTTCATAGAAGCTGTAAAGGAAGAATACTACTTCATTACAGCATATGATGATTTGTACATACAGTGACAATAATCTCAGTAAGGTAAGGAATAATATGTTCAAGATTATACTAAAATATTTAATTCTCTATCTATGAGATTGGGCATCTAATAAAGTGATAAACATAAGGATCTCAAATATCATGGTGTACTATAATGGTATATGCAGGGGAAATTGAGCTCTTGAATTTAGAAACCCTCAGTGAGGCGTATAAGTTTGTGGTGAAGATTGAATAGAAGCATGGAAGAAATAATATGAAGAATTATCCTTCAAAATAGAGAAGTGACAAAGAAGTTTAAATATGATGCCAAAATTAGAAGCAAAAGGAGTTATAATATAAGAAACCTTAAAAGCAGATGAGTAAGAAATGATGTGATTATCATAACATTGAAACTCACTCCAAATAAGAAAGTTGAGCCCTGAAGTCCATGTTTTTTGAGTCATAATCATCAACATCTCCTGATCTACCTCATACACACCTTACAGTCAAATAAGATGAAGAAGAGATTATAGATGTTGAGCCTGATATCATCATTACTTCATCACATACCCACAAGGAAAGGCTAGATGACAAGGAGAGGTTATTTCACTCTAAGTTATCGGTGAAATGTAAGCTTCTACATTTCATTATTGAAGGTGGGAGTCAAAATAATTTAATCTTTGCTAATGTTATGAAAATTCTAAATCTATCCATAAACCTCATCCAAATGCATACAGTATTAGATGATTGAGCATAAGGAGAGACCTCCATGTCACCCAACAGTGCCTTATTTTATATGTAATAAAACCTTTCTAAGATGAGGTCTTGTGTGATGTGGTCAATCTATATTTTGTGATGTACTCCTTGGTCAGTCATTCATGTATGATCGACATGGCATCTATGAATCAAGAACCTAAGGGATCACTCTCACTTTTGGAACATTATGCTATAGGGTACCAAAGGTACCACCTCCCACATCTATCTCCCTAATTAGTGCCAAGTAATGTAAAATTTTCGTGGAGAAGATAAAGTAATTTTTTCTCATGGTGGTCAAGCTACGAAGATCCAAGAAGGCTGGTGTTACAACCCTGACTACATAATCAACACAACAATAGAAGTAGATGGATTAAATCATGGGAGAATATGAAAACTTATTCAAGTCACCCATAGGAGTTCCACTTCACTATCATATAAAATATTCTATTGATTTAGTTCCAAGATCACCTTTACCTAACAACCCTGTGTATCATAGATCAGTTTTGAAGAATGATGAGATAAAAAGGTAGATTTAAGAATTGATCCAAAAGAATCATATCAGGCAAATTTATTCACCATGTGAAAGCCCAATTTTCCTATCACCAAAAAAAAATGGAACATAGAGGTTTTGCATTGACTATCGAGCCCTGAACAAAATCACTTTCAAGAATCACTACCCACTCCCCAGGATTGATGACCTACTGACAAACTCTATGGTGTGAAGTTATTCACTAAAATTTATCTCAAATTTGGCTATCACCAAATTCTTATCAATCCCACTAATTTTTGGAAGACTACATTCAAATACAAGGAGGGGCTCTTAAAATGGTTGGTTATGCCTTTTAGCATGACTAACACACTTGTAATCTTCATGGGGATGATGGATGACATCATGCAAGACTTCACCAACTCATTCATGGGTATCTACCTAGATGACATACTCATCTACAATAGAACATGGGAGAAACATATGCAACATATCTGTAAGGTGCTTCAAACTCTTTAAGAGTACAAGTTGTATGTAAATCTTGATAAGTACACATTCAGGATAAAAATAATTCAGTATCTAGGATATATTATGGATGAAGAAGGGGCCATGTTAACCCAGAGAAGATTTAGATTATTCAGATATGGCCTACACCAAGGATCCTCATAGAACTTCACAACTTCTTAAGTCTTGCAAATTTTTATCATACGTTATTCTTAGATTCTCACATGTTGCTTGGCCACTAAATGAAGTGACTAAAGGAGGAGCTAAAGATGTATTTCAGTAGGGAAAAATATAATAAAAAACATTTGAGAATTTGAATTATAGACTTTGTTCAGCTCTTGTTCTTGCCTTGGAAGACATACGTCAACCTTTTGAGTTGATGATAGCAGTATTTGAATATGACATGGGAGTTGTCATCATGCAACATGGTCATCCTATTGCATATCATAGTCAATGATATAGTCAAGAAATACCTAACATATGACATGGAGCTCTATACCATTATGTAAGTCTATAAATAATGGAAACACTACATCTTGGAGAAAGAGACTGTCATCCACACCAACCACAAACTATTGGAATTCATCTAGATGTAGAGAAAACTATGAAATGAGAGGCACCAAAATTGGGCCATATATCTACAATAATTCCATCTGATAATCAAACACAAAAAGAGGAGCTTAAATACTATAACAAATTATTTGAGCCACCCACTAATTGCTACACTCACAATAGTTCTAGATCTATGCAGACATAATGCTACCACCTGGGGTGCTCTATATGAAGCAAATCCTATCTTTGCTAATACATATCAGACACTTTGCAAAGGTAAACATGTCTCTGATTTCTATTTGTAAGATAATATCTCATGTCACATGGGGCACGTATATTTCCCAACTATAGAGAAATAAAAAATGATAAGAGAAACACATATCAGTAGGATAACTAAGCACTTTGGTGTAGAGAAGACATTTATAGTTCTTCAAAATTAGTTTTACTGGACCCATATGTGAAAGGATTTGAAAAAGTAACTCAAATCTTGCATCTCATGTGCGATACCGAAGCCACCAAATAAGAAGCAAAGATTATACACACTGTTTCTATAACCAACCATGCCATGGGAATCTATCTTAATAGATTTTCTCTCAATATTTCCCACTTCAAAACATCATAATTACTATATTCTTGTTGTAGTTGATTATTTTTTAAAAATGGCTATCATAATTGCTTATAACAAAAATATATCGGTTGAAAAAATTGTTCAACTATATTTTAGTCATGTATGGCCTCATTTTGGTCTCTCCAAGTCCATTATTTTAGATAGAGATAACAGGTTCTTGAGTATATTTTGTTCCACTATGTGGAAGATCATGGATACCAAGCTCATGAAGTCCACAACCTTCCATCCACATACTCATGGTTAGACAGAAGTGGTGAACCACCCAATTTTTCACATGTTTAGATGTATTACTCCAAATATCCATACACATAGGATGAGGGGGTTCTTTTAATACAAAATGGACATAATCAGGCTTTGCACAGCTCCATGAAGCACAATCTATTCCAAGTATGCTTTAGGTTCTAATTTATGGCACCAATTGATGTAGCCATTCCATTCTTCATCATGGAATACAGACTTCATGGGAGATCTAAGGCCATAAAAGAAATAAAGTTCATTGAACAAATCCAACACATCTAGTAGCAGGTTCATGACAGCTTGGAAAAGATGAATCTAAAGTATAAGCAACACCATGACAAACATAGGGTTTCACACCATTTTTCTATAGGTGACAAGGTTTAGTTGTGAATTTAAAAGGAATGACTTGTAGGCTGACAAAAAAATATTTAGCCTCTACGATATGGTCCCTGTACCATCACTAAAAAAATTAAAGAAAATACTTTTGAGTTGACCCTGACAGCCTACCTTGGTTTGCATCTAATATTCAATGTGGAGCTCCTCAAATCATATCATACACCTCTGTTAGACACTTCGTACGTAGCAAAACAATTGGACATTGATAAGCTTGAATCGTAGATATTTGATCTAGTAGAGAAGGATCAGATTATGGACACTTGGATGAAGACAATAAGAGGGTGCTTTGTTCCACTTTATCGAGTGGTCAAAAGAGGCAAGATTAGCCACCAAGGTGAGTGACTCACAAATAATCAAATCAAAAGACAAGTGCCACACTTGATGAGGAACTTTGATGTAATGAGGACCATTGCTTCTCAAGGAGGGAGAAATAATCTGGGCAACACTTTAGGGGATAATTCAGATGACGGTTTTACCCTAATTGGTGGTAAAACTTTCGAGAGCCATAACTATTAAATGATAACTTTGTTTGAATCCTTATTAAAACCATTAGAAAGCTAAGAATGAGGAGAATGTAATGAGATAGCATAAGCTATGCTCGATAGTTTTTGACCCCCAAAAACCCAACAAAAATGCTTGAAATTTTAATTTTGATAGTGGTATCTAAAAATAGTATGTTTCTAAAAATAGTAATTTCTCAAATTTTGTATTGTTGTAAATCATGGAAGTCAAACCAGTTCATCTTTCTCGATATTGGTGACCTCATATATCCTCCTCCTTCCTTCAAAATATGTATAAATAAAGACATATCTCAAGAAGGAGATCAAACATCTCTTCCCATAATTAAGCATATGTTTGTATTTGCAATCTTGTGAGTAATAAAATATCTCTTCTTAGAGAAAGTATTATTACTATGTTTTTTTTGTGTTATTAAAATATATTTCAACCAAAACCCCTGAGTTTTGGATTACACTCAGAATATTATTTTATGATAACTTAGATTGCCTTATGGTAATTTTCATGTATCTAAATCAATATTCTCACAATTGCATGTAACTTTACAAACTAAATCAAATGTATTTCATATATTTATAACTAAGTATATATAAAATAGAACTCATTTATTTAATGCTATAAAAATCATTTACTTTCCCTAACAACAAGCATAAGTATCATTTTATTTGTAGTAATACTTAAGAAAAAAGCATTTCTTTTAGTCTTCTAAAAATAATTACATTATATTTTCCTTACGATTTCAATAAACTATTTTATCCACCTTACAATTTAAATAAAATAAAATATTTATCTTATAAACTAAATATTTATTTACCTTATAATTTAAATAAAATATTTATTTCACAATTTTAAATAAATTAAAATATCCACCTTACAATTTAAATAATTATTTACCTTTTGATTTCAATAAAATAAAATATTTATTTTATAATTTTAAATAACATAAAATATCTATCTTATCATTTAAATAAAATAAATTATTTACTTCCAATTTACATGAAATATAATATTTATTTACAATTTAAATAAAACTAAATTTTTACTTTATAATTTTAAATGAACTAAAACACTTACCTTATGCATTGAAATCCTTGACTGAAATGGATTGTGGATCCGCTTGAATTGAGACTGCTGACAGAATGGTGGCGGTGTTGATCTTGACTGAGTTAAAAAAAATGGAATAAAAATTGATACTTCACTGCCCATTTAAATAAAACTAAATTTTTACTTTATAATTTTAAATGAACTAAAACACTTACCTTATGCATTGAAATTCTTGACTGAAATGGATTGTGGATCCGCTTGAATTGAGACTGCTGACAGATTGGTGGCAGTGTTGATCTTGACTGAGTTAAAAAAAACGGAATAAAAATTGATACTTCACTGCCCATTTAAATAAAACTAAATTTTTACTTTATAATTTTAAATGAACTAAAACACTTACCTTATGCATTGAAATCCTTGACTGAAATGGATTGTGGATCCGCTTGAATTGAGACTGCTGACAGAATGGTGGCGGTGTTGATCTTGACTGAGTTAAAAAAAACGGAATAAAAATTGATACTTCACTGCCCCTTGAGGCGTAGATATCTCTTCCAAAGTGTCTCTCTACCCCCTTGTCTTTTCTCCCTTCATTTCTGTGTTCCTTTCCCCTAAGCGTCGACCTCCTTTGTTGCCTTCCCACTTTCTTCTCCCCTTTCTGCTCTCAAAATGTCGTCCTCCTTCAAGCGCTTCCTTTTCCTCCTCTCTATATTGTATCGATCCTCCCATTTTGTAATATGTTTCATGCAAATATTTTTTTCCTCCATTTTAACGCCGATTACTGCAACTTTAGTTAATGATTTTTTATTAGCTCCTTATGTGGTAGTTCCCTCCATTTGCATAGCCAACGCATTAGTTAGTGTGGGCAATGACTAAGGGATGTGGAGCAAATTAATTACAAACGGAGAGAAAGCTAGTTAATCAACGAGAGTTTACCATTATTCCCTCATACATGTGGCGGTAGAAGGGTTAGTTAACTTTTGTGATCAAATTTGGATGATTATATATATATATGAACGAGGGAAAATTTAATGATATAAATATTTAGTCTTATTTTAATACTCGCATTTATAATGAATGAATTTAATATTTACGTATTAATATTTAAAAATCACAAAAGGTTGTTTTAATTAATAGAATTTTTTTTTTAATTGTTGATTTTTAAAAAATTCATTAAATTATCTTATCATATATAATTTTAGATTATTAATTATTTTTAATAAACTACTATATTATAATCGTATTTAATAGTTTAAAACAGTCTTTCGTGATTTTTAAATATTAATATGTAAATATTAAATTTATTCATTATAAATGTGAGTATTAAAATAAGACTAAATATTTATCTCATTAAATTTTCCCTCGTTCATTATTGTAAACATTGCATATATACATTTTTATGAAAGGAATTAACTTAAATTAAATCATACCTTGTTTCGCGATTTCTCATCAATGACCAAATAACTCTTTGAAAATCACAAAAATTAAATTAAATTAAAAAGAATAAACTCATTCGGAAAATATTAAAAGAGGTCCAAATCAACTTAAAGTATAAACACTAGTGTAAAATGAGAGAAAAAAAATCGTGACACAAACCAAGTTTGAACACAAACAACGAACTGCCGACTAATAACCACACATAGCAATCGAAGTGTTGTAAACATTATTGACAAATGCGCGCTTTGTAGTCCAATTTTTGACTTTTAGAAACAAGATAGCGAGGAACGGGAAGTTTCACACATTATGGAATCAAAAGTATAACGGCTGGCAAAAAGTCTGAATAAAAATAAATTAATCGCACCAATTTATTGACCAGCGTAGCAACTACGCAATTGAACTTTATCTTCTCGAGCTGGTATAAAGCTAGACAATCCACGGCCTTTTCCATATAGTCTAATCGATATGGATACAGGCATATCCAAGCTTTTACCATGCTCACTAACACCAACAGCAGTCATTGTATTCATAACACTGCCGATAGTATTCATAGCACTACTCATTTGTGTAAATAGAGCAAATGTAAAGCTGCCCACAGGACCACGACGATTGTCAATATTGGGTAGTTTGTTAGATCTGGGTTCTAATTCTCGTCAGTCTTTGTATACTCTCTAGCAACGTTATGATGGTCTGATGTATCTCAAATTAAACACCACTCCTACTGTTATAGCTTCTTTCATAGAAGCTGCAACTGCAATACTGAAGACTTTAGATTCCACTTTCTGTAACAGGCCATTCAGTTATGATGGTCTGATGTACCTCAAATTAAACACCACTCCTATTGTTATATCTTCTTCCATAGAAGCTGCAACTGCAATACTGAAGACTTTAGATTCCACTTTCTGTAACAGACCAGTGAATGGCGGAGCTGCAGCAGATATACTATTGTACAACAAGAATAATATTGGCTGGTCTCCCAAATGGAAAAAGTTGAGAAAGCTTTGTATTTTCCATCTGTTAAGCCCCAAAAGTTTAGAGGAGTGGTTGGAATCCAGAGAAGAAGAAATGACGCTGTTGCTTGCCTCCATCTTCAGATACCAAACTACTACCACTGCCCTCAATGTCGGAGATTTTCTTAATGTCTTCATCTCTAATGTTATTGCAGAGATGACATTGAAGACGAGAATATTCGACGACAACAACGGAGAGGCGTTGCTTCTCATAGATTTAATAAAGGATTTCTTAAGCACGGCTGCTCGTTTTAGGATTGAGGATTTTGTTCCTTTCTTAGACTGGATTGGTATAGGTGAAGCTTCTCGTCTGGAAATGAAGCAGCTGCACAAGCGCATCGACGAATTCCTGGTTTGGAAGATAAAAGATCACACGCGTATGCCCAGTGAGGAGAACACAAAGAAAGACTTTATAGAAATTCTGGAATCAATTAAATCTAATTGCGATTCTGATGGAGATCTTTTAGATCTAATATCAAGGGCATTTTACTTGTATGTCCTTAATCCATGTTGCACTTAGAAACCCATTAATATTTTTATAACATGAACTAATACATCTATTAATGACTTTAAGAAATGTTGTTGAAATGGAGGACATGTTTGCTGTTAGAAAGTCAAGTTAATTGGAGATAATTTCTCCCACCTCCCTCCTTTATCATGCAAGCAAGCAGTTAAACAAACAGTTAGTAAACTGGGTGTTAAGCATCAGTTAGTAAACTGACAGTTAGGATTGAGTTAGTTAACAATCAGTTAGATATGAGTTTGTTTGAACAAGCAGTTAGTTAAGTAGTTGAAGCTAATAATAGATGAGTCTATTTTCAGTTATTGTTTAGTTTTTAATTCTATTTAAAGACCCTATGGGCGCTCAATGTAATCAAGGAAAAATTAGAAGATGAATAGAATTGTGTTTCTCAAGATTGCTATAGCTTTCTGAGTTCTGAGTTAATAGTTCTTGTTTTCTTGTTTCATATTTTCCTTCAAATTGGTATCAGAGCACAGGTTGTGGTAGAAGAGTGCAGGTTAGAAAGAGAAAACCCTGGTTAGAAAAGCAGCCAGCAAGGGGAGCGAAGCAGAAGGGTGAAGGAAAAGTGCAGGAATTGCCAGCAGGCAGCGCAGAGACCGACATCGGCAGTATTGGACCAACGTCGGCCGACCCCAGACCAACAAGTGACCGACGACGGCAGAAAGAACTGACGTCGGCAATATTATCGACCGACCTCGGCAGTGTAACCGACATCGGTGACTGTGTGTCAGAAATAGTGACCAGAAAGTCATTCAAGCTTAAGAAATGGCAGCATATAACAGTATTTCACAGCCTCAAATTCCCGTTTTCGATGGTAAGAATTACGATTTTTGGGCAATTAAGATGCGAACTTTATTTTGCTCACAAGATGTATGGGATTTGGTAGAAAGTGGTTTTGTAGAACCGCAGGACGAGGCAGCCCATCCGGCGTTAAATCAAGCACAAAAGGACCACCTTAAAGAGAACAGAAAGAAAGATGCAAAAGCCTTATTTATAATCCAACAGGGATTGGATGAATCGATATTTTCCAGAGTTGCAGCAGCAACGCGATCCAGAGAGGCATGGAAAATCTTGGAGACCACTTATAGAGGTAATACGAAGGTAAAAATTGCTAAATTGCAATCTCTAAGAACTTTTGAAAATTTGCAAATGAATGAATCAGAATCAATAGATCAGTTTATGGGTCAAGTTTTGAATATAGTGAATCAGATTAGATCTAATGGAGAAACGATGACAGATCAGAAGATTATAGAGAAAGTACTCAGATGTTTACCTAGTAAGTTCGATGCTATAGTAGTAGCTATTGAAGAAACTAAAGATTTGGAACAATTATCTGTAGATGAATTAATGGGTTCTTTGTTAACACATGAATCCAGAATGAATAGAAATAACTCTTCGCTTGAGAATGCATTCAAGTCACAGGTATCAGTTGGCAGAGGAAGAGGAAGAGCCAGGTCAAGCTTCAGAGGAAGAGGCAGAGGCATATATGGAAAGAACAATTCAGAGGAAGATGAGAACAATAATCAAAACTACAGTAGTAGAGGAAACTACAACAACAGAGGACGTGGTCACAACCACTCACAGCAAGGTTCTCAAAGGTTTGATAAATCTAATGTTCAATGTTATTATTGCAAGAAATATGGTCATTATGCTACTGACTGCAGAAATAAACCAGGATATGTGTACAAACAGAATGCTAATTACACAGATGAATCTAGTTCTAATTCCGGAAGCATGTTTCTTACTTGTTACGTTACTCAAGAAAAAGCTAAAGATATTTGGTTTTTAGACAGTGGATGCAGTAATCATATGACAGGAAATAAAGAATTTTTTGCTAGTCTTGATGATTCTGTAAGATCAGAAGTGAAACTAGGAAATGATATCACAGTAGATGTCATGGGTAAAGGTGTCATAAATGTTTTGGCCAAGAATGGTGAAAGAAGATTTATACCTGATGTTTATTTTGTACCTAGATTAAAACATAATCTTTTGAGTGTTGGTCAGTTAGTGCAGAAAGGTTACAGAGTGTCTTTTATGGATAATGTCTGCACAATATTGGACAAGGTTCCAAGTGACAGGTTGATAGGAAAAGTGGAGATGACCAAGAATCGCATGTTCCCTCTTCATATTCAGTGCATCCAAGGAGAAGAAGAAGCTCACTACAAATCCATACAGCTAGATCAATCATGGTTATGGCACTTAAGGTACGAACACTTACATTTTGGAGCTTTAAATTTGTTATAGAAGAAAAATATGGTGAAGGGTTTACCACCAATAGAACAGCCAGGAAGTTCATGTGACAGTTGTATTCTGGCAAAACAGCATAGAGAGAGTTTTCCAGTAGGAGGCTCATATAGAGCTAAGGTAATATTGGAGTTAGTCCATAGTGATTTATGTGGACCAATGCAAACTCCATCATTTGGAGGTAGTACTTATTTTCTAACATTCATTGATGACTTTAGCAGAAAGACTTGGATCTACTTTCTCAAAAACAAATCTGAAGCATTTGGAAAGTTTAAAGAATTCAAGGCAATGGTTGAAAAGCAGAGTGGCCGATATATCAAGGTACTCAGATCTGATAGAGGTGGTGAATATATGTCTAATCAATTTCAAGATTTTTGCAGATATCATGGAATCAAAAGACAGTTGACTACAAGGTACACACTACAGCAGAATGGTGTAGCAGAAAGAAAGAACAGAACAATCATGGAAATGGCAAGAAGCATGTTGAAAGCTAAACACTTGTCAAATGAATATTGGGCAGAAGCAGTAGCTTGTGCAGTGTATATTCTGAACAGAAGCCCAACAAAGAGTGTCAGAGATCGAATTCCACAAGAAGCATGGAATGGTAAGAAATATAGTGTATATCATTTCAAAATTTTTGGTTGTGTAGCATATTCTCTTATACCATCTAAATTGAGAAAGAAACTTGATGACAGAGGTGAGAAATGCATTTTTATTGGCTATTCTGAAGAATCAAAGGCATATAAGTTATATAACCCAGTTTCAAAGGAAGTGATTATTAGTAGGGATGTTGAATTTAAGGAAGCAGAAGCATGGGATGGTAGCACCATCATTGTTGGGGCACCAATTCCACAGGATGAAGAAGTTTCTGAAAAACAAAATTTGCAAGGTGGACAATCCTCTCCACAAGCAGGCACAACCACTCCAGTAAGAACACCAAGAAGGTTTGAACAAGGTGAATCATCTAGTCATGCAGGTCACCCTACTCCAAATTCACAAGTAAGTAATGAATCAGATCCAACTCTTGCTACTTTAAGAGCAAGATTTAAAGGTAAGAAGATGAGAAGTTTAAATGAGATTTACAATCAAGAAGAAGAAAAATTAGATTTGGTTTCAAATTTTGCTCTTTTCACTCATGACCCTATGTCTTATGAAGAAGCAGTGAATGAAGAACATTAGCTAAAAGCAATGGATGAAGAGTTGAATGCTATTGAAAGAAATCAAACATGGGATCTAACTACTCTACCTGAAGGTAAGGATTGTATTGGAGTTAAATGGATTTATAAGACTAAATTTGATGCAGATGGAAATGTTGAAAAGCACAAAGCAAGGTTAGCTGCAAAAAGTTTTGCACAAGAACATGGAGTGGACTATAACGAAACATTTGCACCAGTTGCTATATTGGATACTGTAAAAATGGTATTATCCATAGCTTCTCAAAATAATTGGTATGTATATCAAATGGATGTAAAATCAGCTTTTTTGAATGGATTTCTAGATGAAGAAGTATATGTGAAACAGCCCACAGGTTATGAAGTCCAAGGACATGAAGAAAAAGTTTACAGATTGAAGAAAGCTCTTTATGGTCTTAAGCAAGCACCAAGAGCATGGTATAGCAGGATAGATTCTTATATGATAAGCAAAGGATTTAGCAGAAGCGATAGTGAGCCTACTTTGTACACAAAAATCAGTAAAGAAGGTCAAATTTTAATTGTGTGTTTATATGTTGATGATTTGATCTTTACTAGAAATTTGTCTGTAGACACTTTTAAATCAGCAATGAAGAATGAATTTGAAATGACAGATTTGGGATTAATGAAGTATTTTTTGGGAATAGAAGTTGAACAATCAGAGAAAGGAAAATTTATCTGTCAAACAAAGTATGCAAAGGATGTGTTAAAAAGATTTAAGATGCTGAATTGTAAACCAGCACCTACACCAGTTGCTACAGGGACTAAACTTAGCAAAGAAGACAAAGGATCCAATGTTGATTCTACAATATTCAAAAGGCTAGTTGGTAGTTTGATGTATCTTACAGCTACTAGACCAGATATCAGTTATGGGGTTAGCTTAATCTCAAGATTCATGGAGTCACCAAAAGACTCACATTGGCAAGTTGGAAAAAGGATATTAAGATATGTGGTAGGAACTACAGATTATGGAATTTTATATTCCACAACTAACGATTTTAGTTTGATTGGTTTTACAGATAGTGATTTTGCAGGTAGCGTTGATGATAGGAAGAGTACTTCTGGACATGCCTTTATTTTAGGCACAGGTGTGGTCACATGGGCATCCAAAAAGCAGCCTATAGTGACACTTTCATCAGCTGAAGCAGAGTATGTTGCAGCCACATCAGCAGCATGTCAAGCAACATGGATGAGAAGAATATTGAAAGATTTATTACAGGCACAGAAGGAGTCAACACCAATCTTCTGTGATAACAAATCAGCAATCGCTTTATCAAAAAATCATGTGTTTCACAAGAGGAGCAAGCACATAGATACAAGATTTCACTTTATCAGAGAATTAGTGAATAATGGAGAAATCCATCTAAATTTTTGCAGATCTGAAGATCAACTAGCAGATATATTTACAAAGGCATTACCAAAAGAGACCTTTGATTATTTGAGAAAAAATTTAGGCATTGTAAATGCTAAAATTGTAAGTGGTAGAAATTAAGGGGGAGTGTTAGAAAGTCAAGTTAATTGGAGATAATTTCTCCCACCTCCCTCCTTTATCATGCAAGCAAGCAGTTAAACAAACAGTTAGTAAACTGGGTGTTAAGCATCAGTTAGTAAACTGACAGTTAGGATTGAGTTAGTTAACAATCAGTTAGATATGAGTTTGTTTGAACAAGCAGTTAGTTAAGTAGTTGAAGCTAATAATAGATGAGTCTATTTTCAGTTATTGTTTAGTTTTTAATTCTATTTAAAGACCCTATGGGCGCTCAATGTAATCAAGGAAATTCTGGAATCAATTAAATCTAATTGCGATTCTGATGGAGATCTTTTAGATCTAATATCAAGGGCATTTTACTTGTATGTCCTTAATCCATGTTGCACTTAGAAACCCATTAATATTTTTATAACATGAACTAATACATCTATTAATGACTTTAAGAAATGTTGTTGAAATGGAGGACATGTTTGCAGCATGAACAAATACATGTTGCCTTACGGTGGAATGGGCAATGTCTGAGCTGATCCGTCATCCTCCTCTCACGAAGAGAGTTAGAGACAAAATCGATTCAGTGGTGGGAGTTGGAGAAAGAGTAAAAGAATGTCATCTCGGTGCCGGGCGAAGGATGTGTCTGGGCTATAATTTGGGGTTGCGTATGGTTAATTTTGAACTTGCAAGCTTCATTCATGCATTTGAATAGACGCTTCCTACTGGACACAATCGCAAAGATTTAGATATGCGTGAAAAATTTGAGGCTTCTATTCACACGAAGGTTCCTCTCAACCTGTTCGCCGCTCTTCGCCTCCCTACCCATCTCTACAACCCTCTCACATGTTTAGTTTATGTGTCTTTCAATGTGTTCTTCCTTCAGAAATATGTGCTACGTAAGCTTTGTCTTTGTTTATTTGTATTGCATTACGGCTTTACTATTATCACAAACAACGTTGGAAGGGTAACAATATTATACCTTGTTACCTTTATGTAGTAATACATTACAATATAATAATAAGTTTATAAATATATACACACTCTCGGTGAACTTCAAACAATTTTATATATAAAAATGTTGTATCAATTTTTTTCATTTAAATTATATATATATATATATATATATATATATATATATATATATAGACTAATATATATTATACAATAGAAGTTATTTTAAAGATTTAATATATAGATTGATATTAAATAATTTTTTTAATTATTATATTATTAAAAATTGAAAATTAAGTACGACTATTTTATTAACATGAGTTTAAAATTGAACTAAAAAATGATGCCTTCCAATAGTTTTGGTCCCTCTACACCTAATGAAATTTCAAATTCACATGCTTTTCTTTCAAACCTTTTGCTCAGATTTGGTTCTAGGCCTTTCAAAACATGCATCTAACGTGACTCTATCCCGATTATCAATAACTGCAAGGTGACAGTTGTTGGACATGGTGGTAGGGGCGATAAGGGTGGCCACAATTTCGCTACTGTGATGGGCACTATCAAAAATTTGGTTCGTCGTTTGGGAGGAAAGGAGAACGTGATGTTGCTCAACGACAAGGCTCTTCCGATGGCACATAGGGCATCTATTTCTATTGATAACAATTTTGAACTGACTCAATATATCGGTACTGGTGATGATTGCCCCCTGCCACTCCCTCCCTTTTTCTAGTTTTTAGTAATGAAGAGATGGATACAATGCATAAAAATGAAGAATGGTTCTCAGAAAGAGGACTTATCTACAGATTTGCGAGTTTTTGGACTAAGCTACCCACTTTCCATTCGTTAATTTGCCATATCTAGCTCCCCCAGATGAAAGGTAATTTGTAAATCTACTCGTGCGCTCGTAGTTTTTTTATTGTTAATTTTAACTGTGACAAAAATAAGGCAAAGATTTAATAGGAGATGTGGAGCTTTGATCTCCATCCTTCGGTGGTTAAGCCTTGGTTCCCTTCGTTTTACCCATATAGGTCCATTTACCTCATCTCCCTCTCCAGTTCTAGTCCCCCTGTTATTTCAAAGCCATTGGGATTCTCAACATTGTGTTCTGGCTTATTGATTCTAGTACTACACTTTTCTCGCATACTACATATGTGAGAATCCTTGTGCTCCTTGATACTTCCACCCCCCTACTTGATAAAATTGTGCTTAAATTTGAGGATAGGTCTTGGCTTCAACCTCTTGACTTTGACTTTGTGCTCTGATACCACATGTAATAACCCTGTTGGGTTAGACATATAAGTAAATTAATTTTTTGGTAATATAGTGCATATATACAAGTAGAGTACATCCTGAGAGTCTAATAGAGATCAAAATAATAATTGAAGGATAATAGTAAGTACACATTACATTTAATGTCATAGATCTCTAATGTCATGACAATGTTTCATAAAATTTATATAGAAAGTAATGTAGCAACTCAACCACGACTAATACAAATCTGTAATCACCACGATCAATATATAATAGTAAGTAATTGTATTTATTCATGATAATACTCAATATTAATATTCAATCTAACATAATATACATAATTTAGATACCTAACTTCTAGGAGCATGAGTTTTTCAAACTATCCAGTATCTGTGACAATATCTATTGTCATCTCAATAGTAGTACTACTTTGGCGAAGGAGAGCATCATCCAAGCACTTTTATATCCAACCATAGAGCAACAATCCCCCACATTATCCGATCAGGGAATGGCCCTCCCTTCATGGATGAGTAGATAGTGACAATGCAGGAATATAGAGAGACTAGCAAGCATTTGTGTGTTGTACAATTCTAAACTAAATGTGCAGTGTATCATAGAAATCTATTCTATTAAAAGATATTGCACTAACATGTGAATCATAGTCATGAAATGATAATGTCTCACTAAACATAATTTAGCCCAAAGCTTTATAGATAATAAATGATAATGTTTTGATTAATCAATCTCATACACACCACTTGATCACATTGCCTTCATCTAACATTGCAATGCTAGTAAGCTAGTGAAGTCCATCTCACCCTTTACTCTGCATTAACAATGTATATTGGTCAAATACAATTCAACCACAAGATTCATCAACTTACTCATCGTACAACATATTATACATAGGAGTAATAACATCATACATTAAGTCTGTCTAACATATGCACGAACCTTTGATTATATTATATCCCATAATAGAAATAATGATTACAAATATACAACCTAGATAACATATAACTGATCTATACAATGCAACAATATAATTAGTTTCCAGTTATTTACACCCTATGGCAATCTATATTACCACAATCTAGTATTCTAAGTCTTAACTATAAATTTTCCATAATCAATCATTTGAAGTAGTCTCAAATATATAGAAACACAAGAATTATATATATATATATATATATATATATATACATGTATATATGTATATACATGTGTATATATATATATATATATACATGTATATACATGTATATATATATATACACATGTATATACATATATACATGTATATACATATATACATGTATATATATATATATATATATATATATACATATATATATATATATACATATATACATGTATATACATATATACATGTATATATATATATATATATATATATATATATATACATGTATATACACACACACACACACATATATATGTATATATATACATGTATATATGTACATGTATATATATACATGTATATATATACATGTATACATGTATATATATATACATATATATATATACATATACATATATATATATATATATATATATATTTGTATATGCATATATGTATCTGTATATGTATATATATATGTATGTATGTATATACACACACACACACACATATATATATATACATATACACACACACACATATATATACATATACATATATATATATATATATATATATATATATATATATATATATATATATATATAACTCATTCCCATGGAAAAAACTAACATTCAAAGAAAACATTTACTAAATTCTTAGAGTTGCATGCACACATACACAAGTCTACCAACTATGTTTCCACATGCTATCCACAATAATAATTAGTATGTATACATTATACAGACAAATGTGACTTAGGTATGATACACTTATATACTATAGTAACCTAACATTCTAACTTTCACTTTGTCTCAGGTGTCGATCAACTATGATAAAGTGCCTCGATCAGGTAGGTTTGCACCTTATCTTGTCCATCATTACTAAACTTCCAATTACATCAATCAAGAAAATGAAATACTATGTCTTCTACACTTCTGCTGCACAACACATCTACTTATTTCATCTTTGTTGCGATGTCATGATTTTTTAGCTTCTCTCCATGCATAGTTTCCATACTCTAGACTTATGCTCCTTGCATATTTTGATAGCTCTCTACTGTAGGTTTGTACTTCCTAACAATATTCACTCTTCACTTTCCTCAAGCATCACCACTCTATTTTGGTAGGCTTAGGCATCTTATGATAACCTACTTTCTCCTTTGAATCGATGTACACATCCCAGGTCTACAACTTTAGGCTTTCACGTTACTATGCATCAAGTCTTCCCTAAGTAACTGCTATATGACATCTTTTACCTTGAGTGATCAGGTTTCAATGTATGCCACTCTGATACCATGTTGAAGGAGTGAATGCTTTTGGTGTCTTTATTCATATGCAAGAGGTGTATTTATACAATGAATAAATGGTGGTTAGACCAACCATATCAAGCAAACCATTGTAACTAACTAGCATCTAACTACTATTTATGCTAAACAATATAATATACAAATAGTTACACTAACATCCAGTACCAATAGTTTTAGCACTAATAAGCATGATGAATGGAGAATGGCCATTGATTCTATAGTTATTAGCATGATAACCATAAAGTATATATTTACATATCCATGCTTAGATGATTCTATGATGTCTTGATTGTAACAAGATACTTCACAAAAATGAATGTGGAGATTTGATATTACTATATTTTCATTAGGGATGGTGATGAATGGAAATCAACTTCAGGACATAATAAGGGTTATATGATTGGTTGGATATGCCATTTGAGTTAATAAATGAAGTAAATAGATTCGTCATATTGATGACTGAATCTATCTATCCATTTTTATATAAGTCTATTTTCATGCATCTCATGACATTATGATTTTAATTAAAATATAGGAAGAGAAATTTTGACATTTAAGCATAATGTTAGAGAAGTTACGAGATGAAAATGTTTTTGTGAATTTGAAGAAATATAGTTTTATACATAGATAGTTTATGTACTTATTTTTTATTTCTCAATAAGGTTTGAATATGTCACCAAAGAAGTAGTAGTTATATTGGATTGGCTGTAATTGCAAAATACTTTTTTTGTACATAGTTTTTATGTATTTTTTTACCATAATTTGGTTTTAGAAAACCTAATAGGATATAAGATTGAAATATAATTTAGATATTAAGGTATAACATTGAATAATGCATCTGAATTTAAAATAGTGAAACTATTTGTGATGATTTGATAAGTGGCATGCGATAAATAAGCATAATAAAATAATGAGTACTTGGATTTTTGATTTCACTATACAAATGTGATTTTATTCAAAATATTGATATATGATGAAAGTATAAATGTGATTCTTTTGCTTTAGGATCAGTATAGACTACCTACATAGGGTCTATTCTATCAATCTAGGTTAGTATATATAGTTGGTACTAACGTAGGATGGTCGGTATTGACCTATCTAGAAATGAGGGATAGTGACCATACAACTACCTTTTACTACCTTTTTATCTCTATATGTAGAATCTCAAACCTTGATAATGTACAAAAATATAGAAAAAAAATTACCTTTCCCTTCAAACTCTAGGTGTGCTTGTGATGGCTAGAAACGTGCACAAATTGGGGATCTGTATTTTGATTAGTTAACCCCAATCACCAACATTTTATGATTGATTGTTTCCTATTTATTGAATAATTTGAGGATGGAAATAGAGACATAAGTAGTTCTCCCACCTAGTGTGTTTGTCCAAGTGTGTTCTTTCTCTATATGCATGTAACTAATGATCTAAATTTGATACTTGACAATGCATTCTTTCACTTATCTTTACTATGCTTCAGACTTGGCTTGTGATTATTCATAGTGATAAATTCCTAATTTATAATAATAAAGATTATTTTATCAATGAAAAATAGTGTATAGATGTGTTCCAGATAATTTAGAAGTCTCTTTTAAATGAGACCTCTATTTATCTATATATGAATCTAATTGGGTAATTTCTCATGTCACTGACATGTTATGAAAATGAACCAACCTTGAGGAAACATTTTATTTTAAATATAAATTATTTGTAGGAGTGGGTTGGTTCTGACTAGATAGAGTTTATATCGATTGAGAATAATGAAAAAACTAACAAAATCAACCTTTATACATGTGGACTGAAATGAAGGTCTAGAGATGTCTATGAAAGATGTGAATTGTGTTGATGTATTTTATTGCATATTTCACTTTGTACTATGAATGTGCCATGATAAAAGGCATCTCTTAATTGAGACTCCTATCCATGAATACATTATTTAAAATTAGAGCATAGTTTTAGTTTTTATTGGTTATTTTTTCATTTACAAGTGTTGGTAAAAGATAGCTACAAATATCTTTCAGTGATAATTTCATGGATAAGGTGTACATGAAGTGGAAAATTTTATATTTTTAGAGAATTATTTGGTACAATATCTAATAGTTTTCTTCCATATGTGCTCAAAGTGATTTCAAATTCATGTGCTTCTCTTTCAAACACTTTGCTCAGATTTGGTTCTAGGCCTTTTAAAACATGCATCTAATGTGACTCTATCCTAATTATCAACAACGGTAAGGTGAAAGATATTGCATATGGTGGTGGGGGT
>JARHVA010005413.1:1147500-1152500 GCA_037957365.1 Torreya grandis | reverse complement strand
TATGCAACTAACATGAATTATTTATGAAGTGTGTGTAGGGTTCTTGCTAGTGCTCTCTAGACATTCAACATCTCCATCTAATTCATCCTTTTCGATGACGCTCTCCTTCCAGCATACTCGATGAAAGAATTCTCCTATGTCTACCTCACAACATGAAATTAGTTAGATCATTTTACATGATAATCATAATTAATAATATATAACTAAATCAATATATTAATATTCTTAAAATATAAATGAATACACACATCAGTTCATAATAAGTATTCATGTATTTACATCTAACTAAACAACATTATATTATCTCAAAATATCATAAATCTCAAGATTATTTATAAATACAACTAAATCTAAGTTTGGTAATTGTAGATATCTATAAAAAAATCTAGCAAGTTTGTCTGACGAAGAATCAGGATGTAACAGCCTTCCCCTATAAATCTAGTCATCATTTCCCATGAATCTTATTCAAGGATAATTTATCAATCAAAAATATTTTTTAACAAGGCAATAACATGATACATAATGTCAAACTAAGTAAACAAATTGGAAATTACTTTCAAAACTCACTATAGTTCTTTTGAGTTAAACTATTTCTAGAGTATTGGGTCCACAAGATCCCACTCAATAACATATCCCAATTAAACAAACACGATAATGAGTATTACTTATTCTAACTGATTATGTTATGACCATCCAAGGTCCAAATTCATCAAGATAAGTCTATAAACTATAGGACTGACCAATTATTTTACCTTTAAGGGTCCCATATGTCTTAGTGAAAATTTCATACATTTTCTAAGATAACACAAGATCATTATGCAATCTAAAATCAATGACCAAGGAGAGGTTCACAAATTCTTCTAGCCCTCAACACATCTCTTCATTTTAAATTGTGTTTTTCTCATACTAGGAAAACATAATTAGAGAATTTGGAAGGAATAATGTGTATGTGTTAATATGATCGCTACTTCATGCACCTTTGGATAAGTATAACATGTCAATACTATCACTACTCCATAATGCTCTTGACAAGTATGATGATGAATAGGAATGGTGATTACAAGTATACAAAAAACATTGATTACTCACTCATTTGGAATCTTTGTCCACCGTATATATGAATATGGCCATACGATTGAATTTGATTAGTTTTACCTATCAAATAGTGAATTCAATAAGTCTATCTATTGAATCTAAATCAGTAATAACTGAGTCAATGTGAGCCTAAGTAGGATACTATCTTATTGCTTAGAAATCATGATCCCACTTCACCGCTCTTCCCTTAGGTCTCCATGACCGTATGATCTCTAAGAAGTGCACAAGGTTCAATGAACCAAAAATACATACAGAGAAAATTTACATGATAAATGTTTTTAGATGTATCATCACAAAGAAAAATAATCATACAATCAATCTATAATTATACTAAATTACTTCTAGCCAAACATACTAGTATAATGTTTCACATCTAAACTCATTCTATTATGTTCATAATTAAGAGGAAATAATGTTATAATTACCATAACATACATAGGTCTATAATCACACTATTCTTTCAACCTTATAGGAAAATAAACAAAACAATATCTCCTTACTTACTCAACTAGCACACAACAAGTTAAAAGTTTATTTCACCCAAGTTATCAAGGGTGTATAATATCATACTAATTATAATAAACTTATAATTCTTGGTATATAATTTAATATGTAAATCAAGGTTTACCACCTCATGTGGTCTTAATATCACAAGTTAGATCAAGTAATTACTCTAAATATGGATAAGTTAAAATAAGAGAACTATCATCTCAAAAACTATTACATGCCTTCATCGGGTAAAGGAAAACATCGCAACTCAATGTTTCCAAGCACTAACTATTTATTTAATCTTGTAAGTATGCTATCTCAATCTACTTACGTAACAAGAGAGAGATATATGCCAACTTAAATATGTGCTCATCCATTCAATCTTAAAACCTATTTCTTACCAAGAGTAGAAAATATTTTCACACAAATTCCAATGGAGTATAGTTAAACAACATTCATAGCCTATTCCCAATTAAGAGAGTAATAAATCAACATAATGCATATAAGAATCATTTCAGTGGCATCATAATAATGTCAAATGAGAATAAAATAATAAAAATAAATCACCTCTATGCTAACTCAAAGGGATGACACTTCGTTCCAAACCACATATCCTAAGAGTGTAAATTTCAAAAAGAAACTCGTAACACAAATAAATTATCAAGTAATAAAACAACACTCTACTAAGAAAAATTTCCACCATTCTAGATGGTATAAAAATAAAATTGGTCTTATAATATTTCCCACTCTTGGTTTAAGTAAATAAAAGAAACAAAATCTAAAGCACATAAATTTAAGGGAATCATCTCAAGCTTATTATAGACTCAATGGTACACACACATTTTATGAATGTAAAAAACTCTAATCATGGTGTAACATGGTTCCACACAGAGACACCACAAGTCCAAATTTTAGTGTAATACTTCATGACACTAGGTTCACACGAATGAAAAAAAGACATGAAAATACTAATGGATTTATTAGGTCCTAGAGTTAGAGCCATAACTCTGATACCACATGTAACAAACCTATTGGGTTAGACATAAAAGTACATGATTTATTTTTATAATATAGAACATATATACAAGTAAAATACATCATGAGAGTCTAATATATATCACAACAATAATAAAATTATAATAATAAGTACACATTACATTATATGTCGTAGATCTCTAATGTCATGACAATGTTTCATAAAATAGATATAGAAAGTAATGCAACTCAACCATGGTTGATACAACTCTAAAATCACCACTGTCAATATATAATAAAAAGTAATTATAATTATTCATGATAATATTCTATAGTAATATTCAATCTAACATAATGTACATATTTTAGATACCTAGCTCCTCAGAGTATGAGTTCTTCAGACTCTCTAGTATCTGTGGCAATCTCAAGTGTCATCTCAAAAGTAATACTATTGTGGGGAGGGAGAGCATCATCTAAGTGATTCTCCACACAAACATAGACCAATAATCCCCCACACTATCCCATCAGAGAATGGCCCTCCCTTAATGGATGAGTAGATAGTCATGATGTGGATATCCAGAGAGAATAGAAAGTAAATGTGTGCTATATGATTCTAAACTAAACATGTAGTGTATCATAGAAATCATTTCATTTGTAAGATATCACACTAAAATATGAACCATATTCATCAAATTATAATGTATCACTAAACATATTTATACATCAAATTCTATAAGCTTGTTAAGTTATACATATTTCCTTTAAGGTGAAAAGGGTTCGTAGTAAATGTCTATAATTAAATGTGGAACAATTATGAACACATAGTATATAATTTCATTATACTTCAACATTCATTAAATTTTTGAGAGTCAATATATCAAGCATGTATAAAACATCATGTCTAAACTCACTTTAGACACACAAGTGTTTGATATGATATTCATACACTTTAACACAAGTAAAAAAATCCATTTATATAATTACAATGGTTTGGTTTATTTGATACATTTATATTTTGGTTATAACTCGTGAATAACATTGATAGAAAAATACTATACATCATGCTATCAACATATCTAAGACAACATGTATCATTGTCACGCCATGTGGTGACACTCTTCAGAAGTATTATGACCACACTTATGCAACATATCTAAAATGTCCCATTTTTACCCACCTCATGATTCAATAGAACTTAACCACTTTGTGGGGTAGGTATACTTCCCAATTCCCAATTAACCAAACATAAATTATAATACAACTAAATTTGGGTCTCCCTCTATCCTTCTTGTCAATTCAAAATAATGTAAAATCACATATGTGCCAGCCAATATATAATGAAACTCATGATATAATCAAAGAAAGTGAATTTCATGATATAATTGTTAAATTCAAGAAATAGGCATGAAAGGATCACACTCCTAGAAAGAAACACGACCACATTATATATATATATATATATATATATCCTATCTAGACATGGAGATAAATGCATATTTGTAGTTTATTGAAAATGTAGATGGGATTTCTGAGTCCATTGAAAACCTTGATTAAAATGGAATGTGGTTCTGCTAGAGTTGAAATAGATGAGATAAATAGAATGGTAGTAGTGTTGCTCCTAGGCTAAGTTAAAAAAAATAAAATGATAGAACTTGATATAGCAATAGGCTTGGCATGGCGTAGCTTGAAAGGCTGAGATTATAGGAGTAAAAGAAGTGACTACAAAAAGATACATCAATGGTGGTGGTGGATGCATCTACCAAACCACTCTACACCACCATTTCCCCTAAACTACTACTATTTAAAACTAGGTTGTTTATAAAGGAAAATGTTGTATTATCTCTAACACTTCATTCATTAAACATAAAAAAGAATGTTACCTATTTCAATACTATACAAATAAATTGTGATGCCTCAATGATTTGTTTAGTATAATAATATTTGAATAGCTATAATCATGTTTGACATAACTAACTATAGAGGTTAGATCATTCCAATAAACACCCAAATGAAATTAAATCAACTACATATAGGGCTACTAATTTTACAAGCAATTTTAGTTAATACATTTCTTTTACCAAATACTAGGCTATATTAATGCTTGACAAAAATCATTGGTAATAATATGTGGTTGTAGCGCTATTGAACTGTGCTTTATATAGTCATAAAATCTAGGTATTCATACATAGTTAATTGCCTAGGTTAAGTTCAATGGTAAAGAATGAGTTTTCTACTATAAGGATCCGTATAATACGGTGGGATACCAAACAATGATTATCCATTTGTTATATTTATCTTATTCCATGATCAATAATAGTAGATGCCATCTAATATTCCATAGCCTAACATAGCTACAACAATGATATTTGGGCATCATCCCTACAAACTATTAGAGAGAAATAAGGACCATGTTTGTCATTAAGACCAAAGGGTGGGATAAT
>JARHVA010005413.1:1125000-1142500 GCA_037957365.1 Torreya grandis | reverse complement strand
TTTTTTATTAAACAATTATAATAATTTCTTTTTTAATTTTATATTTCACAATAGGTCTCCACCATGATTTAGGGTCATATGAGTTGACATGTAATCATGCATCAACAAAAAAAAAATAGTTTAGGAAATGTCTTATTGGATATATGTCTTTGTTATATTTTTTTTGCAATTACACAAATATTTGGGTTTTTTTTTCTCATCAAGTGAGCATGGATATGTTTTTAATGTTCCTAAGTGGACATGACAATAATAATACAAGGATTTATAGTGTATTTGTTGGTTGTGGTCTTGTGACTTTATACCAATTTTTATATGCACACTTGGTTTTTGTGCATATATTATTGTGATGTGTTATGAAATGAGGTTTTAATGAATATTAGAAATTTAATAATGAAATTCATGGGGATATGATACGGATTCCTTTAGTATTTTTAGTGATGTATTATGTAATGATGTGCTAAACTATAACATGTTGTTGCCTTGGAATTGTTAGAACTATTTAATAGTGTTGGCAATCTAAGGTGCATATTAATGATATAATTGGTGGCCAAGAACTTGATGTAGTAGGTGGGTCTTACCAATTTATATCCATTCCCATACACTTATGAAAATTAAGTTGGTTCGAGTATTGGTGTTTGCTAATACTTACGAGTGATTGTTCTAAAGGTTAGGCTATACTTGCAAATATTGTAACCAAAAAAAAAAACTCTACGAATTTAGTGTTGTAATACATCTCATTTTGATTTTGTGGTGTCATTATTATTGTTATGATTTTTGTGTTTCTTGTTGCAATCTAATAAATATATGAATTGTGTTGATGTATTTTATTACATATTCCACTTTGTACTATGAAGGTGGTATGTATAAGGCATCTCTTAATTGAGACCCCTATCCAAGACTACATCATTTGAAATTAGAAAATAGTTTCATTTCTTGTTGGTTTTTTTTTCTACATTTAAAAGTGATGGTAGAAGATAGCTACAGACATTTTCTAGTTAGAATTTCATGGACAAGGTGTAAGTGAAGTGGCTAATATTATATGTTGAGATAATTATTTGGTACAAGATCTATATTTCTAAAGAAATGATAGATAGAGAAGGCATATGCTATAGAAGGGTAAGTTAATACTTAAGTATCTTGTTAGATTCATGAGAGATATGCAAGACTAAATGGAGGTTATAGAAACAATGTAGTTTTTATGTGTTGTGGGTGTAAATGATGAAAGTGATATTAAAGTCACATAATAAGCACCTAAATATTATGACATGTAAGAGGATGAAGCAATTGAGGATCATTTTTTTAGGATAAATAAGAAGATAAATTTTGAATAGTATTAGTACTAAATATTTAATTTTTTAATAAACAGTAAATAAACTTAATTTGAATTGAATGTTTCATCCTAATACATATAAGGTTTAATGGTTTTTGAAAAGACATTAGTTTTTGGTGAATGAATAATCTCTAGTAAGTTTTTAGATTAGTACATATAAATACTAAATATTATGTGACATAACACCAATGGAGTTTTTTCATATTTCTCTTAGAAGACCTTCATAGTTTGACAGTAAGGTGTAGAATTATGGTTGTGAAAATACATACATATTGTGTAAAGATAAATTAACACATACATTAAATCCACTAAAATGTGAGTGTATGGATGTGAAAAAGAGTCCAAAGGTGTTGATGATTTTAGAAAAATATTTCTTGATAGAGGTGAAAAATTTGAGTGCATGTTATGTGTTAGTTTCTAAGTCATCACAAGTGAATTCAAGTACAACATCATAAGAAATAATTTTACATGAATTAAATTAGATTTTGAGTGAGTTTTAGGAGATTGTCTCTACCATATAGATTACCACCAAGGAAAAGCATAAGTCATTGCATTGATTTGTTTATAGGGTCAAGTTTATTTAACAAAGATGTATATAGGTTGGCTCTAAATCATAATGCATAGGTGCAAAGACAAGTCAAATGATTGATGGATAAATGATTAATCGTATAAAGCTTGAGCGCATGTCTAGGAAAAAATGCTTTTGATGTCTTTATTTATATTTCAGAGTTATATTGATATATTGAATAAAAAATGGTTTTAGCAATTATATCGAGCCAACCATTGTAACTAATTAGCACCTAACTACTAGTTATGCCAAACAATGTAATATATGATTAGTTATGGTAACATTCCCCACTTTATTACATTGGTTATATAAATGTCTCCCCAAGACCAATAAAATTTCAACTTGCCAAGTGACTTGGTGAGTATATGTACTATCTATGAATCTGTTGGGTAGTACTAGAGCTAAATGTGGTGGTTCAAGACTTGTTATCGAATATACTGGTATTAGACATCGACGTGTCTAGTGTTATCATTAAATACTATATTCTTGAAAAGATTTAAAACACATTTATTATCATTAAAAAGTTGGTGACTGATCTTTAGGAATGTCTATGTTAGATAGAATGTGACCTAACTAAATTGCTTTGCATATAGCTCCTCATGCGGCATAGTTTTTTGCATATGTGGATGAGAGAGTAACTATAGATTGATTATTACTAATACGCAAAATTTGTCTAAAGTTGAGATGAGATATATATCTAGAAGTTTATATCCTATCATCAATAGATCCAATATATTCCAAGGATGTGTAACCCTACAAGAAGAAATTTGAGTTTTTATATTCATAATCAACTATACCTCAGACATATCTTAAAACATGATTTGTTACAACCCATTGACACTTATTTTGCTCTTGTATGAATCTCAAAATATAGATGATAGTAAATCATATGTTTGGTCTGGTATAAGTCAAGTAAATGAGACTCCCAATAGTCTACCTATAGTGAGTTTCATCTACTTGAGGTGACTCTTGAAATCAAGATAGCTACAAAAATTTATCCATCAGAGTTGACATTGGTTTACAATGTGCCATCCCATATTTCTCAAGGAAAATCTTAGAATATTTCATCTATGATATCTCCAAGCTAAGATAATAATGAAGTATCCCCATGTTTGTCATGTCGAAGGATTTATTTATGTCATTCTTTACTTATTCAATAAATTTATGTCAACTTCCTGTCATCACAAGATTATCCACATACAAAACTAGAATGATAATCTATGTTCCTTCCTTCTTGATATATAAATTTATATCTAAGTGGATATGAATGAATCTATATTACAATAGATAATAGTAAATCTTATTGTACTATCCCCTTGGTGCTTTCTTAAGTCCATAAAGTGACTTAATTAGATGACATACCTTTTGTGGTTGATGTTCATTAATGGAGCCTTTTGGTTGGGTCATGTGCACTTTTTCTATTATGTACTTTTGACATCCATCTACTAAAAAATTTATCCCTTTTGTGTTGATACTACACAAACAAATCTAATGGTCTTAATCATAGCAGTGGGTGTAAAGGTCTCCTCATAGTCTATTCCTTCTTGTTGAGCATATTCCTTTATAAAAATTCATGATTTATATTTGTCAATGGATCCATCTACCTTGTACTTTGTCTTAAAATCCACTTACAAATAATGGATTTCTTTGATATAAGAATATTAATGAGTTCTAATGTCCTATTTTTGATGAGGGCATCATATTCAACATCCATGGCCTTCTTCCATTGAAGTTGAAGTAAAGTCTCTCAAACTATTTTTGGTTTGGTGCTATCAACTACTATAACTCATTAGTGTGAGATTAACTTCATATCTCACCTATCTTCTAGTTTAAACTCCTGATGAAGTATCTAGATTAAAGTTTAGGTTTATTCCTTGATGTTGATTTCTACCCGTTTTAGATGTCGATGCTATTACTAATTTGATGAATAATTATATTCCAAATTTCCAAGACCAACAAATAATTCTCCTTATAGTTCACCTTCTTTGTGAGAAGATTCTTCATTCTCATCATCTAATTATGGGA
Source organism: Torreya grandis (assembly GCA_037957365.1). NCBI lineage: Eukaryota > Viridiplantae > Streptophyta > Pinopsida > Cupressales > Taxaceae > Torreya > Torreya grandis. The sequence continues at coordinate 1,138,577 of JARHVA010005413.1, read as the reverse complement.
ACAATCTATGAGAGGTGGTATGTTTTGGCTACTTAAGTGACAATGAATCAAATGATGACTCATCAAAAACCACATCTCAACTTTCATATATATTCTTTGTCTCAAGCTCCATGAGAGGATATGCTTTTGAGGTAGTATTATACCCCAGTAGAAGGCACTAGAGTGTCTCTAGTTTGATCTTCTTCTTCTTTTTAATAAGAGCATGCATATAAGATGTACACTCAAATACTCTAATATAAGAGATCAAAATTTTATGACCACTCATAGAAAATATATATGGAGTGGTCATGTTGAGAAAATATAAGGTGTCATGTTGAGAAAATATACATCTATCTACACTACTTCTATCCAAAATGGTACATCCAAATTCATAATAGAAATCATGTAATGAGTCATCTCCATGACTAAATGATTGCATTGGTCTATTATTCCATTATATTATGGCATATGGGGAGCATTCACATGTTATTTGATACTATGTTACTTCAAAAATTCCAAGAATTCCTTTGATGTGAATTCCCCCCCTCGATCTGAGAGGAGGATTTAAAGATGCCTCCCTGATTAGGTGACAATAAGATGTTAAAAGACCATAAAATTAATTAAGGATTGACTCTTATTCTTGAGAAAGAATGCCCATGTCTTAAAATATAAATCATCAATAAACAACTGAAAGTACTTGAATCTTTGGAAATAATTACGTAGGGGTCGGCACATATTGGTATGTACCACATTGTGATAATACTTTCCTTGTGAATAACTCTGATTGAATGGAACCATGTTTTATTTGAGAAATAAGCATCTAAGGCATACAAGCAAAGAATGAGACAACTGAGCAATTCTATATACCATGGCTTTAGATTTGATCTAGTATAATGAACCAACATAAAGGTGCCCATATCGATAATGCAATAATGTTGTAGATTCTATCGTAGAGGTAGAGAGCAATAGCATTAGATGAAACATACTCTTTTGGAAACATACTCTTTGTCATTTTCTGTCTTGAAAGGAATGGTGATAGTGTTAATTCTTTTGGAAACATACTCTTTGTCATTTTTATATTGAACTCGATCTCCAATGGGTTGAGTCATAAGTGAATCAAATAGTTCCTTATATCTTGTCATATACTTGATAGTGCCAGATTTGATCAACTAAACTTTACTCATGTGTGACAAGGTTTGGGGAAAAAAAACCATGTGCTTATATGGATCGATGCATTCTAATTTCATAGGTACCTCTTCTTTAAATTCATCATCTTGTTGATGTTATGCCACTACATTTCTACACTAGTTCCATCATCAAAGATATATTTTATATTTATGCGAATCATCTCTATTGGATGTGCCCTCTTTACTAGATGAACCTTGTATCAAGGCATTATACCAACAACTTTCAGTATCATGCATATTGGCATGGAAAATATGAAACCATGTTTTTGTCCTTTCAAATTTTTCTTGTTGTTGTTGTTATTGTTGTGTCTACTTTGGTGGTTCTTTTGAGAACTTTGAACCACGTTTCTTAGAAATTAGGGCTTCATCCTCAAACTCTTCTTGCACCAATTGGATGGCTTATTCTTGTTGAATAAAATTCACTAATTCTTTAAAAGTCACTACTTTTTTTGCGATGTTTAGTGTCATGACAAATGTATGAAATTGAGAGCGAGTATCTCATAAAGTGATTATAACCAACAACTTATCCTAAATGTTTTCTTTGAGTGTGATTAATTCTACTTTTAGTTCTACTACCTAGCATAATAATTCCTCAACTTTCTCACTATCTTTCACATTGAAAGTATGAAGCTTGGACTGGAGATGTAATATCTTCCTTTTATTATTTGACTCATATATGATGTACAAAATGTCCCAAGTCTCTTTTGATATTGACACATCTTGAATATTAGGTTGAAACTCATCAGTCACACTAAGTGTGATCAACATCAAGGCTTTTGGGTTTGATTTATCATATTTTGTTTGTTCATCAACTCTAGTACGACAGATCTCCACACTAGTGATGATGCCCCATAATTATTTAAATTTAATAATCATTTTCATTTTTGTCTTCTTTGCATAAAAATTGGCCCTTTGAGGAGTTGGGCTTCAAACAAGAGGAGTTTAGGTGCATACATTTTTTTTAAAATTTTACTCTATTTATAGAAAATTTTACAATTAACGTAATATTTTATGTTTTAAAATTTTGGATTAAAAAGTGTACCTTGCAAGGTTTTTCTCTGGTCTTCTTCCTCTGCCATGTGTTAATCAAACTACCACACTCCTTGCATTTGGTATGATTTCCATACTTAGTGCACTTCTATATCCATTGACTAGGCTTTCATGCTTTACACTATGAAATTTTTTAGCAGATTAAAACCTTTGGCTTTCAACATCTTCCTCCATGCTGCATGCTATGATCTTGTTGTTCTTCTTTGATGATTATAATGAGCCAATGAAATGAGCAAATGGAAGGATTTGATCAAAATTTCAATGTTCTAACTTCACTTTATCTCAGGCATCAATAAGTTGTGCTAAATAGCTTTAATTAGGTAGGTTCACCCCTTGCCTTATCCTCCATCACTCAGATTTTGACTGTGTTGATAAACCAAATGAAACATTTTATCTTCTACACTTCTATTGTGCAACACATCTACTTCTTTCATCTTTATCATAGATGTTGTGCTCTTTCAACTTCTCTCCAAGCATGGTTTTCATGCTCTAGACTTATGATCTTGTCATATTTTGATATATCTTTATTGTAGGTCAGTACTTCCCAACAATATTCACTTTAAACTTTCCTCAGGCATTGTCGCTCTGGTTTGGAAGGCTTAGGCATCTTCCAACAGACTAATTTATCCTTTGAGTCATTATACACATCCCAAGTTTATGGCTTTAGGATTTCATTTTATTATGCATCAATTCTTCCCCAAGCAATTGCTAGGTGACTTCTTCTGCCTTACATGATCAGGGTTTAATGCATACCACTATGATACTAGCTTGAAGGATCAGACTATTTTGATATATTTATTGTATGCAGGAGGTGTCTTTATACAATGAATAAATGGTGGTTAAACCAACCATATCAAGCCAACCACTTTAACTAAATAGCACCTAACTAATAGTTATGATAAATAATGCAATATAAAAATAGTTACACTAACATCCTATACCAATATTTCGAACACTAATAGGCATGGTGAATGGAGAATGTGCATTGATTCTATAGACATTAGCACAATAACCGTAAATAATATATTTATATATCCAAACTTAGATGATTTTATGTATGTCTTGATTGTAGTGAGATACTTCATAGAAATTAACATGAAGAGTTGATATTACTAAGTTTTAGTAAGGGATGGTGATGAATGGAAAATAACCTCAAGACATAAGAAGGGTTATATTATTGGTTGGATATGTAATTAGAGTTAACTAATACATCAATTAAACTTATGATATCGATGAGTGAATCTATTTATCCATTTTTAGGTAAGTTTATTTTCATGCATCTCGATGACATTCTGATTTTAATTAGAATAGAGGAAAAATAATTGTGACATTTAGGCATAATGATAGAGAAGTTATGAGATGAAAAATTTATTGTGTATTTGAAGAAATATAGTTTTATGCATAGTCAATTTGTATACTTATTATTATTTTTTTCTCAATAAGGTTTGAATATGTAGCCAGAGAAGTAAGAGCTATATTGGATTGACCATTACTACAAAATACATTTTTTGTTCACAGTTTTTATGTATTTTTATACCATAATTTGGTTTTAGAAACCGTAATAGGATATAAACTCCAAATTTAATTTAGATATTAATATATAGCATTGAATAATAAATTTAAATGTAAAATAGTGAAATTTTTTGTGATGATTTGATAAGTGGTATATGTTAAATAAGCACAATAAAAGAATGAGTACTTAGCTTTTTGATTTCACTATATAAAGGTGATTCTATTCAAAAAAAAAGATATAAGATAAAATTAGGAATGTGATTCTTTTGGTTTAGAATTTTTTTTTCTACCTATATAGGGTCTATTCTATTAATGTGGGTTAGTATATATATTTGATACTAACTTGGGATGGTTGGTTCTGACCTATGTGAAAATGAGGGATTGTGACCATACAACTACCATTTACTACCTTTGTGTTATCTATATGTATGATCTTGAACCTTTATGATGCACACAAATTTGGAAAAAAATCACCTTTGCCTTCAAACTCTAGGTGTGCTCATGATGGATAGAAGCCTACACAAATTGGGGAAGTGTATTTGGATTAGTTGACCCCAAGCACCCTCATTGATGACTGATTGTTTCCTACTTATTGAATACTTTGAGGAGGGAAATAGTGGCATAATTAGTTCTATCACCTAGTGTGTTTGTTTAAGTACGTTACTTATCTATATTCATGTAGATAATGATTTGGATTTGATAATTGAGAATGTGTTCTTCCACTTATCTTTAGTATGCTTCAGACTTGGCTTTTGATTACTCCTAGTGATAAATTCCTAATCTATAAGAATAATCCATATTTTATCAATGAAAAAAAATGTATATATTTGTTCTAGATAATTTACAAGTCCCTTTAAATAAGATCTCTATTTATCTATATATGAATACAATTGGGTAATTTATCATATCACCGACATGTTATGAAAATGGACCAAAATTGAGGAAACATTTTATTGTAAATATAAATTATTTCTAGAAGTGGGTTGTTTCTAATTAGATTGAGTCAATATCAATTAACAATATTGACCGAAACTAACAAAACTAACCTTTATACAAGTGGACTAAAATAAAGGTCTTGAGATGTCTATGGAAGATGTGAATTATGTTGATGTATTTTATTTCATATTACACTTTGTATTATGAAGGTGGCAATGTGGTATATGTCATATCTTAGTTAAGGTCCCTCTCCATGATTACATCATTTGAAATTAGAGCATAGTTTTAGTTCTTATTGGTTATTTTTCTTTTTGCATTTAAAAGTGTTGGTAAAAAGTAGCTAAAGAAATATTCTAGTGAGAATTTCATGGATAAGGTGTAAGTGAAGTGGATAATTTTATATGTAGAGAGCATTATTTGGTACAAGATCTATATTTATAAGGAAATTACACATATAGAAGGCTTACGCTATAGAAGGGTAAGTGTGTTTGAAACATTAAGACTTAAATATCTTGTTAGATTCATGAGAGATATGCAAGACTAAATGGAGGTTATGGAAATAATACAATTTTGATGTGTTTTGGGTGTATATGATGAAAGTGATATTGAATTCATATAAGAAGCATTTGAATATCATAACATGTAAGAGGATGAAGGAATTGAAGATCCATTTTAGAGAACACATAAGAGGATAAATTTTTAATAGTATTAGTCCTGATAATTTATTTTATCATTAAATAGTAAATAAACTTGGTTTTAATTTATTTTTTCATCCTAATCCATATAAGGTTTAGTGGTTATTGAAAAGACATTAGGTTTTAGTGAATGAACAATCTCTAGTAAGTTTTTAGATTAGTACATATAAAGATGAAGTAATATGTGTTATAACACCAATGGAAGTTTTTCATATTTATCTTAGAAGACCTTTGTAGTTTGACCACATTGTGTAAATATAAAGTAACACATACATTAAATCCATTGAAGTGTAAGTACATAGATGTGAAAAAGAATCCAAAGGTCTTGATGATTTTAGAAAAAGAGATCTTGTTGGAGGTGAAAAATCAGAGTGCATGTTATGCATTGGTTTCTAAGTCATCACAATTAAATTCAAGCACAACATCATAATAAATACTTATGCATGAATTAAATCAGATATTGAGTGAGTTTTAGGAGATTGTCTCTACCATATCGATTACTACCAATGGAAATCATAAGTCATTACATGGATTTGATTATAGGGTCAATTTTACTAAATAAAGGTGTACATATGTTGGCTTTAAAACATAATTCATACGTACAAAGATAAGTTAAAGGACCAATGGATAAATTTTTGATCATATAAAGTTTGAGCCCATGTCCAGAACCAATAGTTTTGGTGGTAATAGGCATGGTGATTAGAGAATGTGTGTTGATTTTAGATCCATTAGCAAGACAACCATAAAGCATAGATTTACAAATCCACACTTGGATGAGTTTATGTATGTATTGATTTTAGAGAGATACTTCACAAAAATTAACATGAAGAGTTAATATTATTACCTTTTTATAACGGATAATGATGAATGGAAAACAACTTCAAGACATAAGAAGGGTTATATAATTGGTTGGTTATGTCATTTGAGTTAACCAATGCACCAATTAAATTCATGATATTGATGATTTAATTTATTTATCCATTTTAGTTAAGTCTATTTTCATTCATCTCGATGACATTCTAACATTAAATTAGAATAGAGGAAAAATAATTGTGATATTTAGGCATAGTGCTAGAGAAGTTACGAGATGAAATTGTCCTTGTGAATTTTAAGAAATATAGTTTTATGGATAGAAATTTTTTAGACTTATTATTTTTTGTTGCTCAATAGGGTTTGATTATGTAGCCATATAATTAGGAGCTATGTTGGATTGGTCATCACATCAAAATACATTTTTTGTAAACAGGTTTTATGTATTGTTCTACTATAATTTGGTTTTAAAAACCCTAATAGGATATAAAATTGAAATGTAATTTAGATATTAATAAATATCATTGAATAATAAATCTAAATGTAAAATATTGAAACTATTTGTGATGAATTGATAAGTGGTGTATGATAAATATAAAAAGGACAACAATATAATGAGTAATTATTTTTTTAGTTTCACTGTATAAATGTGATTATACTTAAAAAAATGATGTCAGATAAAAGTAGGAATGTGATTATTTTTATTCAAGAATTGTATCTCTACCTACAAAGGGTATATTATGTCAAATTATGTTAGTATATATAGTTGATAGTAACTTGGGATGGTCGGTACTGACCTATGTGGTAATGAGTCATTATGACCATACAATTACCTTTTAATATCCTTTTGTTATTCATATGTACAATATCAAACCTTGATGATTCATATAAATCTATAAAAAAATTAACCTTTGCCTTCAAACTCTAGCTTTACTTATGATGTCTAAAAACCTGCACAAATTGGGGAAGTGTATTTGGATTGGTTGACCACAATCACCCTAATTTTATGATAGATTATTGCCTACTTATTGAATACTCTAAGGATGGAAAAGAGACATAAGTAGTTCTCCCACCTAGTGTGTTTTTTTCAAGTGTGCTCCTTATCTATATGAATGCAGCCAATGATTTAGATTTGATACCAGATACTGTGTTGTTTTACTTGTCTTTAGTATGCTTTAGACTTGTCGTGTGATTACTCCTAGTGATACATTTATAATTTATAAGAATAAGACAAATTTCATGAATGCAAAATAGTGTATATGTGTCTTCCAGACAATTTACAAGTCCATTTTAAATGAAACCTCACCAACATGTTATGAAAATGGGCCAACCCTAGGAAACATTTTATTTTAAATATAAATTATTTCTAAGAGAAGTTATGTTCTTACCATATTGAGTCAATATTGATTGACAATATCTACCAAAACTAATAAAACTAACCTTTATACATGTGGATTGAAACGAAGGTCCAGAGATGTATATGGAGGATATCTAGTAAGTTGAGAATAGATAGTAAGGTTCATGTATGTGTGTAAAAATAGAATGAAAGGGTCAACTCATAATATATCATGTGAGTGTGAAAGAATGGAAGGCCAAGTCCTTTTCTATGTGCTCAAGTCATGTGTAGTAAATGTGTGCCAATAGTTTCATTAACAAGTACTTAATACAATAGATTAGTATCAAAGAAATTCCATATTTTATTATAGTATTGTAATTACTATACTAATAAAATAAAATGTACTTGAGTGTGTATAAAAAAATTATATTTGGTATGAAGCTCCAATTATGTGACTTACTCAATGAAAAAACCTACAATCATGTGTATTCAATGTCCATAGATTGAGACATTTTAATCTAAAGTTGTATTTTAAAAATTTAAAAGAGAAAAAGTAAGAATACACTTGTTTGTTGGTGAAAAGCATGTTTTGCACATTTTGGATATGATGATTCCTTGTTTAATAAATATATAAACTTATGTTTCCTTACTTTCAAATGGAGAGTGTAACATTTTAGCTTATTGGGTTATAAAGACAACATGTCCTAACCCTCATAAATGTGGGGATAAGTACACAATGTATTGACCCAAATAACTACTCAAGTAAATATGGATCCATGAATAAGGTTTTCTCAAAGTAAACTAATTTAAACACTATAAATGAGTCATATATTCAATTGTATAGTTTCTCTCAAATTATTTCCATCTAAAAAATGTATTATCTAAATAGAATGAAATGTGTTCATGCCCACATCATTAATGTATGTTTTATAGTATATTTTCTCCTAGGTTTTATCAATGTAGAATAAAATTCATGATTTTAAATAGAATGATGTTTAATGATTATGCCCCAATCATAATTGTGGATTTGATAAGTGTATGAAATAAGATATTATAGATCAACACAAATACATAGAGGTAATATTTAAACATGCACTATAATATTGTATTGTATTACAAAATCCGTCATGAAAAAAAAATATATGACATGTCTTCCCTCTAAATAGGGTGCATCATATCCCATAAAATATCTCAACAACTAATCTATAATCTATATGTGATATATTATTGTTAAAAAACTATACAACTAACTACCAAATAACAATATAACTTACTAACTATTTACCATATGTTAAATTAAAAATAACCATGTGAATCTTACATTTTTATAACATTCCATCCCTTACTTTTTACATGGTAAAACACGTCTCATTCTCAAAATATAATGTGATGCCAATATAACTGACCCCATGATCATGATCCAAAACAAAATTCACTCTTCATCAACCTTCCATGGTTTTCAATAGGTTTATCCAAAACCTAGATATGAATAGGGGCCCTTCAACCTATTCACCTCATGTATGTTTTTAGATCACCACTAACCTTTTCAAGTTCTATTAGTGTTACATTAATTCTATATTATTAGTTGAATATGTTTTTTCATCAGGGAATTACATATGGATAGATCACATATGTAAGTGAACAAAATTGAACCTCTATTCTTATTAAAAAACACACTGAAAGAATCCAACTACCACATAACTCAAACAAATGCCACCAAATCAAATTACTCCCATCATTGGTGATTGACAAGAGGCTTTGAAAACCTCCTTCCTCTAATGCCTCCAACATCCTTCAGGTTTGTTTATTACTCAATAGATTTGGCTTTAAGGCTTGACAAATTCCACATTACATTTATTTGTATAACTTCACTGTAGCAATGTGAAACAATTTGGATGTCAGTTTCTACTAATAATGCATCCATTAAAAGGATTATTTTTAATCAAAATTTAACTCTTTTGACATACATTTATTGATATACTCTAATAATATATGACTCAAATCATTAAGCCTTCTCAAATTACTAATACAAAATTTATAAATGATGGGAATTACTAAAAAAAGACTTATATATCATAATGCCAACTATATAAAATTCTAAGCTCATTAAAAATTTACTAAAACTAACAAAAATAGTACCTATTAATACCTTAACACTAAAATCTAAACACATCACTTAATAAAGATGGTTGATTTTTTGTAGCTAGTGTTAGAACTTCTAGATGATCATTACTCCATGGGTCTCTTAAAACCATTTGTAGTGAAATTTTAAATTTAACAATCAACTGAAATGGTGTAATATGAAAAATGACCCATGAATAAATTTTTAAATATATCCACTTGTATAAAATCTCCAACATGATATGTCCAAAGATGATTTTATGCAAATTAAACTACTGAGCTTGAAGTGCTTAACAAGATCAGGCACGAACTGAGATTAACATCTTCAATGAATAAATAAGCATATAAAGAATGGATTTGGACTTTTATAAAAAAATTAATATATTTTTCCATGAATAAATAGTTTTTGGATCTCAAAGACAATGGGTGACAGTTGTAACAAATGTCACCATGAGTATACAACATCTAGATCTTATGAATGATGGGTGATGCATTTAAAGACAATAATTATGCATGGAATATACCCCATATCTAGAGGCATGTTGAAAAATGTGGAATGAAAGATAAAATTGGATAGACTGATAAAAAATGTGAACAAGGAAATGAAATATTTATATAGAACAATAGCAACCAAAATGATAATAAACATTATTGGTAGGTCTTATAGAAGAAGATCCAATGGATGTCAATGGATGGTGACAAATGAATATAACACAAATATGGCTATAAGTAGACATACACAGGATGGTTTCACACTATAATAACCTATACTAAAACTCCCTAAATATTAAACACTATCTTATGAATTCTTCTTGTTATCACCCAAATTTGCACCTTAAAGAGGGATGCTCCATCCTTATTAAATTTGTAATAACATTTAAACACCTCATATGTTTTGGGTAGGAATTATTAGAGGTAAGTCTCTATATTATGGGCTACCTCCAATGCACAACACCTATAACTAACCACTAATCTAATTGATTTGAAGGAAAAGGGATAAAATGAGATTAAACACTAATATAATAGAGGTGATGAACCAAGATGAATTCCATGATCCTACTTCAACCTGAACTATGAAAGATAATTTTCAAAACTGATCTCAAAACCCAAGGTTCTCCTAACAAAAGTGTTTCAATTACAAAGGTAAAATGAAATATATTTCTCAAGGTAGTTGAGTATTAGGTCTTATCATAGACACTAGTATTCATTTTCACACTTAAAGACATAAAAAATAACCATTTACATATCATGAAACCTATTAAAAGTCAAGTTACTTAAACAAGGAATGTAAGAGTGATATCGATACAAGGAGAGATAAATATCACATTCCATCCAAAATAGACTACTTGATACTTATGCAAGAATTTGAGAAACTAAACTAGTTTGAAGTCTTTGTTCAAAGTCAAAACTAGTAGTTAATTTAGCAAGGCTTCACCATACTAAGTGTGTATGTCATACAATACCAAAAGAGGCAACTTATATATATATATATATATATATATATATATATATATATATATATATATATATATATATATATATATATATATAGAGAGAGAGAGAGAGAGAGAGAGAGAGAGAGAGAGAGAGAGAGAGAGAGAGAGAGAGAGAGAGAGATTTGAAAGTGTTCATAAGAGTTAAAAATAAGAAGTTATTTAGATAAAAGTATTGACTAGTTTCCAAGGACATATGTCTCTCTTCTAAACATGCTTGATCATCTAAGTGGCATAGGACTTAGATTACTTGCTTGACACCTTCGTCATCTTCTTCAAAATAGACCCTTTTTTCATATAAGAAGTGACAAATGGACTTTTTCATCATCATCTCACCATGACAGCCTTTAGACCTTATATTTGACATTTATCATGCATTTTGAAACTCCCTTACTCTGATATTTCAAGGGTAATCATCACATAACTCCTTGGGTGTCAAGAAACACCTTGGTCTACTATGCCTATCCTTATCCAAATGGATCAACATTCTATTTCAACTTCATCAAGGAAATATCTCTCCATTAAAGGAATTAAAATACCTTATTAGACCTGAATCAATTCATTTTGATTTATGGAATAACTTTCAAGACTGCATCTTGCACATTTTTCTCTCATTTGGCCTCAAATCCTTGTTGCCCTAAAAACCTATAAACCTCATTCTATAAGAAATTTTGTACAAGTTATTTGGAAAATTAAGACATATTGAATGACCTAGTATGTCTTTAAAATTTCATGAGAAATTTTAGGTCCTAAGAGTGAGTGGAAGTATCTCTTTTCAATTGTTCTTTTCCCAGTGTGAAACCAACAAAAAATATTTGTTTAAATTTTATCATAGTATCACAAACCTCCATGGAAAATTCAAGTTCTTGAGACTATATGTAAGTATGAGAACCATGAAATGGTTTTAAAACCTAGTCTCTTTTTAAGCCTATTTAAGACTGCCTTAAGAAATTGGGTTTTCTTAAGAATCTATAGGATGGATTGTACATATATTTAGGAATAGATAAATACAATACATCCAAAAAAACCCTCTCCAATGGTTTTCAAGTGTTAAACTATTCAAAACTCCATAAAACACATGAAAATTTACAAAATAGGTCATTAAATGTGGTCTATATAGTTGTAAGTATAGACAAAATACATGGTGAGAACCTACATGTATTCTATAGTGATTTATAATATGATTTAGAAAAATTCCAAGTCATTTAATACACTTTATAGATCAATCTCTCACATCGGGTCCTTACTGGGGTTTTAGGAGGGTTTATACATATTTTGGTTCTTAATGATTGTTCACAATCCATAGGGCTTTAAATCATAAATTAATTCCACAATTTTTAATTAGGTAAGCCTCATAAAATTTCCCTAGGTGTTTATTTTTCCATGCATATCCTCCATACAATTCCAAGTTCAAGTAGTTGGCTCTCAAGTTGTAAATAGGCCATTAGAGAGGGGTTGGAGTTCTTAGGATTTGTTCATGCATGCCAAGGTCCTAAACCAAAAATTGATACTAGAAGGTTGAAGTGATAGAACCTCTTTATGATCCTTGAAATACATTTATCTCCATGCATTAGGTTAAGGCCACACCAACTAAGAGAAGTTAGTCCTGAATTGTAGTTCTATATTTGTTGAGACTCAAAAAGGTCGTAGGAGGTATATTTGCGGTCATCACTCATAGCAAAAATTTAAAAAGGAATCATAATATGTCTACCAATCATTCATAATCCATGACACCAAAATCTATGATCTAAGGGTCTAAAACAACAATGACAATTAGAAACTCGTTACATTTATATATTAGAAAGGTACCCAATAGATGATAGAGAATGAATTATATTTCATTTAAAACTATCCACTTGTTTGTACAATAACCAAATACATTAACATTAACATAAATTCACAAATCGAAGAAATCAACTGAGGTTGGAAAAATTATTCCTTAAAAATGTCATTGAAAAAATCTTATAATCAAATAAATATGCTAAATTTGGACTCTAAAAGTAGAATTAAAATTAAAATGGTGAAAAAATAAAATGTTGGGCCTGTGATAACTTGTGCTTATGCATCTACATCACATTTTTTAGTCATCGTTGATCAATCTAAACTCAAGTTTAAAATATTGTGAGTAGGTCCAAAATTTTAAGATGAAACTAGATTAAGGTAGGCTCAAATAAATATAATGTTGGGATTGGAATTTTACATGATATATTTATGGAAATGGAAGGAAGGGAATAATGTATATATCATTCTTATAATTTCAATAGTTCTCTAATATATTTCAACACCTACAACAAAAATTAAATGTATCTTTAAAAAATGATAACTACATTTATTTGTTTATATACAAAGGGATTAGTTTTGAAGAGGATTTGTACTTATTGGGATATATTGATCTATGTTTACAAACAATTATTTCATTTTATCATATATCTCTTTCACTATAATACTTATGTTCACA
>JARHVA010005413.1:1077500-1115000 GCA_037957365.1 Torreya grandis | reverse complement strand
TCCATTTATCTCTTTTCTCTAAAACTAAACCCCTTGAAGAAAGTAATAATCTGGAGGGCATGAGATCTACATTGCCTCAAGATGATATAGGGCTGAGTGACAACTATGATAATAAGCTCAAGATGGAGTGGTCTTCTAAATATCATGTTTTTGACATAGTTTTATTTATCATAGATGAGGATCCCTTAGTCAAATACATAACCACACTAGATAGTGTTGTAGCACTTATCCCTATTTTTTTTTGAAATAACCATTATGTATATTTTTACAAATCAAAAAAGGAGTGAAAAACTATCATTAAAAATTTAGTAAGGAATCCCTTAAATATCCTTGATGCAGTGGAAAAAAGTGAAAAAATTGGCTCCCTAGTGATACATTTTCTTGCACCAACATTAATGATGCCTGACTATTATGTAGCTAATAGGTCTTGTCATTGACTTGATTGTTACTTAGAAGCTATTTGTTGGTATACAAGGTGAAGTGTTTTTTAATTTTAAAATTATGATTTTCTACTGTTGTATAATTAATGCTATTACTATTGAGTTTGATTTTTGTACGGATTGATCATTGGTTGGTTGGTGAAGATTTTGGATCCCACTAGGGTTCTTAAAAATTTCCTATGTAAAAAAATAACATTAACATAAAATATTCAAAAAAATGAAAATAAAAATTATATGATCATGGTAAATCTAAATCCCATATATAGTTAAAAATAAGTACATTTTGATCAAACCATTTAAATAAATAGAAAATAATTCCTGCACTTACACAATACTGAAAATGGTGTTATGTGATTTGATGAGAAATAACATATCTTGAAAACAAATATATAATTGATATGATGATGTTATCGGTAATAAATATATTAGTAATTCACTCTTAGAGTCCTCTTTACATAATTATCTATAACTATTTTCAACATCCCCTGAGCATATCTAAAAATAGGACCTTTGGAAGTTAGAATGACATTTATCTTACCATAATTAAAATCAGATGTTATTATTGAAATTGTCATGGTAGACATTTTTATAAAATTCATAACCATACACAAATCATAAGAACTATTTTTAAATAAAATAAACAAATGATATAGTCTCATGGAACACAATAATTACAATATTTGTAAAAAATGATTACATACACTTTTTCAACATCTTCCCAGCCTGTATGAAAATGAGAAATTTGAAATGGCATGGTCATCAATTTAAACATAATTGAAAATGTATTTATTACTTTCCATGTGTTTTAGTAGGAAGTGCCGTTGTGGGTATCTATGAAAAATGTGAAATCATACAAAACTTATATGAATATTTTGTCTTCATAGATTGCAATGATTAAAACATATGTAAACAGTAGATTTATTGAAAATGCCTTGTTGTAACTTTATTTCTCGTTTGGTGAGGAGGAATTAGCTAAAAAACTAGAGTACCCAAGAGTGGATCATTTTTCATTCAAATGTTTATACATACAAATTTATGGTCCCATGTTCTTACCAGAACATCTCATGTTCCTTATGATATTGATAAGTGCAAAAAACCCAAAAAAAGGTTGGAAGTGTAACATTACAAAGACAATAAAAATGCAAAAAACATGATTTAAAATTCAATAATATATTAATAATTTAGGCATTTGAGAATTTTAACTCTACCCTCATCAAGGTCGACAATACTATAACAAATCTTACCTAGTCTCTCTCTATTTTGAGGCATAATTGTAGATATCTAATAATCTAATATTATAATGAAGTAGATGTCTAACCAAAAAGTGTTTTATAAAAGGATAAAATGACTCTGAGTTTAACTATCCCATATGTATATTCCATGATATAAATCATATCTTAAATTAGTAGCCTATTATATGCTCTACTTATATGAAAAATAACATAAGATACAAACTTCAATCTCTATTTATCACCTAACATAAGGTCTAGGGTTGGGTTTCAAATATAATGCATAGTTATGATCCATGAAGGTCCTGAAGAATATGTGCATATAATAACATGGATCAAGTGCATTCATTAAGGAAGGCAAAGCCATTCCATCCTACAATAGACATAGATTTCAATGACTATATCAAGTCAAGTATGACAACTAGGTCACAATGGTGTTTCCCATGTCAAGTAGTTAGGATATACATTCTATTTAACTCTTACTTACTAAAAATCAAAACAAGGTCACATTTGATGATAAAAAGGATAAAATATATCCAACATATGCTTACCAAGGCTTGTGTATAAAATAGGGTGAAATCAAGGGAATACTAAAAAAGAGTTCACTCTATCATTTCATGAAATCAATAATATCTCCCTTGATTACATACACCATCTATAATATGGTTCATACATATTTACATTCCAATCATGAATTTTGGTATAACCATGAGCTTCCCAAGATTGTACATTCTTTAATGGATAAAAGTAGTTCTCAAAAGAGGTATAAATATTTACTCATCACACCATAATCTGAAGATAAGTTTCTTGCTATATGCATTGGATGGTATAGTATAACTTAAGTCCTTTTAGGTGTTATTGTTACCAACCATTTAGTAGCAATCCATTATATTATAGAACATATCATCCTATGTCATCCACTAAGAAATAACTCACATAAGGAGTTTACATAGAAATGTGTTATTTAGAAGATATAATGCATAGTAAATATTTATGGGTTTATTACTAAGCATCCCGTTAGTATTAATAAAAAGGAAGATTTTTAATATACTATTAGCAGTAAATTAAAATGTTATTGTTGTCAGAAAGTTGTATTGATTATCCTAATAATGATGCAATATATCATCCATCTGAAAATCTCGGTAACCATGAGAAAATAAATCTATAGAATTGAGATAAAATAGGTGAAATATACCTTGGAAAGTATATTATTTTATAAAATGAGCTAAATAATGGAATACATAAACCACAATATTTTATTCATAGAATGCCTTGTGAAACCCTAATTTCCAATAAAGGTGTAGGGTTTAAATAATTTATTTAATGCTCTTCATAACATGCATGGTTGAATTACAACTATAAAATTAAGTTAATATTCTTTTTACAGATTAAAATATCAAATCAAATACATTTTTAGAGTTTCCAACACATCCAACTAACCCTGAACATTGATAGGGTATGGTTTTATTTTTTGGTTTTAGCTTGCTGATAATAAGTAAAAAAATTAACTAGCTGTAAATAGTTATATACTAAAAAATTAGAAAACCATATATTTTTCTATTATTTTTTTATTTAAGCATACAAAAAATATAATAGAGTGTTATTATTTATGATAAGATAAACACTAATAATATTAAAATTTGTATATATTTTTAAATTGACCAATCCCTAAAAGAGATAGCTATCAATAAAATTTTAAATAAAATGAAAGGTTAAGTTAAAATTCTATGCCTACATCCAACCATCTACACACACAATTAATTATAAATGTGCCTTTCACACAAATGGGATGGTTAATTTGAATGAAAAATAAATGTTAGTTCGGAAAGAAACTGAAAATAGTATTGATTGAAAATGCTAAATAAAAATATTATTGGTAGGATTCGTAGCAATTCTAGGTTTTTTAGGCTTATGTTAAATGGATGTTATGGATTTATAGCCTAAAATTATAATAAATATGATATGGATCTTCTCGTTGGACATGGAATCAAGGCAAGTCCTTTCGATCCTTTTTGAAGATAAGAAGCTCGAAGTGGTTTGGTGGAGAATAGGTTGGCTTTTTTCCAACGGAATGATTTTTAAATTTAATTAATTCTATCCTAGCCTTCTATATCTCCATATATTTATTTGTAACTATTAGCAAAATTTAACATAAGTTAAGATTGAAATCTTTCCTTGTGCTAAAGGCAGTTTTATTGTGGTTTTTTATTCAATTGAAAATAGATATGTTGTTTTCAATGAATATTTTTTGGCTTGGGAACATCACATACTTTTTGTAAAGACCTGACATCTAGCCTTCAACCCCCATACTAAAACTTTAAACAAAAAACTGATTTGGATCGGATTGCCAAACCTACCACTTTTGTTTTGGGACAATATTATTATTAGAACTATAGGAAATTTTATAGGTGAATTTTGGCATGTGGATCGATTAACAAGAAAAATGGACCACTCAACTTACACTTGAATTCTAGTTAATGTTAACATAATTTATAAGGAGCTCCCTACACAAGTGGATTTTAATGTTAGGAAAAAAACATGGGTACAACCTTTATACTATGATTTTGTACCTTTTCAATGCTGTAAATTCTTTTAAACATGACATTTGCTCAATAATTCTCAAAATTTCAAACTCAAAAAATGGAATATATGGTGTAAGGATGATGGTTTAGAACATATAATAGTCCAATTTGTCAATGAGAGTGACATTCTTGATTCGATATTGGAAACATCTATGGAAAAGAAAGGAAAACAAGAAGAAGAAAAAAAAGGAGTAACCAAAATTGATGGACAATGTGGAAGGAATAAATCAAGTGGAGAGTATAAGAAAGGATAATTCAAATTTAAAAGAATAGTGGAAAGAATAGTTATAGAGGAAATTTAGACAAGGGAACTTATTGTTTGAATCTCGTTGATGAACTCCCAATAGTTTTTGAACTCATTTGAGATCTCTATTCCCATTTCTATGGATTTATAAAATGGGGAAGATTGGATAGTGGTTAATAGAAAGAGGAAAGTTGACATTAAAAAGGACCTAAAACCATCAAACATGACCTTTTAGTCCCAAAAAGAGAATTGCTTGGGGGTCATAGGATATGATTCATTATAGTTTATATTTTCTATGTCGTGTACTAGTTATTTATTAGTTTCTTTCTTTTGGTGATAAATTTGTCTATCTATTATGTCTCTTTTAGTCATTATTACATGCATCTTGTATAGGGTTGGGTCCCTATTTTTTATATAAAAAAAAATCCCCTCATTTACCAATAATTAAAAAAATATTCTTAACATGACATTTAAAATAACACCAAAGTTAATATAGAGAAAAAAACTAATGAGTTTAGTGAATCTAAAATAAATAAGGTTTGAATTCCCATTCATACTTATTTATATTGGGTAACCATTTAATAAGGTTAATTTGATTAGTTTAAAAGCATTATCAATGAAGTTGATTTGATAGAACACAAGGTATTACATGGATATCTTTAATTTTTCAATAGAAATTATGTTTTTAACCATATAAATCATTTTTTCTTTGATTAGAACCATATAGGTATCAATAGAAACTTGATATTTCCACCAGATAAATATCCACAACTAAATTTCCCTCTCTCATATATGTTGTTTCCAAAATGTATTGTTTTACCAAGATCATCACCATTATCCATTCTAGAGAAAAATGAGTAAAGAAACTAGGTTTGGAGTTGTATAACCTTCTATTTATAACAAAAAAATTTTGGTACAGTCCTAAGGATCTCTTATAATTTTAATTTTATATAATTATATTTATCTATATTCTCCTCCATTAAAATCATTTCCCCTAACAGATTTGTCCATCTCTTAAATTATCTTTGCTAGTCTACCTCAATCTATCTATCATGGAAATTTTAATCTACATTTTTAAGACCCCAATCCAATCATTATTTTGAGAAAAACTTAAAACCTTTATATGGATGATCAAATACTACAACTACAAATACCCAAGCATAAATTTTAAACTGGTCAAATCAAACATAGAAAATATTAGTAGTAACATCAAGGTAGCTAGAGAGAAAATCATGATCCTCTTCCCATGTCCTTGCCTGCCCTATTTACACATGTAATAAGGTGTTTCTTAGCATGCCTCATAATATCAAAATAATATAACCTAAGGGGATCAACCAAAATTATATTCCTAACCTTAATGTTGCATATAATACTTGATCCTAGAGTTTCCCAACATAGCATAATTTCATTCAATGCGAAAGACCTAAAATATAATATTTTTTGTTAATATGCATTTTATTATTATAAGGATTTTTGGTGATTAGTTGAAATACATGGCTATAATTATTACAACCTCATTGTTTGTTGTACAAAACTGAGCAAGTAAACAAAGAACTAAACCCTTACAACACCCCTATTGTCTAGATAGATCCCCTTGAAAAACCAACCCATCATAATGCCCTTGATGACCAAAAAAATTTAGTAAAGGAAAATAAAACCCTAAAACAAAAATCTAACCAAATCTTAGAACAAGAATGGAGAGGGAGAAGCACCAAACAACCACTGTAATGTTAGAAGCCAAAAAGTGAAGGAAAAATATAGAATAAAAATTGCTACCATCCAATGCCATAAAAACCTCTACTAAAAATGGAAACAGAGTGCATAAGAAACACAACAAGCCAAGGTACATAGAGCCCAATAATGAAATATCCATCTAGCATAGGCTGAGGCATTGATACCAAGCACTGTGTCTTCAACCTCATAACCCACCCAACCATAGGAAAGCACCATAATTGCCTCTTATCAACAAATGAACAACCACAAAAAACCCAATTTATTCTCTAGAGGAGTTGTAACTCCCCGACCCTTCCTCCATGACATATAACACCCTCATTTTTGTGCTCCTCAAAGTTTCAATAATACAGAACAAACCCTAGGGTTAGGGTTTTAGTGGAGGGAGGGAGGGAGAGAGCCTCATCCGTCTCCTCATTCATTTCAAAATTTTGACAAATATGTTTTTCAAATTTATTAGTTTTTAAACTGACATTCTCTTATTTAATTATAAAGTTTTAAGTTTGCATATTTATAATATATTTTCCCTCAAGTCCACATTTTTAATCTTCATAGCCCAAATTTTTTAACAAAAAATTTGTGAGTATTATAATAAAATTTTAAGATAATAACTTGTTCATAAAATTAAATTTATTATTAGTATTTTTTTTTTAACTAAAACAATATTTAATAAAAAATTAAAATTAGATAATTGAATCATATTTTTAGTAATTTAGTCTATTGAATTAATTTACTTATAAATATTTAGATAAGTTTGAATTTAAATGAAATTAGACTTTCTACATTTCATTGACAATAATTCAATGTTATTGTTCATATATTTATCTAAAAATTGATCCATTTTAATAATATAACAATAAATATATATAATTTATTAAAAAAATGAACAATCATATATTTAAATTCTTAATTTTATTTTTGTTTAAAAAAACAAAATATAATATATCTGGAAATGTTAATAGAAACCTATTCCCATTTTTATTTGAAAAAAATAAAATGTTATAGATCTTGAAATGTTAATCGAAACCTATTTGCCTTCCCCACTTCCCACACATCACATCTGCATTAGCAATAATTCCCATGTGCCACATTTGCATCAATCCCCATGTGTTGTGTTTACTTATTTCATATTAGTTACATTATGTATTGTGTTTAGTCAAAGAGACATTTCTCCTAACCAAATACCAAACATATTAAAGATTTTAATCATTACAATATCCTAATTAAAAGGAGATATTCTTTTAAACAAAGTTTTTTAATTATTTTTTATAATATTTATTCATTATAATATAATAAAAATATATTATAAAAAAATATTTTATTATTTATTTATTTTATTTAACATTTATATTAATGATTATGTGTTGGGTTTGAGTGATTCATATAGCTTATGTTACACTTTCATTTAAAACTCTATACTATGTTGAATCAAAGAAATATTTTCTCCTAACCATACACTAAGTATTATTTAAATATAATATATATTTTAATCATTGTAATATTATAATATTACAAAAAAAAATTATTTTAAATAATTTTTTTATTTTTATTTCATACATTATTTATTCATTCATTATAATATGATATGATATAAATGTGTTACGAAAATATATTTTAAAAATAAAATATTGATTTATATTTCATTCAATGTTACTCATTAAAAAATATTGAAGTTATATTACTATTGAAGTATATACTTATCTTTGCTAAATATAATAAAATTATATTTAATATTTAAAAAAAAATCTAAATCATTTTTTGATGTGTTTTCATTATATTTTTGAAGTGTTGAGATCAAATATGGTTGGTAGTCAAGGCTTTTTCTCTACTATGCCTTGTAAATATTGGCATTGATATACCTACTCAATATTAAATTTTAATCAATGTGAAATACTTATCAAAAACAAGGATAAGTAAGGTTGATAATGATGTCATTTAGAGGTCCTAATTCAATTCAAATTATGTACAAACTTCTAAAACTCTTTCCTCAAAGCTTTAACATTAGTTAAACACATATATTCAACTTCAATATAGGCTCATATAACTTCTAGGCTACAAGTTTCTAATTACCTTGAAATTTAAGTGTTTCATTGGCACAATTTAGTGTTTATTCAAACCATCTTCATATAGCGATAGATCATCAAATTCCTCTTATAAATCACATTTCTCAAATCCTTTTCTATAGATATTCAAACCAATGATCATTTTGTATTTATATGTTATTTTTTGCTATTAGATTTTTAGGTGAATCATTTAAATTAATTGGATCTTCAAAAAATCATGGTGTACAAGGATTAGAGATACTTTCCCTTTTTATTTTGAGATATGTTTGATCTTTGACGTCTTTACAAATACTTTACTTTCCTCAAAGTTTCAATATTAGTTGAAAACATATATTCAATTTCAAGATATGCTTATCTAAATTCTAGGCTGCATGTCTCTAATTACCATGTAATTTAAGTGTTTCATTAGCACAATTTAGTTTTTATTCACATCATATTCATATAGATATATATCATGAAATTACTTGTATACATTATATTTCTTATATTTTTTCTATGAATCTTTAAACCAATGATCATTTCATATTTATATGTTATTTTTTGCTATGAGATTAGTAGGTTAATCAATAGAATTAGTTGGATCTTCAAACAATCATGGTGTACAAGGATTAGATCCAATGCTTTGGCTTTTTATTTTGAGATATGCTTGATCTTTGATGTCTTTATAGAGACTTTACTTTCTTCAAAGTTTCAACATTAGTTGAACACATATATTTAATTTCAAGATAGGCTTGTCTAACTTCTAGGCTACACATGTCTCTAATTACCTTGTAATTTAAGTGTTTCATTGGCATAATTTAGTGTTTATTCACACCATCTCCACATAAAGATAGATTATCAAATTACTCAAATATATCATATTTTCCAATAAAAATCTATGAATCTTCAAGCCAATGATTTTTTCATATTTATATACTATTTTTTTCTATAATATTAGTAGGTGAATCATTTGAATCAGTTGGATCTTCAAGTAATCATGGTGTAGAAGGATTAGAGATGCTTCACCTTTTTATTTTGAGATATGCTTGATCTTGGACATCTTTATAGAGACTTTAATTCTATAATACTATATACCTAGAGGACTTTTTAATTCACCTAATTTCATCTTCGTGACTTAGTGATATGATTGTAAATATGGTGAAATTAGTAAAACATTAAAAGATGTGATTTTTTGCATATATTTTCTTAGATACATATTTTTCAATTTTAAATTTTCTTGAATTTTATTTTGATTCCCTATTTATTACTTTACATTTTAGTTTTTCAATCTAAAGATCAATTTTAACTTTTTATGTACATGACTGTTTAGATTAAAGTAACCCCACCTTTGATAATTGGTGTGGGCACCATCCTCAGACGACATGAAGAGGTCTAGGTCTCCCCATAGTTGGAAACAATTGACTAGGATTTAAAAAAAAGACCGTACTGAAAGATACATCAGGAGGATTGGGTCACCTCCTTGCCAAAAATAGCTAACTAGGTGTACAAAAAGGACCCAACAAAAAGATGTAGTTACAATGAAGGACCAGGAGGGACCTAAAAAGAGGGAACCAAAAAAAGTAAAAAAACATCTTGGGCACAAGGAGGCCCAAGTCCCCATGAAGAAATCTAGTTTGATTGTATCTAGAACCAACAGAGGAAGAGATATTACCGCATTTGACTAGAGTAGAAACTAGCCAATTTTGGCTAGACCAAAAACTAGCGTTGACAAAAAGAGGCCTAGGTCTCAAGAAACTATCAAGGTCCCCAAGGGACCAATGACTCAATTTTTATTAGATCAAGAACCAACCTAGACACAGGAGGAGATCAAAACTGACCCATTCATTAGAGAAGCCTAGCTAAGAGAAAACCAATAGGAACTTGAAGCCTCAAAAAACACTACCAATGATCAAGCTATACCAAATCACAAAACTAAGACAACCAAGAAACACATAGAAAGAAGTATAATTGATCCAAGAAGAAACATAAGAGGGATCATCAAGGAAATCACAAATATCTATAGTGGGAGTTTATGTATAAATATATGAGATTCTTTTCGGGACATAGAATATCCATGTGTAAGGATATCATCAATATATTCCATTTCTTTTTTTTATCAAAACATCCTTTCCTTTTATTTTTAATCGTAATCCAGTTACCCTTGGTCATACTGGTAGAAAGAAGAATAACCAGATCAATTCCCACAGAGTTAGGGTGGAGTTCATTAGAGAGCTTCTGGGGACTTTGATTCCCCTTAACATGCTCTCTTGCCAAATTCACTGTTGAAGCTTTAGGGGGCTTGGACTACCAAGGGGGTAGAAGAAGGAACCACATTTGGAACAGCAATATTAGCCTTGAAACTCTTTGCACTATCTTCCTTTTCCACTGTGAGATGAGGTGGAGGAGTGACCTTCCACCAATTTATTAATTTATCTTTTTTTTTTTAAGATTGAGACAATTTTTAGAGAGGTGTCCAATATCGAAACAATCCCAACAGCTGAATGGAATACCCACAAAGTTAAAATATTGAATCCAAGACCTATATTCAAATTTAAGCTCAATTTTATCAGTGAAGAGGGTGAAGGTATCAAGGAGCACAAGGATTCTCACATATAGAGTATGGGAGAAAAGTGTAGTACTGACTCACCAATGAGATTCCCAATGGCTTTGAAATAGGGGGTGGACCAGAACTAGAGAGGGAGATGGACCCAAATGGGTCGATCATTGAAGGGTTCAGATATCGGGTCAAATGAAGGGAACCAGGGCTTAACCACCAAAGGATGGAGATCAAAGCTCCAAATCTCCTGTTGAATCTTTCACGTAGTCAAAAGCAACAATAAAAAATCTCCGAACACACGAGTAGATTTCCAAGTTACCTTTCATCCAAGGGAGCCAGTTAGACAGATTCATGCATGGAAAGTGAGTAGCTTAGGCCAAAAATTCACAAATCTGCAGATAAGTCCTCTTTCTGAGAAAACCGCTCATTTTTCCGCACTGTATCCATCCCCTCCTTAAGATAAACTAGAACAGGGTGTGGCAGAATAGGGGAGGGAGTGGCAGGGGGTAAGTCATCACCAGTATCGATTGTTTGAGTCGGTTCAGAGTTTATATCAGCGGAAATGGATGCACCAGTGTCACGTTCTCCTTTCCTTCCAAACGAGGAACCAACTTTTTGACAGCGCCCATCACAGTCGTAAAATCGTGGCCACCCCTATTGCCCCTGCCACCATGTCTAACAGTCGTCACCTTGCAGTTGTTGATAGTGGGGATAGAGGCACATTGGATGCATGCTTTGAAAGGCCTGGAACCAGATCTGACTGAAGGGCTCGAAGGAGAAACACGTGAATTTGAAATTGCTTTGGGTGCGGAGGGACCAGCACTGTTGGAAGGCATTGTTTTTTAGTTCAATTGTAAACCCATGATAATAAAACGCACGTACTTAATTTTAAATTTTTAAGAATATAATGATTTAAAAAATTAATTAATATCAATTTACTTTTTAGATCTTTAAAATAACTTTTATGATATAACTATATATGAAATTAAAAGATTAATCTATAATTTAAATTAATAAAATGATACAACATTTTTCTTATAAAATTGTTAATAAAATGATACAACATTTTTCATATAAAATTTTTGGAAGTTCAGAGAGTGTATATATAAACTTATTATTCTATTACTACATAGAAGGTAACAAGGTATAATATTGTTACCCTTACAACGTTGATTATGATGATAGTAAAGCCATAATGTAATACTAATAAACAAAGAAAAAGCTCACGTAGCACATATTTCTGAAGGAAGAACACATTGAAAGACACGTAAAGTAAACATGTCAGAGGTTGTAGAGATGGGTAGGCAGGCGAGGAGTGGTGAACAGCTTGAGAGAAACCTTCTTATGAATAGAGGCCTCAATTTTTTCACGCATATCTAAATCTTGGGGATTTTGTCCAGTAGGAAGCATCCATTCAAATGCATGAATGAAGCTTGCAAGTGCAAAATTAACCATACGCAACCCCAAATTATAGCCCGGACACATTCTTCGCCATGCCCCGAAAGGTATTATTCGAAAATCTGATCTATGAAGATTAACAGGATTATTCACAAATCGATCTGGATCAAATTCCAGTGGCCTTTCCCATGAATTTGGATCTCTTGCTATGGCCCATACGTTCACCATCACACGTGTGTTGGGAGGAATCAAATGTCCCAATACATTGGAAGAATGTTGAGATATTGATGCATGGGGAAGCATGAGAGGAGTTGGAGGATGAAGTCTAAGAGTGTCTGTCACTACTGCACATAAATATTTTAGCTCACTCAGATGACATTCTTTTACTCTTCGTCCAACTCCCACCACTGAATTGATTTCGTCTCTAACTCTCTTCATGAGATGAGGATGACGGATGAGCTCAGACATTGCCCATTCCACCGTACGGCTAGCTGTATCTGCTCCTGCTGCAAACATGTCCAGCATTTCAACAATATTTCTTAAAGTCATTAATGCATGTCTTAGCTCATCTTATAAAAATATTAATGGGTTTCTAAGTGCAACATGGATTAAGGGCATACAAGTGAAATGCCCAATATATTAGATTCTGAAAGCTCTCCATCAGAATCGGAATTAGATTTAATTGCTTCCAAAATTTCTATAAAGTCTTTCTTTGTGTTCTCCCCACTGCGCATACGCGTATGCTCTTTTAGCTTCCGCACCAGGAATTCGTCGATGCGCTTGTGCAGCTGCTTCATTTCCTGACGAGAAGCAGCACCGAAACCAATCCAGGCGAAGAAAGGAACAAAATCCTCAATCCTAAAAGGAGCAGCCGTGCTTAAGAAATCCTTTATTAAATCTCTGAAACGCAACGCCTCTGCATTGTTGTCGTCGAATATTCTCGTCTTCAATGTCATCTGTGCAATAACATTAGAGGTGAAGACATTAACAAAATCTCCGACATTTAGGGCAGTATCAGTAGCTGCTTGTCTGAAGATGGAGGCAAGCAACAGCGCCATTTCTTCTTCTCTGGATTTCAACAACTCCTCCATACTTTTGGGGCTTAACAGATGAAAAATGCAAAGCTTTCTCAACATTTCCCATTTTGGAGACCAGCCAATATTGTTTTTGTTGTACAAGAGTATATCTGCTGCAGCTCCGCCATTCAACGGTCTGTTATAAATGTTAGTGTATTCTACCAGTTAGCTTTCAGTTATGCTTCCCTTAGGTTTTAGCTGATCATGCAAGCCCTGATAACTAGCATACTTCATTATGATTAAGCCTACTTAGGTTTAGTGTAGGTGATGTTAAGTGTGAGTTAACACATTTATCAAACTCTATTAACACTAATAGCTTTTGGTTGTATGTACACACTTCTTTTCATTCAATCAAATGTAAACAATGTTCTTTGTTGATGCCTATTTTAACCCAGATATTTTTGTAAATTCTACATGGTATCAGAACAGATCTGGGTTAACCAAATCTCAATGCCAACTGAACAAGCTGCAGGCACCTGACATTCCCAAGCATGACGCCCGCATGAGATATATAGATGGCAATCTACAAAGGAATAAGTCATTTTGTTTTGTTTTGTTTTTAGAGTGGAGAAGCGTGGAGGAGCGTTACTTTTTTGTCCAACCTGCTCTGGTTTGCAACCCTGCATTCTTTTTCACTCCCATAGCACAGCAGCGCCGAGCCATTTCGCAGCTATTCTCTCACATGCTAGACGATTTTCCGCGACCATCAGCTCGCTCACGCCATTGGGACCTCCTGACTCGCCAGTTGGCAGTTTTCTAACGTGATGGTTGTGACCTAAGCAGGGTCGGTAGAGGGACGATCTGTGTATGCTTTTTTCAAAATACTGCACCAAGGTTGAGATAATGACCAAAGGTCAAGCACGTCGACTGCAGACTTGTTGATTTTTGGCCAAGGCTCCTATCAGCGACGCCATAGCTGTCATAATCCTCATCTTGCAAGCGGCAGCAAGGTTCGAGGGCACTAAGATCGTGCATCATCTAGAGCAGATCTGACTGTGCATGCATAACAGCACCTACAGATCAACCGCTCCTTGCTCTCTTCTTTCTTTGCAAGGCATGTAAAAACTTAATTTCCCCTAATCAGTTTTTGATAATTTTTCCCGAAAAGCTTTTAAAATTAGCTAATTTTTAGTTATTATTTTTTAAGTGGCTATTTTATTTTATTTTAAGTGAGTTAGTTTTTGCTTCAGTACAAATAAGAGTAAGAAGAAGGGGTATTTCTGACTTTTCTTCATGTGGGAAGGTCCGCAATTTATTGACTTTTGTTTTACGGCGAGCATTTAAAATTTAAGTGTAATTTAATTAAATAGTCCATTAATGATGGAAAAAGTATTTGCTATGACTTTTGACTGGTAACTTAGAATTGAGTGCCATTTTTTTCAAAAGTGCATGATTTTTCATCTCCTTTCTATTGGTCTACTTAGTTTTGTAAAATGCACTCAAGTTATAAAGTGCCATATTCAACAGGTTATGGCCATACTAGTCTCTACAACATACTTCGTGCATTGATTGCTCATATCTATATGGACTCATTTTCAGCCTAGTCTGAAGTTCATCTCTAGAGCATGCACCATTGCTTTTTCTTACTCCAGTACTGATTTCTCATTTAGACACATTTTCAGCTATGCCCAACATCCCTTTCATGAGTTTGCTTTAGGGGGTTCATTGCAGAGTATATTGAGCAGTTGTGCAATTTTTTAGTGTCTTTTCTCAATCATTTCGACCTCATTTGAGAGATTCTATATGAGAAGAGTTGTTTCTTCTTCAGTGATCCTTCTTGGTAAGGAAAATTATGCTTTGTGGTGTGTTTACATGAAACACTTGTTCACACAAAAGAATCGTATTCCATTTTTATATGGACAAATTATTACACCCACTAATCTTCTTCGGTTCAATAAGTGGGCTATTATTTGTGACAAGGTTTTTTCCACTATGTTACTTCATGTTTCTATGGATCTTCATTGCCATGTGGAACATAGAGAGGGTCCATGCATTATTTAGATCATATTACAGAGTCTTTTACGTGATCTTCTAAAAATTTATCTCACACCTCCTCCTCCACTTTCTATTCTCTCTATTGAAAATATTATACTCTCACCTCATTCTTTTATTTATTGTGATGATACATCCATGGTGGATAGTGCTCTTCCTTCAGTCGAGCCCCCACTATAGGATGAGATTCTGCCAGACCTTAGTTGTCCTATTGAAGATTCTACATTTGTTCCTGTGCATATTATTTCTCATTCAGATCCTTCACTAACTTGTATTTATAAAAGCTTTACTAATTTTAGTATGAGTATACCTATTGTGAGCATCAACGAATCATCTCTTCATGTGGACATTCTTTATTTAGTTGTTAGTCATATGATACCTTGATCATACTGTGGCACATTCAAGCATTAGCAGAGAGACATTCCAACATTTTCAAGAGATCTACATCATGATACCTATCTACACTCCACTTGAGTGGGAATTCAGTAGTTTGATAGCTTGTGGTTTATTTATTTTGAAAGGAAGAGATAGTGTTCATTACAGAGAGACCTAATACAACATTCAACATGCAACATTCTGTGCATATATCCTCTCTCTTCTTTGTGAAGGTACACATCTTTCACATTTTGTAGGATACTGGGATCATCATTATGTACTTGGGTACCTCATTAACCCTCATTGTTGGGACCTAATTTTACATCCCACCTAAGCTATGCTTAAGGGGGGTGTTGGTGTGGGGATTTCTCATCCTAACTTCTTTTCTTTGTCTCTCTTTTAGTGGGGAGTTTTTTTTTCCCACTGGGTTTTCTCCTTTTACTCCTCTTTTGAGAGTTACATTATATGTGGGTACCTCAGTAAGCCTTATTTCTAGGACCCATCTTTTTGTTTCCACTCACCTAAGATATGGTTAAGGGGGGTGGGGGGGGGGTGGGAGGGGCGGGCGCGGGGGGGTGCGTGTCGGGGTGTGTTAGTGTATTCTACCAGTTAGCTTTTAGTTATACATCTATTAAGTTTTAGCTAATCATGCAAGTGCTAATAACTAGCATACTTCAATATGATTAAGCCTAGTTAGGTTTAGTGTAGGTGATGTGAAGTGAGAGTTCATATATTTATCAAACTCCACTAACACTAATAGCTTTTGGCTATATGTACACAATTATTTTCATTCAATCAACTGTAAACAATATTCTTTATTGATTCCTCTTTTAACTCAGAGATTCTGATAAATTCTACAATAAAAGTAAAATAAAAAGTCTTCAATATTGTAGTTGTAGCATCTACAAAGAATCTATAATATTAAGAGTGGTTCATAATTTAAGAAACATCAAACTACCATAACATTTTGAAAGAATATGCAAAGATTGATGAGGATTGGAACCCAAATCTAACAAATTACTTAATATTGGCAACCCTCATGGTCCTGGTGGCAGCTTTGCCTATGCTCTATTTACACAAATGAATAGTGTTATGAATACTATAGGAAATTTTACGAATATAATGATTATTTTTCATGTTAGTGAGCATGGTAAAATCTCAGATATGCCTGTATCCATATCGGTTATATTATACGAAAGAGGTCATGGATTGTTTGGCTTTATACCAGCTCGAGAAGAGAAAGTTCAATTACATAGATGTTATGATGGTCAATAAACTAGTGCGATTAATTTATTTTTATTCAAACTTTTTTCCAAATATTAGAATTTTGATCCCATAATTTGTGAATCTTTTTGTTCCTCACTATCTTATTTCTAAAAGTCAAAAATTGGACTACAAAACTCGCATTTATCAATAATGTTTATAACACTTTAGTTGCAATGTGTGGTTATTAGTCAATTATCCGTTATTTGTGTTCAAACTTAATTTGCATAGATTTGATACAATATTTTCCCCCTTATTTTATTGTTGTTTATTATTAGTCCATGTTCTGCATAGCTCTAGATAAGAGGATAAATTTTTAAAAGTAATAGTACTCAAAATTTAATTTTTCAATAAATGGTAAATAAACTTGGTTTGAATTTATCTTTTCATCCTAATCCATATAAGGTTTAATACCAATGAAAATCATAAGTCATTGCATCAATATTTTATAGGGTCAAGTTTACTAAACAAAGATGCACATAGGTTACCTCTAAAACATAATGCATATGTTCAAGGACATGTTGAAGGACTAAAGGATAAATTATTGATCATATAAAGTTTGATCCCATTTCTAGTGAAGCAACAAATGATTTTGATGTATTTATTCATATGAATGAGGTGTATTTATACAATGAAGAAACTGTGGTTAAGCCAACTATATCAAGATAACCATTGTATCTAGCTAGCACCTAACTACTAGTTATGCCAAACAATGTAATATATGAATAGTTATGCTAACATTCACCCATTTATTACATTTTTTTACAAATGTTCCCCTAAAACATATCAAATTTCACCTTAGCAAGTGACTTGGTGAGTATATTTGATATCTATGAATCTATTGGGCAGTACTGGAGTTCAATGTGGTGGTTCAAGAGTTGTTCTCAAATATAGTGGCAATGGACCTCGATGTGTTTTGTCCTCTCTAGAAATAATGGATTCATGACGAGATTTAACACACCCTAATTTTCATAAAAAATAACTGGTGATTGATCTTTGGGAATGTCTATGTCAGATAGAATGTGACATAACCAAATTATTTCACACATACCTTCTCATGTGGCATGGTATTTTGACTCTTTGAATGAGAGAGAAACTATATATTACTTCTTACTAATCATAAAATTGGCCCATATCTGAGATGAAATATATATCTAAAAGTTGATAACCTATCATCAACATATCTAGGATAGTCCAAGTTTGTATAACCCTACAAGAACAAATTTGAGTTCTTCTTGTATTCTAGACCACAATCAACTATACCTTGAACATATCTCAAAACATGTTTTTTTGCAACCCAATCACACTTCTTTCACTCTTCTATGAATCTTGAAAGATAACTGACATAAAATCATATGTTTGGTCTGCTATAAGTCAATTAAATGAGACTCCCAACAAGCTGTCTATAGTGAGTTTCATCTACTTGAGGTGACTCCTAAAATTAGGATAGTTGCAAACATTTATCCATTGAAGTTGACATTCATTTACAATCTATCATGCCATATTTCTCAAGGAGCATCATAACATATTTCATCTATGAGACAAAAATATGATTCTTCTTTTGCCATATCTCCAAGCTAAAATAATAATGAAGTAGCCCCAAGTTTTTTATGTCAAAGGATTTCTTCATGTCATTCTTTACTTCTTCAACAAGTTCATCTAAACTTCCTATGATCACAACATCATCCACATACAAAACTAGAATGAAAATTTATGTGCCTACCTTTTTTATCTAAAACTTTATATCTAAGGAGCTATGAATGAATCTATACCACAATAGATGATCATCAATATTAATGTACCATGCCTATGGTGCTTTTTTAAGTCCATAAAGTGACTTAATTATATGACATACCTTTCTTATTGATGTTCGTTAATAAAGCCTTATGGAGGGTCATGCACAATTCTTTTTTGAGATCACCATTGAAAAATTCACATTTCACATCGATCTATTAAGTTTTTAATCCCTTTTATGCTGTGACTGTGCAAACAAATCTAATGGTCTTGATCTTAGTAGTGGGTCAAAAGGCCTCCTCATAATTTATTCCTTCTTACTGAGTATATCCATTTGTAATAAGTCATGCTTTATATTTGTCGATGGATCCATCTACCTTGTACTTTGTCTTGAAAATCCACTTATAGCCAATGGATTGATTTTATATAGGCAGATTGACAAGTTCCAATGTCCCATTTTTATGAGGGAATCGTATTCAGCATCCATGGCCTTCATCCAATGAGGTTTACATAAATCCTATCAAAATATCTTTGGTTTGGTGTTGTCAATTACTGAATTCATTAGTGTGATATTAACATCATGTCTCGCCTATCTTTTGGTTTTAAATCTTGATGAACTATCTAGATTAGAGTTCAAGTGTGAGTCCCTGATGGTGATTTAGACCCATTTTAGATGTTGATACTAATGCAGATTTGATGAATAATTATCTTCCATTTTTCCAAGATCAACAAATAATTATCCCTGTAATTCACGTTCTTTGTGAAAATATTCTTCATTTTCAACATCTAACTATGGGAACAATCTATGAGAGGTGGTATATTATTGTTCCTTCTATGATAATGATTCAAATGATGACTCATCAAAAACCACATCTCAACTTTCATATATTTTATTTATCTCATGATTCATGAGATGATATGCTTTTCAAGTAGTAATATACCCCAATAAAGGCACTAGATTGTCTTTTGTTCAATCTTATTCTTATTTTTAGTAGGGACATGCATACAAGATGAGATATTAAAGGTTTATGACCAATCCATACCTCTTATGGAACCTTGTCTTGTAAGATCTTTGTAGATGCCCTATTGAGAAGATATAAACTTGTCCGAACTTCTTCTGCCTAAAATGGTGCATCTAACTTCACAGTGGAAAGCATGTAATGAGCCATCTTCATGAATGAATGATTGTGTCACTCTACTATTCCATTTTTCTATGGCGTATAGGGAGCAGTCAGGTGTTGTTTGATGCTATGTTAATTTAAGAATTCCAAGAATTCCTTTGATGTGAATTCCTCCACTAGATCTGAGCAGAGGAGTTGAAGAGGCCTCATTTAATGGGTGACAACAAGATGGTAGAAGACATTAAAACTAGTTAAGGCTTCACTCTTCTTATTGAGAAGTAACACCCATGTCTTGTGATAAAAATCATTAATGTATAATTAAAAGCATTTGTATCCTTGGAAAAATGTAGGCAGGGATCCACATAGATTGATATGTACCACATCATGATTGTCCTTGGCTTGTGAAAAAATATGATCAAACAGAACCTTATGTAGTTTTTTGGATAGGCATCTAGGGCATACAAGATAAGAATGAGATAGTAGAGGAAATCCATAGACCATGGACTTGGAGATGACTTGGTATAAAGTACTAGAATATACGTGCCCATATTGATAATGCCATGATGTTTTGTATTCTATCATAGAGGCAAAGAACAATAGCATTGGATGAAACTATATCTTGGGCAAATAATCAATCCTTCAAAAAACCTCTACCAATTACCTGACCTTCCCATGAGAGGAGACAAGATTTTATGCCATTATTGATCATGAACTCTACCTTAACCTTATGATTCAAGAGATGAATTACAAATAAGATTTTTTTGTCAAGCTAAGCACATATAGTCCCTTTTTGAGAGTACAAGTTCATGTGTTAAGAGGAATGGTGATAGTGTCAATTATTTCTATAAAATACTCTTTGTCAGTTATAATTTAAACTTGATCTCTAGTGGGTTGAGTCATCAGTGAATCAAATAGTTCCTTATAACTTGCCATATGCTTGATATCACCATAGTCAATCAATCAAACTTTGCTCATGTGTGATGAGGTTTGGGAGATAAGAACTATGTCCTTATATAGATTGTTGCATTCTAAGTTTATGGGTATCTTCTTTTCAGATTCATTATCATATTTATGTTGTGCCACTACATGTCTATACTACTTCCATCATTGAGGATGTATTTTTAATTTATGTGAATCATCTCTATTGGATGTGCCCTCTTGACTTGATGAATCTTGTGTCAAAGCATTATACTGGTAGTTTTTAGTATCATGCAAATTGGTGCAATAAATATGACACCATATTTTTACCTTTTCATATTTATGTTTTTGTTGTGTTTGATTTGATGGTCCTTTTGATAACTTCAAACCATGTTTCTTAGAAATTAAGGCATTATCCTTGAACTCTTCTTACACTAATTGGATGGCTTCTTCCTGTTAAATAAATTTCACCAATTATTTTGAAAGACACTGCTTGCTTTGTGATGTTCAGTGTCATGACAAATGTATGAAATTGAGAGAGGAGAGCTCTCAAATTCATTAGAACCAACATTTTGTCCTCAATCTTTTTTACATGTGTGATTAATTATGCTTTAAGCTCCACTACCCAGCATAAGAATTCCTCAACTTTGTCAACTTATTTCATACTAAGAGTATTAATCTTAGACTAAAGATGTAGTATATTTGTCTATTTATTCACTTCATATATGGTAGACAAAATACCCCAAGCCTCTCTCAATGTTGACCCATGTTGAATATGAGGTTGAACCTCATTAGTAACACTGAGTGTGATCAACATTAGGTTTTTTGAATTTGACTTTTCATATTTGGTTTGGTTATCAACTCTAACATTATGGGTCAACACACCAATGATAATGCCCCATAATTATTAAAATTAAATAATCTTTCACATCTTCTTCTTCATGCATAATAATTTGGCCCTTTGAGGAATTGTGCATTGGATAGGAAGAGTTTAGGTGTAGACATTTTTTTTTACTTTTACTTTATTTATACAAAAAAATTACAATTAAATCAGTATTATATGCTTTAAAGTTATGTACAAAAAAGTGTACCTTATAGGGTTTTACTCTAGTCTTCTTCCTTTATCATGTGTCAATCAGACTACCATGCTCCTTGCATTCACTATGACTTCCACACTTAGTACACTTCTGTAGGTGTTGACTAGGGTTCCACACTTCATGCTATGAAAATTTTTAGTAGATTAAAACCTTTGGATTCTAGTGTCTTCCTCCACACTTCATTCTATGAGATTTTTTCTCTTTTATAATGACTGCAGTGATCCAATTGAATGAATGAATGGAATTCTTTGATCAAATTTTCAACATTCTAACTTTCACTTTATCTTGGGCATCAATCAACTGTGATAAAAATACTTCAATTAGGTAGGTTTTCCCCTTACCTTGTCCTTCATTACTAAGCTTCCCATTACATCGATAAAGCAAGTGAAATGATATGTCTTCTACACTTCTGCTACACAACACGTCTACTTATTTCAACTTTTCTTCAAATTTCATGCTCTTTTAGCTTCTCTTTCGGCACAATTTCCATGCTCTAGACTTATGCTCTTTGCATATTCTAATAACTATCTACTATAGGTCTATACTTCCCAACAATATTTACTCTACACTTTCCTCAAGTATCACCACCCTATTTTGGTGGGCATAGGCATCTTACAATAGCCTGCTTTCTCCTTTGATTTGATGTACACATCCCAGGGCTATAACTTTAGGATTTCACTTAAATGTGCATTAAGTCTTCTCCAAGTAATTGCTACATGACTTCTTGTACCTTGAGTGATCAGGCTTCAATGCACGCCACTTTGATACCATATTAAAGGCCCAAATGCTTTTGATGTCTTTATTCATATGTGGGAAGTGTATTTATACAATGAATAAATGGTGGTTAAACTAACCATATAAAGCCAACCATTGTAACTAACTAGCACCTAACTGCTATTTCTGACAAATAATGTAATATACAAATTTTTATGCTAACATCTAGTACCAATAGTCTTAGCACTAATAGGCATGTTGAATGGAAAATGTGGATTGATTCTAGAGCTATTAGTATGATAACTATAAAGTATAGATTTACATATGCACACTTAGATGATTTTATGGATGTCTTGATTTTAACAAGATACTTCACAAAAATTAATGTGAAGAGTTGATATTACTACATTTTCATAAGAGATGGTGATGAATGGAAAATAACTTGAAGACATAAAAAGGGTCATATGATTGGTTAGATATGCCATTTGAGTTAACAAATGCACTGAATAAATTTGTGATATTGATGGGTGAATATATTTATCGATTTTTATATAAGTCTAGTTTCATACATGTCGATGACATTATGATTTTAATTAGAATAGTGGAAGAACAGTTATGACATTTAGGCATAGTATTAGAAAAGTTATGAGATGAAAATGTTCTTCTGAATTTTAATAAATATAGTTTTATGCATAGATATTTTGTATACTTATTATTTTTTACTTCTCAATAAGGTTTGAATATGTGCCAAAGAAGTAGGATCTGGATTAGATTAGCCATCACTGCAAAATACTTTTTTTGTACATAGTTTTTATGTATTGTTGTACCATAATTTGGTTTTAGAAACCCTAATAGGATATAATATTGAAATGTAATTTATCTATTAAGATAAAGTATTGAATAATACATTTGAATGTAAAATAGTGAAACTATTTGTGATGATGTGATAAGTGGCATATGATAAATAATAACAACAAAATAATGAGTACTTGGCTTTTTTATTTCACTATATAAATGTTATTTTATTCAAAAAATTCATATCAGATGAAAGTAGGCATGTGATTCTTTTGGTTTAGGATATGTATAGACTACTTGTACAAGGTCTCTTCTATCAATTAGGGTTAGTATATATAGTTGATACTAACTTAGGATGGTCGTTACTGACCTATGTCAAAATGAGGGATTATGACCATACAAATACCTTTTACTACATTTGTGTTATCTATATGTATGATCTCAAACCTTGATAATGTACACAAATCTAGAAAAATAATCATCTTTCCCTTCAAAATCTAGGTGTGCTTGTGATGGCTAGAAACCTACACAAATTGGGAAAGTGTATTTGGATTAGTTGACCACAATCACCCTCATTTTTATGATTGATTATTTCCTACTTATTGAATAATTTGAGGAGGTAATTAGAGACATAAGTATTTCTCTGACCTACTGTGTTTTTTCAAGTGTGTTATTTTTCTATATGCTTGTATCTAATCAATTGAATTTGATACTTGACAATGTATTCATTCACTTATCTTTACTATGCTTCAACTTAGGATGGTCATTACTGACCTATGTCAAAATGAGGGATTGTGACCATACAAATACCTTTATACTACCTTTGTGTTATCTATATGTATGATCTCAAACCTTGATAATGTACACAAATCTAGAAAAAAATTCACCTTTCCCTTCAAAATCTAGGCGTGCTTGTGATGGCTAGAAACCTGTACAAATTGGGAAAGTGTATTTGGATTAGTTAACCACAATCACCCTCATTTTTATGATTAATTGTTTCCTACTTATTGAATAATTTGAGGAGGGAATTAGAGACATAAGTATTTCTCCCACCTAGTGTGTTATTTCAAGTGTGTTATTTTTCTATATGCTTGTAGCTAATCCATTGAATTTGATACTTGACAATGTATTTGTTCACTTATCTTTACTATGCTTCAAACTTGGCTTGTGATTACTCATAGTCATAAATTACTAATTTATAATATAAGGCATATTTTCTCAATGAAAAATAGTGTATAGATGTGTTTTAGATAATTTACAAGTCCTTTTTAAATGAGACATCTATTTATCTATATATTAATCCAATTGGGTAATTTCTCATGTCACTGATTTGTTATGAAAATAGACCAACCCTGAGGAAACATTTTATTTTAAATGTAAATTATTTCTAAGAGTGGGTTGGTTATAAGCAGATTGAGTCAATGTCGATTGACAATATTGACAAAACAAACATTTATACATCAAGACTAAAATGAAGATGTAGAGATGTCTATGGAAGATGTGAATTGTGTTGATGTATTTTATTGCATATTCTAGTTTGTACTATGAAGGCAGCGTGGTATAAGGAATATCTTAATTGACATCCCTATCCATGAATAGATCGTTTGAAATTAGAGCATATTTTTAGTTCTTGTTGGTTATTTTTTCTTTTTGAATTTACAAGTGTTAGTAAAAGATCACTGTAGACATCTAAGTTATAATTTCATGGATAAGGTGTAAGTGAAGTAGTAAATTTTATATTTTCAGAGCATTATTTAGTAAAATATACATATTTTGAAATAAATGACACATAGAGAAGGCTTATGCTATAGAAGGTTAAGTGTGGCTGAAACATTAAGACTAAAATTTCTTATTCGATTCGTGAGAGATATGAAAGACTAAATGAAGGTTATGGAAATAATGCAATTTTGATGTGTTATGAGTGTAGACGATGAAAGTGATATTTAAGTCACATAAAAAGCACTTGAAGATCATGACATGTAAGAGGATGAAGAAATTGAGGATCAATTTTTTAGGAAACATAAGAGAATACATTTTTAATAATATTAGTACTGATAATTTAATTTTTCAATAAATATTAAATAAACTTGGTTTGAATTGATTTTGTCATTCTAATCCATATAAGGTTTAGTGTTTATTGAAAACACATTATGTTTTGGTGAATGAATATTCTCTAGTAAGTTTTAAGATTAGTACATATAAAGATGAAGTAATATGTGACATAACACCAGTGGAATTTTTTCATATTTCTCTTAAAAGGCCTTCGTAGTTTGACCACAAGGTGTAGAATGATGGTCATGTAAATACATACACATTATGTAACGATAAATTAACACATACATTAAATCCATTTAAGGGTAAATACTTTTATGTAAAAAAGAGTTCATATTTCTTGATGATTTTAGAAAAAGAGTTCTTGATAGAGGTGAGAAATCAAAGTGCATTTTATG
Source organism: Torreya grandis (assembly GCA_037957365.1). NCBI lineage: Eukaryota > Viridiplantae > Streptophyta > Pinopsida > Cupressales > Taxaceae > Torreya > Torreya grandis. The sequence continues at coordinate 1,089,242 of JARHVA010005413.1, read as the reverse complement.
CATTAGTTTCTAAGTCATCACAAGTGAATTCAATCACAACATCATAAGAACTACTTATGAATGAATTAAATGAGATATTGAGTGAGTTTTAGGTGATTGCCTCTACCACATTGATTACTACGAATGAAAATCATAAGTCATTGTATGGATTTGATTATAGGGTCAAGTTTACTAAACAAGGATGCACATAGATTGGATCTAAAACATAATGTATAGGTGTAAAGGCAAGTCAAAGGACTAATGGATAAATGGTTGATGAGATAAAGTTTGATCCCATGTCTAGTACCAATAGTTTGAATTATAATAGGCATGGTAAATGGAGAATGCATGTTGATTCTAAAACCAATAGCATGATAACCATAAAGTATAGATTTATATATCCACACTTCGATTATTTTATGGATGTCTTGATTATAGAGAGATAATTCACAAAAAGTAAATTGAAGAGTTTATATTACTACATTTTCATAAGGTATGGTGCTTTAATGAAAATAATTTCAAGACACAAGAAGGATTATATGATTGGTTGGATATGTCATTTTAATTAAGATTTGCACCAATTAAATTCATGACATTGATGAGTGAATCTATCTATCTATTTTCAGGTAAGTATATTTTCATGCATCTTGATGGCATTATGATTTTAATTAGAATAGAAGAAGAAAAATTATGACATTTAAGCATGGTGTTAGATAAGTTACAAGATGTAAATATTCTTTTGAATTTGAAGAAATATATTTTTATTCATAGATAATTTGAATAGTTATTATTTTTTATTTCTCAATAAGGTTTTAATATATATCCAGAGAAGTAGGAGCTATATTGGATTGGCCATCATTGCAAAATACATTTATTGTGCATAGGTTTTATGTATTGCTCTACCATAATTTGGTTTTAGAAACCCTAATAGGATATACACTTGAAATGTAATTTAGATATTAATACATAACATTGAATAATAAATATGAGTGTAAAATAGTGAAACTATTTTTGATGATTTGATAAGCAGCGTATGATAAATATAGTAATCACAACAAAATAATGAGTACTTATCTTTTCAATTTCATTATATAAATGTGATTATATTTTAATAAATGATATTAGATAAAACTAGGCATATGATTATTTGCATTTTAGAACTATATCTCTACCTACATAGGGTCTATTCTATCAACCTAAGTATATATATTTGATACTAAATTGGGATTTTCACTACTAGCCTATGTGGAAATGAGGGATTATGACCACACAACTAGATTTTAATATCTTAATGCTATTTATATGTATGATATCTAACCTTGATGATTCACATAAATCTATAAAACGATCAGCTTTGCCTTCAAACTCTAGGTGTGCTTATGTCTAAAACCCTGCACAAATTGGAGAAGTGTATTTGGATTAGTTGACCCAAATCAGGTCCTTATTTTATGATTGATTATTTCTTACTTATTGGTTAATTTAAATATGTAAATAGAGACATAATAATTTCTCCCACCTAGTGTGTTTGTTCAAGTGTGATCCTTATCTATATGCATGCAGCTAATTATTTGGATTTGATACTTGACAACGTGTTCTTTCATTTGTCTTTAATATGATTTAGACTTGGATTGTGATTACTCTTAGTGATAAAATCCTAATTTATAATAGTAAGGAATATTTTATAAATTCAAAAAAGTGTATATATGTGTTCCAAATAATTTACAAGTGCATTTTAAATGATACCTCTATTTATCTATATACGAATCCAATTGGATAATTTCTCATGTCACTAACACATTATGAAAATGGGCCAACTATAGGAGAAATTTTATTTTAAATATAAATTATTTCTAAGATAAGGTTGGTTCTTACTAGATCGAGTCAATATTTATTGAAAATATTGACCAAGACTAACAAAACTAAAATTTACACATGTGGACTGAAATGAAGGTCTAGAGATGTATTTGGAGGATATTCATTAAGTTTCAAATAGATAGTAACTTTCATGTATGTGTGTAAAAATAGAAAAAAAACATCAACTCATAAGATAGAATATGAGTAGGAGAGAATGGTGGATTAAAAACTTGTATATTTTGTTAGGTTGTGGAGCTAAAAGCTTCACCAGAATACAAACAGGAGGAGTTGCTGAAGTGTCACAGACATCGGCATCGGTCAGGCCAACCGACATCAGTCAAGGAAACCAACGTCAGTTAGGAGTGGAAAGGAAGATGCCAACATCGATCAGGGATCAGCCTACGTCGGTCATCTCCAAGCAGACAGAGACTAATGTCGGTCTCCTGTGCGGTTCCAAAACTGCGAGTTGATGAACAGTTTGTTAATGAACTAGTTGTTTGCATGTTAAGAGGCTAATTTTAGTCTTAAGTTGTAATTCTAATTATTGTATGCATGAGATCTATATAATAAACTCAAGGGCTGTATTGTAAAATTGTACTAGAGTGAGAGAGCAAATATTAGCTCCTTCAGAAGAGAGAGAGAGCAAGAGTGCTAGATAGCCAAGAGGGCTTGTAGAAGAGAGCAAGGATTACCTCCTCCTAGTTCCAAAGGGGTGCTGAGTGTGTATGATCAGGGAGAGTTGTAGGTTGTGCAAGTTATGGTAGAAGATCCATCGGGGTACTGGTTGAAGAATCATAAGGACTTGGTGAGGCAAGGATAAGGGTTCTTCAAGGTGTAGAGATATCTACGTGGTAAGTAAGGTCTGGTGATTTGCAGGTTGTTGCAAGAGCAAGGAGATCTACTTGGATTATGGTTGTGTACTTGGTAAACTGGCAGCATTGTTACTAACTAGTGGAGGTGAATAACAACTCTATGTTTGAGTTGATTGTTGTGACCATAATTGAGAGAGTGAACTATTAAAAGAGAACTACAGGTGAACCCTAAAAGTGTGGGAGCTATAGAGGTGTGGGAAGAAGAAGTGTGGCATCTTCTTTATTGTATTTTCTTCTGATTGAGTATTAATACAATTGGGTATTGTCTCTCATATTTTGTGTTGTTTCATATTTCTAGTTACTCATCATTCTAGTTAAATTTCGTGTTTAGTTGCTAATACAAAGGTAATCAAGTGTGCCCTTAGTGGGCAGTAGTTCTTGACAGTTGGTATCAGACCATGTTTGCTGTTCTAGATTGCCTGACATGTGGTATCAAAGCTAAGGTTGCATGAGCAGGTGGACCAGGTTGGTACCAATCTTGATAAGTTGGTATCAGAGGGTGGTTAAGTTACTAGCAGGTTGTATCAGATCTGGTTAGTGTTTGTTGATTATAGGTCACTCACAGGGGTTTTAGATTGAGTGGAAGTATAGCAATGGTAGAAGAAAGTAAGCTACGAATAGAGAAACTGAATAGCATGAATGGTCAGATTGATGGAAAGAAAGAGCAAGTAAAGAAAGGTTGTTGGTTGGTAGAAGATCAGCATGAAGGAATGAAAGAAGTAGATGTTGCAGGGGTTGTTGCAAAGTATGCTCTGGATAAAGTAGAATCTTGGTCTATAGATTATGTTGCCTCTTTCCATGCAGCCCGAAATAGAGCATCTTTTCATGAGTATGTCCAGGGAGACTTTGGAGAGATTTATTTAGGGGTTGGTGAGCCTTGTCACATGGTTGGAAAAGGGGAAGTGAAGCTGAAATTGTAGACAGGTAACACATAGGTGTTGGATGAGGTCATGCAAGTACCAGTCTTGGAGATGAGTCTAATTTCTTCAAGAAAGTTGGGTGATGAGAGATGCATAGTAACTCTCACAGCGGATGCACTTGAATTAGACAGTGGTAAGAAAGTAGGTATCCTTTATCTATCTACTTATATTATTGATTCACCTTCTGTTGCAGAGATGTGGCTTTGTAGGCTAGGTCACATATGTAAGAAGTGAATGCATGTTATTAAGCAGAAGACAAATATCTTTGGCAAACTTAAGAACTGGAAAGCCTTGGTGTTCATGGAGGAGATGATGGATAGAGATCAGCTGAGGGGATTAAATTATTTTGAGTAGGACTGTGTTAATTTTGATAGGGTTTTGATCTAAGGGGAGCTCATGGGTAAAAAGTCATCACTCATAGGAGAACACAGATACCGACATCAGTCAGGTAGAACTGACGTCAAACAGATAAGCACCGATGTCAGTCATGTGCAAATTAGTAGAGTCGATGGTGTCGGGTAGGTGGTGACCGATGTCGATCATGGAGAACCGATGTTGGTAGTATGGGTTAGTCGTAGAGAACCGATGTTGGTTGCGTGCAGGTTGGGAGATGGCCAAAATCGATCACTGGAACAGATGTTGGGCGGATAGCAAGCTATCAAGGAGTCTCAAATGCCCATATGGAGGACTGAAAGGGTAAGTGGACCTCATATTTGTTGTTCACCTTCTTACTTGTTGCTCATTGATGATCAAGAACCAGGAAGACGTGAAGCGGCAATGCAGGTAGAATATAGGAAACAATGGGAGCATGGCATGAATTCTTCAAAAGAGAACCAAGTGGGAGATTTGGTAGAGTTGTCAGCTGGGATGAAAGCACTAAAAGACGAATGGATTCCTAGGTTAAAGAAGAGAGTGGATGGATACGTGAGATGGAAGGCCAGGGTATATGGTTTTGAGGAAGCTACAGGATAGTGGTACAGGTTTTTTGATAGGTGGATGATAAAGCAGGGTTTTAGTCAATGTCAGTGTAACTATTATGATTGTTTTACCAGGGTGGATGATGGTCGCAACATTATCCTGTTACTGTATATGGATGGTATGCTTGTTGTAGGTTCATACATACAGGGAGTTGCTGAGCTAAGGGTAAGGTTAGTTCAGAGGTATGTCATGAAGAATTTGAGAGCAGCAAAATTCTTTGGCATAAGAGACATGGAAGATCATAGGTTGATTTTGTCTCTAGTGGGAGCTGATGTGAAGAAGGTGTTGCCAGGGTTCAATATACAAGATGTAGAATTGGTAAGCACACCAAGGGCTTGACAGTTCAAGTCGAGCTTAGAACAGTGTTTGAAATCACATGAGGTTTGGTGTAGACCTGAGTTTTTCAAAGTAGTGGGAGTTGTCTGAGAGTTTGGAGCCTATTTGGGGAAGGTGGATTCTTAGGTATTTGAGAGGGACCAGAAGTAGGGATTCATGCTATGCAGGGTCAAGGTCTTCACTACATGGAGTTATAGGTTCAGATGTGGCAGGTTACTTGAATGACATGAGGTGCAACACAGGTTGTGTGGTGGTTGGTCTTCAGGATTGAGCTTGAAGAGGTATACAAGCCAGTAAATGAATTAGATGAAGGTATAGGTATAGGTACAGGTGAAACTATTTATCTCTAAGTGGGATATTGTTAGGTTGTGGAGCTAAAAGCTTCACCAGGATGTGAACAAGAGGAGTTGCTGAAGTGTCACAGACACCGGCATTGGTCAGGCCAACCGACGTCGGTCAGGAGTGGACAGGAAGATGCTGACATTAGTCAGGGATCAGTTGACATTGGTCATCTCTAGGTAGATAGAGACTGATGTCGGTCTCTTGTGTGGTTCCAGAACTGTGAGTTGATGAATAGTTTGTTAATGAACGATTGTTTGCATGTTAAGAGGCTAATTTTAGTCTTAAGTTGCGAGTCTAATTATTGTAATTAAGAAATTCTAATTATTGTATGCATGAGATCTATATAATAGACTCATGGGCTATATTGTAAAATTATACTAGAGTGAGAAAGCAAAGATTAGCTCCTTCAGAAGAGAGAGAGCAAGAGTGCTAAATAGCCAAGAGGGATTGTAGAAGAGAGCAGGGATTAGTTCCTCCTAGTTCCAAAGGGGTGCTAAGTGTGTATGAATAGGGAGAGTTGTAGGTTGTGCATGTTCTGATAGAAGATCCACCAGGGTACTGGTTGAAGAATCATAAGGACTTGGTGAGGCAAGGACAAGAGTTCTTCAGGGTGTAGAGATATCTACATGGTAAGTAAGGTCTGGTGATTTGCAAGTTGTTGCAAGAGTATGGAGATCTACTTGGAGTATAGTTGTGTACTTGGTGTACTGGTAGCGTTGTTACTGACTAGTGCAGGTGAACAACAACTCTGTGTTTGAGTTGATTGTTGTGATCGTAATTGAGAGAGTGAACTATTGAAGGAGAATTACAGGTGAACCCTAGAAGTGTGGCATCTTCTTTATTGTATTTTCTTCTGATTGAGTATTAATACAATTGGGTATTATCTCTCATATTCTGTGTTGTTTCATATTTCTAGTTACTTATCATTCTGGTTAAATTCCATGTTTAGTTGCTAATACAAAGGTAATCAAGTGTGCCCTTAGTGGGCAGTAGTTACTGACAGTTGGTATCAGAGAATGTTTGTTGTTCTAGATTGCTTGACATATTTTCTCAAGTAATGTGTAGTAAATGTGTGTCAATATGTTCATTAACATGTGCTAAATACCATAGTTTAGTATCAAAACAATTCCCCATTTTATTATAGTATTATAATTATTATAGTAATCGAATAAAATGTACATGATTGTGTATAAGACACTTTATATTTTGTATAGAGCTCCAATTATGTGGGTCACTTAATGAAAAAACTTACAATCATGTGTAGTCAATGTCCATAGATTGAAAATTTTAATCTAAAGTTATATTTTATAAATTTAAAAGAGAAAAAGTATGAGTACACTTGTGTGTTATTGAAAAGCATGTTTCCCACATTTTGGAGATGATTCTTCCTTATTGAATAATTATATAAACTTATGTTTCCTTGCTGTCAAATGCAGAGTTGTAACATTTTAGATTATAAGGTTGTAAAGGTAACATGTCCTAACCCTCATGAATGTGGGGATAAGTACACAACGTAAAAACCCAATTAACTACTTAGTTAAATATGGATCCATGAGGTAAGGTTTTCTCAAAGGAAACTAATTCAACCACTATATATGGGTCATATATTTAATCGTATTATTTCTCTCAAAATATTTCCATGTTAAAAAAATGTATTATCTAAATGGAATGAAATTTATTCATGAACACATCTTGAACGCATGTTTTATAGTATATTTTATCCTATGTTTTATCGATGTAAAATAAAATACATGATTTAAATAGAATGATGTTTATTGTTAATTCCCCAATCATAATTGTGGATCTAATAAGTGTATGATATAAGATGTGATATATCAACACAAATACACAGAAGTAAAACACACACTATAATATTATTCTCTATTAAAAAATTCTTCATGAAAAATAAATATATATGACATGTCTTCCCTCTAAATAGGTGACATCATATCCCATAAAATATCTCAATAGTTAATTTATAAGCTATACATGATATATTATTGTTACAACAACATATAAGACTAACAAACAAATAACAATATAAATTACTAACTATTTACCATATGTTAAATTATAAAAAACCATGTGCATATTAAATTTTACTAACATCTCTCCCTTAGTTTTTACATGGTAAAATATGTCTCATTCTCAAACTATAATGTGTTACCAATATATCTAACCATATTATCTTGATGCAAAAAAAAATTCACTCTTCATCAACCTTCCATGGTTTTCAACAAGTTTACAAAAAACATGGACATGAATAAGGACGTTTCAACCTATTCACCTCATCTAGGTTTATAGATCACCACTAACCTTTTCAAGTTTCATGAGTGCTATAGTAATTATTTATTAGTATACTAATATGTTTTTACATTACGGGATTACATATGAACAACTCACATATGTAGGTGAATAGGAATGAACCTTTATTCTTATTCAAAAAACACACTGAAAAAATGTAACTACCACACAACTAAAATAAATGCCACCAAATAATATAAGTCCCATTGTTGGTGATTAATGGGAGGCTTTAAAAATTTCATTCCTCTAATGCCTCAAACATCTTCTAGGTATGTTTCTTACTCAATAGATTCAGATTTGAGGCTTGACAATTTCCAAATTACAATTATTTGTATAAACTTCCCTCCAACAATGTGAAATAATTTGGATGTTAGTTTCTATTGATCATGCATACATTACAATGATATTTTTTTTAATTTGTAAATATTTTGAGATACATTTTTTGATATACTCTAATAACACATTACTCAAATCATTAAAACTTCTCAACTCACTAATACAAAATTTGAAAATGATGGTCATTACCAAATAAGACTTATATATCATAATGCGAAATTATAAAATTATAAGCTCATTAAAAATTTACTAAAACTAAATAAAGTAATGCCTATTAATACCTTGACACTAAAATATAAACACAATTGATTTTTTGTGTTTAGCATTGCAACTTCTAGAAGGTCATTATTCTACAGGCTTCTTCAAACCATTTGTAGTGCAAGTGTACATTCAACAGTCAACTAAAATGGTTTAGTATGAAAAATGACCCAAGAATAAAGTGTTAAATCCATGTACTTGCATAAAATATCCAATGTGGTATGTCCAAAGATAATTGGATTCAAACTAATCTATTAAGCAATAGGTACTTAACAAGATCACATACAAATTGATATTAACATATTTAATGCATAAATAAGTAGATAAATAATGGATTTGGATTTTTATAATAATTTTAATATATTCCACCATGAATAAACAACATCTAGAGCTCAAAGATGAATTGTGATTCATTCAAAGACCAAAATAATGTGTGGAAGACACCCCAGATCTATAGGCATGTAGAAAAATGTGGAGTGAAAGATGAAAGTGAAAAAATTGATAGAAAAATGTGAACACTGAAATGAAATATTTAGAAAAAATGACAGAAACTAGAATTATAATAAATATTATTGATATGCCCAGTAAAATAAGACCCAATGGATGTGAATGGATGATGACCAATGAACAAAACAAAAATGGTTGCAAGGAGACATACATAGGAAGGTTCACACTATGTTAACCTATATGAAAATTCTCTAAATATTAAACACTATCTTATGAACATTTATTGTTATTAACCAAATTTTCACCCTATGTAGGGCTACTCCATCCTCTTTCAATTTGTAATAACATTTAAACACCTCATATGTTGTAAGTAAGAATTCTTAGAGGTGAGTCTCTAGATTATGGGTTGGCTCCCATACACAACACATATAACTAACCACTAATCTACTTACCTTAAATAAAAAAAGGATAGAATAAGATTTAAAACTACTGTATTAGAGGTGATCCACCAAGATGAATTTCACAATCCTACTTTAACCTACACTACGAAAGGTAATTTGTAAAACTGATCTAAAAAACTAAAGTTCTCCTAATAAAAGTGTTTCAATAGGAAGGTAGAATGCAATGTATTTATCAAGGTAGATGAATATTAGGTATTATCATAGACACTATTAGTCTTATTCACACTTAAATACACACAAAACAACCATTTACACATCATGAGACCTATTAGAAGGTAGGTTAATTAAACAAAGCATGAAAGAGTGAGATGGATACAAAGAGAGATAGCTATCACTTGACATCCAAAATAGACTACTTGACACACTTATGCAAGAATTTGATAAGCTAAAATAGCATGAAATATTTATTGAAAGGGAAAACTAGTAGTTAATTTAGTAGGTCTTTTCCATATTGAATGTGTATGTCATACAATGCCAAAAGAGGTAGCTTATATAGAGAAATGAGGAAGAAAGAGAGAGATAGGGGATAGAGGAGGGAGATTGCGGAGTGTCCACATGAGTTAAAAATAAGAATGGAGATATAGATATATCTCAATAGGTTTCCAAGGAAATATCTCCCTCTAAATATTCTTCATCATCTAATTAGCATAGAAGTTAGATTTCTTGCTTGATACCTTGGTCATCTTCTTCGAAATTGCCCTTATTTGTATATGAAAAGTGAAAAATGGACCTTTTCATCATCATCTCACAATTACTACATTTATAAACTATCTTTCACATTGATCCTACATTTTAAAACTTCCTTGCTCTGACATTTTAAGGGCAATCATCACATAATTCCTTGGGTATCAAGAAACTCCTTGGTCTACTACGCCTAGCCTTGTCCAAATGGTTCAAAATTTTATTTCAAATTCATCAAGGCACTCTCTCTATATTAAAATAATTCAAATACCTTTTCAAACTTGAATAAATTCATTTTGGTTTATGTAATAGCTTATAAGACTCGATCTTGTACATTTTGTTCTCAGTTAGCTGCAAATACTTATAGCCCTAAAAACCTATAAACCTCCTTATGTAGAATTTTTTACAATTTTTTTTAATAAAATAAATACATATTTGAGAACCCAATATTTATTTATATCTCCATAGAAAATTTTAGGTCCTGAGAGTGAGTGGAAGTGTCTCTTTTCTATTGTTCCTTTTGTCCAATTAGGCCTCCTTGCCTAGAAGACTATGTTTTTGATCCATACCTCTATAATATATGTGAAACCACAAAAAAAATTTGATTCAATTTTTTCAATATATAAAAAAACTCCATGACAAATTTTAGGTCCTTGGGCCCTATGTAAATGTGAGAGCCATGAAATGGATTCAAAACCTAGTCTCTTTTTAAACCTGTTTAAGACTACCTTGAAAAACTGGGTTTGTTTAAACATATTCATGCTATATTTTACATATTTTTTGGATTTTAGAGATATAATACATCCCAAGACACCATCTCCAATATTTTTCAAGTTTTCAAATATTCAAAACCCCACAAATAACCTAAAAACCCTGTAAAATACATCATAAAATATGGTCTATATAATTACAAGTCCAAACAAAATAAATGATGAGAACCTACATATATTATATAATTATTTTGAATAGGTTTTAGGATCATTCCATGTAATTTTTTTAACTTTATAGATCAATATCTAACATGATGTTCTTACTAGGGTTTTAGGAGGGTTTAAACCTATTTTGGTTGTTAACAATTGTTCATAAACCCTAAGGCATTAAATCCTAAAACAATGCCATAATTGTTTATTATATAACCCTCCTCAACTTTGCATATGTTCTTAGGTTTCCATACATATCCTTCATACAGTTCCGAGTGTAAGAAGTTAGCTCTAAAGCTGCAAATAGACCATTTGAGAAGGGTCTAAGTTCTTAAGTTTTCTTCATGCATGTCAGGGGCGTAAACCAACAACTAATAATATAAGGTTCAAGTTTTAAAACCTCGTTATCATCTTTGAAATCCATTTATCTCCATTCATCAGGTTAAGTTCACACAAAGTGAGAGAAGGTTAATAGTAAATTGTAGTTCTTCACTTGGTGAGACTTGAGGAGGTCTTTTTGAGGTTGTCACTCAAATCCAAAATTTTAAATCTCATTAGAAGATATTAAAAAAATGAGTCATAATCCATGATATAAAAGCCTATGATAAAAGGGTCTTAAAAAAATGAAGATTAAAAACTCATTACATTCATATATTAGAAAGGCACCTTATAGAAGATAGAGAATGTATAATATTTCCTTTCAATATGTCCACTCATTTGGTACCATAAAAAAATACATTAACATTAACATAATATCATAAATCAAAAAATTAAAATGAGTTTGGAGAATTTATTCCCAAAAATATGTCATTAAAACAATTTTATCATCAAATAAATACCCTAAATTTGGACTCTAAAAGTAGTTTTAAAATTAAAATGGTGACCAATTCAAACCATGGGCCTATGATTACTTGTACTTTTTCATCTACATCACATTGTTTAGTCATCATTTCTCCATCCAAACTCAAATTTATAATATTGTGAGGATGGCTAGAATTCAAAGATGAAATTAGATTAAGGTAGGCTCAATTCAATAGAATGTTGGGATTGGAAT
>JARHVA010005413.1:1022500-1072500 GCA_037957365.1 Torreya grandis | reverse complement strand
ATGGAATGTAGAAAGTTTAATTTCATCCAAATTCAAATTTATTAAAATATTTATATGCAAAATACTTCAATAGCCTAAATTACTAATAATAATATTCAATTATCTAATTTTATTTTTTATTAAATATTTTTTAGTTAAAAAAATCCTAATAATAAATTTAATTTTAAAAATAAGTTATTATCTTAAAATTTTATTATAATACTCACAAAAAAAAAAATTTAAAATTTGAGCTATGAAGATAAAAAATGTGGACTTGAGGGAAAATATATTATAAATATGTAAACTTAAAATTTTATAGTTAAAGAGGAGAATGCCACTTTAAATATTAATAAATTTCACAAACATATTTGTCAAAATTTTGAAATTAATGAGGAGACATAGAAGGCTCACTCCCTCCCTCCCTCCCTCCACCAAAACCCTAGCCCTGAGGTTTAGTTTGTATTAGTGTAACTTTGAGGAGCACAAAAATGAGGGTGTTGTATGTCAGGGAGGAAGGGTCAAGTAGTTACGACTCCTCTAGAGAATAACCTAGGATTTTTGTGGTTGTTAATTTGTTTATAAGGGCTAATTATGGTGTTTCCTATGGTTGGGTGGGTTCTGAGGTTGAAGACGTAGTGCTTTGTATCAATGGCTTAGCCTATGGTGGTGAGCAGTCATTTTCTTATTGTGAGGTTGTGTAGATGTCTATTTCATTATTTGGCTCTATTCTACCTTGGTTTGTTTTGTTTCTTGTGTGCTATGTTTCCATTTTTAGTAGAGGTTTTTATGGGATTGGATGGTAGTGGTTTTTCTTTTACATTTTTCCTTCATTTTTTTGCTTCTAACATTGTGATGGCTATTATGTGCTTTTCCCTCTCCATTCTTGTTCTAGGGTTTGGTTAGGATTTTTTTTAGGGTTTAATTTTCCTTACTTAACTTTGTCTCATCATCAAGGGCATTGTGATGGGTTGGTTGTTCATATGTTTGGGACTAACTGGCCAACAAGGGTATTATGAGGGTTTGGTTCATTGTTTATACTTGCTAGATTTTGCACAGCCAACAAGGAGGTTGTAATAGATGGAGCCATCTATTCCAACTAATCACTTTATTATGTATGTTTTAATTTATTAATTTTTTAATAATAAAATCATCAAAAAACCTTCTAATAGTAAAATCCATCTTAATAAGAAAAAAATATTCTAGGTCTTTCCCACTGAATGAAATTATGCTACATTGGGAAACTTTACGATCAAGTATTGTATGAAACATTAAGGTTAGGAATATACTTCTGGTTGATCCCCCTAGATTCTATTCTTTTGATATTATGAGGCATGCTGATAAACACCTTATTACATGTGTAAATAGGGGAGGCAGGGACATGGAAAGGGGATCATGATTTTGTCTTTAGATACCTTGATGTTACTACTGATATTTTTTGTGTTTGATTTGACCAGTTTAAAATCTATGCTCAGATATTTTTAGTGTTGGGATTTAGTCCTAACATTTAGATATGAGAATACAATAATACATGGAATAAACAAAAGTGATTTATTTAAATCACGTAGAGTTAAGATAGGATTAATTTTATTTCCTATGCTTTATGAGATTGATGTCCTATATATTGTAATTTTTTACATTCAAATAATTAAGTTTTTTAGATTGATCGACAATTTGGTGTGCTCTACACATACTAAGGCCTTTAGGTCTTCTCCATTAATGGGGTCATTTCAATCAATGGTATCAAAGTAGGTTTAATAGATCTCTCTATAATTTTTGCCTTAATCATAACAAACCCCATCACTTCTAAACATCATGGCTTTATCTTACATATCTATTCATCATCCACAGTCCTCTCCATGGCTCGCTCCATTTTTCCAATGTCAACAGCCTCCGTCTGTAGACTCTATCACCACCTTCCTCTACCCAATATCATGAAATTGATTCAATCCACAAATATATGCATGGCATTCATCTTGATTCACTCATGTTTGACACTCCTATGGAAAACACATTTAGTTTGATAGAATTAACATGACCAAATCCTCATACTTCCTCTATACAATGACTACCTTCTCCATCAGTGAAGGAATATAATATTTATTGGGTTATTGTTATAATTTTTAATATTTCATTTATTTTTAGGTTTATTTATAATTAGGATGAGTCATCATTATTGTGTTTTAATATGAGTCAATTTTTGTCTTTAGTATTGTCCTTAGTATTATATATTGTGTCAAAATCACTAAAGTTATGTCCTTTTTCATTTCTAGTTGTCTCTTAAATTAAATGTCATATTGAGTCTTTGTATGTAATAATTTAGACATATTTTCAAGCGAACCCATTGTTCATATTCAAGGGGGACAATTTTAGGTGTATGTTAGAAATAAGTGGAAGAATGTTGGGATTTAGTCCTAACATTTAGATATGAAAATATAATAATACATAGAATAAATAGAGTGATTTATTTAAATCATGTAGAGTTAGGATAGTATTAATTTTATCTCTTATGTTTAAGGATATTGATGTCTTATATATTGTAATTTTCTACATTTAAATAATTATGTTTTTTAGATTGATCGACAATTTAGTGTGCTCTACACATACCATAGCCTTTGGCTCTTCTCCATTAATGGGGTGATTCCCATCATTTAGTTGTAGTATTTGATCATCCATATAAGGGTTGTAAATTTTTCTCAAAGAAACGATTGGATTGGGGTCTTAAAAGTGTAGATTACAATTTCCATGATAGATATATTGAGGTAGAGTGGCAAAGATAATTTAAGAGATGGATGAAATTGGTAGAGAAAATGATTTTAGTGGAGGAGGATATGGATAAAGATAATTATATGAAACCAAAATTACAAGATAGTCTTAAGACTATACTAGAAATTGTTTGGTATATATTTAAGTTTCTACAACTCCAAACCTATTTTATTTACCCATTTTCTCTAGAATGGATAATGATGATGAGCTTGGTAAAAGAATAAATTTTGGAAACAACATTGATGAGAGAGGCAAATTTAGTTATGGATATTTATCTGGTGGAAATATCAAGTATTTATCAATACCTAAATGTTTTTAATAAAAAAAAATGATTCATATGGTTAAAAGCTTCATTTCTTTTGAAAAATTAAAGATATCCATGTAATACCTTGTGATCTATCAAAGTAACTTCATTGATAATGATTTTAAACTAATAAAATTAACCTTATTCCTTTGTTACCCAATATAAATAAGTATGAATGGGGCTTCAAGCCTCATTTATTTTAGATTCACTAAACTCATTAGTTTTTTGTTCTATATTATCTTTGGTATTATTTTTAATGTCATGTTAAGAATTTTTTTTTTAATTATTGGTAAAGGTGGTTTTTTTTTTTTAATAAAAAAATAGGGACCCAACCCTATACAAGATGCATGTAATAATGGCTTGAAGAGACATAATAGACATAAAAATTTCTCACCACACCAAAGAAACTAGTAAACAACCACTACATGACATAAAAAATAGAAACTATAATGAAGCATATTCTATGACCCCCAAGAAATTCTCTTTTCAGGATCAAAGGGTCATGTTTGATGGTTTTAGGTCCTTTTTAAAGTGAACTTTCCTCTGTCTATTAACCATTGTCCAATCTCTCCCATTTTTTAATCCATATAAATGGGAATAGAGATCTCCAATGAGTCCAAAGGTTGGGATTTCATCAATGGGATTCAAGCAACAAGTTCCATTGTCTACATTTCCTCTAGAAATATTCTTTCCACTATTCCATCAAATTTCAAAATTCCTTTGTTACACTTTCCACCTGATTTATTCCTTCCACATTTTCCATAAATTTTGGTTACTCTTCTTTTTTTCCTTTCTTTTCCATAGATATTTCCAATATCAAATTAGGAACATGACTCTCATCCTCACTCTCATTGACAAATTAGACTATTATATGTTCTAAACCATCATCCTTCCACCATATATTACCTTTTTTGTGCTTGAAATTTTGGAAATCATTGACCAAATATCCCATTTGAAATAATTTATAGCACCTAAAAGGTAAAAAATCATAGTATAAAGGTTGTAACCATGTTCTGTCCCTAACTTTCAAATCCACTTGTGTAGTGACCTCTTTAGAAATTAGGTCAACATTAACTAGAATTAAAGCATAAGTTGAGTGGGCCATTTCTCTTTTTAATGGATCCACATGCCAAAATTCATCTACAAATCTTCTTATGGTTCCAATAATAATATTGTTCCAAAACAAAAGTGGTAGGTTTGGCAATCGGATCCAAATCAAACTTTTGTTAAAAGTTTTAGTATAGGGGTCGAAGTCTAGATGATAGGTTTCCCCTAGAAGTATGTGATATTCCCAAGCCAAAAAATATTCATTGAAAACAACATATCTATCTTTAATCGAATAAAAAAACACAATAAAAGTGCCTATAGCTCAAGGAAATATTTCATTCTTAACTCATGTTAAATTTTAATAATGGTTAGAGATCAATCTATGGAGATATAGATGGCTAAGACATAAGTCATTAAATCAAAAAATCATTCCTTTAGAAGAGATCCAAATTTCCCTCTCCAAAACCACTTCAAGCTTCTTATTTTCAGAAATGATTAAAAAGAATTGCCTTGATTCCATGTCCAATGAGGAGGACTATGTCATAGTTATTAAAATTTTTGGGTATAAATCCATAACATCCATTTAACATAAGCCTAAAAAAATTGGAATTCCTACAAATCCTACTAATAATAATTTTATTTAGCATTTTCAATCATTACTATTTTCAATTTCTTTCCAAACTGAACTTTAGTTTTCATTCAAATTAACCACCCCATTTGTGTGAAATGCAAATTTATAAAATTTAAGTTAATTGTGTGTGTGGATGGTTGGATGTAGGATTAGAATTTGAACTTAACTTTTCATTTTAATTAAAATTTTATTTATATCTATCTCTTGTGGGGATTGGTCAATTTAAAAATATATATACAAATTTTAATATTAAGAGTGTTTATCTTATCCTAAATAATAACACTCTTTTATATTTATATATATTTAAATAAACAAATACTAGAAAAATATATGGTTTGCTAATTTTTTAGCCTATAACTACTTACAACTAGCTAATTATTTTACGTATTAACTACAATCTAAAACCAAAAAATAAAACCATACCCTATCAATGTTTAGGGTTGTCTGGATGTGTTGGAAACTCTAAAAATGTATTTTATGTGATATTTTAATTTGTAAAAAAATATGAAATTAATTTTAGAGTTGTAATTCAACCATGCATGCTATCGAGAAATTTAAATAAATTATTTAGACCCTACACCTTTATTGGAAATTAGGGTTTCACAACACATTCTATGAATAACATATCCTGGTTTATTTATTGCATAATTTATCTCATTTTATAAAATAATATACTTTCTAAGGTATATTTAACTTTTTTTATATCAATTCTGGAGATTTATATTCTCATGGTTATCGAGTGTTTTAGATGATTAAGATATTGCATCATTATTAGGACAAGTAATACAACCTCCTAACTACAATAAAGTTTTAATTTATTTCTAATAACATATTAAAATGCTTCCTTTTTTGTTAATATGAAGGGTATGCTTGGTAATAAATGCATAAAAATTGAATGTGCATTAGATCTACTAGATATCACATTTCTATGCAAACTCATTATGTGAATTATTTCTTAGTGGATGACATGGGATGATTTGTTATATAACATAAGGGATTGTAATTAAATGGTTGGTAACAATAATACCTAAAAGGACTTAAGTTCTACTATACCATCTAATGCATATAACAAGAAAGTTATCTTGGGATTATGTTGTGATGAGTCGATATTTATACCTTTTTTGAGAACTACTTTCATCCATTAAAATGTTCAATCTTGGGATACTCATGGTAATAACCAAAATTCATGATTGAAACACAAATACCTATGAACCATATTATAGATGGCCTATCTAATCTAGGGAGATAGTATTGAGTTCATGAAATGACAAAGTGAACTCTTTTTTAGTATTCACTTGATTTCACCCTATTGTATATACAAGCCTTGGTAAAATTATGTTGGATATATTTTATATTTTCTATCATAAAATTTACCATTTTTTTGGTTTCTAGTAAGTAAGAGACAATTGTAATATATATCCTAACAACCTTACATGGGAAACACCATTGTGACCTAGTTGTGATACTTGATCTAATATAGTCATTGAAATCTATGTCTGTTGTAGGATAAAATGGCTTTGCCTTCCTTAATGAATATACTTGATCCATGTTATTTTATTCACCTTTTATTCGGGACCTCTATGGTTCTTAACTATGGATTATATTTGAAACCCAACCCTAGTCCTTATGGTAGGTGATAAATAGAGATTGAATTTTGTATCTTATGTTATTTTTCATATAGGTAGAGCATATAATGGCATACTATTTAAGAGATGATTTATATCATCATATATACATATGGGATAGTTACACTCAGAGGAATTTTATACTTTAATAAAAAAATGTTTAGTTAGACATCTACTTGGTTTTAATATTAGATTATTGGATATCTACAATTATGCCTCCAAATAGAGAGAGAGACTAGGTAAGACTTGCATTGGTATTGTCAACCTTGATGGGGGTAGAGTTAAAATTATCAAATGCCTAAATTATTAATATACTATTGAATTATAAATCATGTTTTTTACATTTGTATTGTCTTGGTTATGGTGCATTTCCATACCTCTTTTTTTCTATTTTTTGCACTTATCAATATCATAAGGATTATGAGATATTCTAGTAAGAACATGGGACCATAAATTTGTATGCATAAACCTTTGAATGAAACATGACCCACTCTTGGGTACTCTAGTTTTTTAAATACTTCCATCTCATCAAATGAGAACTAAAGTTAGTAAGGAATTTTCAATAAATATATTTTTTACATATGTTTTAGTCATTGCAATCCATGAAGCCAAACAATTCATATAATTTTTGTACGATTTCACATTTTTCATATATGCCCAAAAGGGAACTTCCTACTACACCACATGGAAAATAATAAATATATTTTAAATTATGTTTAAATTGATGACCATGCCATTTCAAATTTCTCATGTGATACAGTCTAGGAAGATGTTGGAAAAGTTTATGCAATCACTTTCTACATATATTGTAATTATTATGTTCCATGAGACTATATCATTTGAGTACTTTTTTAAAAATAGTTCTTTTGCCTTGTGTATGCTTATGAATTATATAAAAGTGTCTACGATGACCTTTTAAATAATAACATCTGATTTTAATTATGGTATGATGGATGGTAATATAACTTCCAAAGCTCCTATTTTTATAAATGCTCAAGGGATGTTGAAAATAGTTATAGATAATTATGTAAAGAGGCCTATAAGAGTGGATTCCAAATATATTTATTACCAAAAACATCGTCATATAACTTATATATTTATTTTCAATGTATGTTATTTCTCATCAAATCACATAACGCTATTTTTAGTGTTGTGTAAGTGCAGGAATTATTTTCTATTTATTTAAAAGGTTTTATCAAAATGTACTTATTTTTAACTATATATGGGTGGAGATGAAATAATATATCATTGGTATGGGATGCACATTTACCATGATCATATAATTTTTTTTTTTCATTTCTTTTAATATTTTTTTGTTAATGTTATATTTTTACATAGGATTCTGTTTAAAAATTAGTCACCACAATTGGAAAAAATGGAAAAATGGGTAATTTTATCTTTTGGCACCTCCAATATTTATTTCTTGAATTTTGAATTAATATAAGACCAGATTTTACCTGTGTGGGTATCATCCCAAACACATCATGAGGTCTAGGTCTTCCCCTGGCTGGAAAAAGATGGAAAAGTAAACAAATCATCAAGTGAATTAAAAAGGACCCAACTAATAGAGGTAACAAAATTGAAAGAACATAAGAAGACCAAACAAGGTAAGAATAATAAAGAAAAGGCAACAACTAAATTTGACTGGTGTGGGAACCAGTCAATTTTGGCTAGAATTAAAACTAGCTTGGGCTATTAGAGAGATGCATGAGTCTCGAATAACAAATAGAGTATTGAGCAAGAGTAAAGAAAATTAACAAATCGGATCATAAACTATTCTTAGGCACAATATGGTCTAGGTCCCAAGAACTAAAACTAGGCCCCAAAACCAAGAAAAAGGGGAGGAAATTAGTAAAAATATCAAACTCAAGACTTCACCAACCCACCAATGGTCAATCTGTACAAATATCAAACTCAATAGTAAGAACATTAATTATCCAATAGTATAAAATCATAATTTTAAAATTAAAGAACACTTCACCTCATCCACCACCAAATAACTTCAAAGTAACAATCATGTTAATGACAAGAACCATTAGCTACATAATACCCAAGTGTCATTAATGTTGGTATAGGAAATGTATCACTAGGGAACTAAATTTTTCCCTTTTGTCGACCGTATCAATGATATTTAAGGGATTCCTTCCTAAATTTTTAATGCTTATTTTTCTCTCCTTCTGTTGTGTGTACAAATCTACATAATTTTTCTTTCCAAAAAAATTACGGATAAGTGCTACAACACTATCCAAACTAGTTATGCATTCGATGAAGGGATCCTCATCCATGATAGATAAAACTATGTCAAAACTAAGATCTTTACAAGACCACTCCATCTTGTACTTATTTTCATATTTGACGCTCATCCCTATATCATATTGTAGTGGTGTAGATCTCATGCCATCCAGATTACTAATTTATTCAAGGGGTTTAGTTTTAGAGAAAAGTGATAAATGGACCTCCAATTTTTCCTTCCTTACCTTATTGGGTCCATAGGACAATTCTCCTTTCTCCTTAAAATTCACAGTACATCCAATCTTTATTTTTATTCCAAAAATCTTTCTCTCCTTCCATTTTAACCTACAGTGTGGATGCCTTAGCAAGGGGAATATCTTTTCAAACTGTTAGGGCCATAATATCATCAACATTAGTGGTATTAACTTGCTGAAAGTATTATTTTTTTTCTCCAAATTTATGACCAAAGAAATATCACCTTGAGTATATTTCATCATCTCTTTCATACATAATGATCTACATAAGAATTTTTATTCCAGCTTAATAGACTTGGGTAATACTATTTATGCATCAACATTGACATATATTTTATACATAAACAACCCTGCTTATTATTCTAGTCAATGATTCAATTACTACAAGAGAACTAATAAAATTCACAATCCCTATTAGGATGTTTTTCTTCTAGTATTCTAGTGGGAGGCCTGGAAGTCTAATCTAAAGAGGGATGTTGCTAGGAAACTCCTTAAATGGGTCAAAACCATACTTCCATTTTTACAACAACAAGATAGATTTACCTAAAGTCTTAAGCCCTTGTTCTAGAACCTAAGCACATTATTCTTGGTTCAAGAAAAAGAAAAATAGGAATCAAGGTAAATTTTAGTGGCCCACATAAAAATTAACTTGGGTTTTTTGGTGAATCTCTAAGTATGCATTTTTTAAATCTAGAAAAAGTTAACAGATGTTATTTAGGTGAGAAGGTGAATGGACAGGTGAATCATAATAGGGTGTAGAATCCAAATGGCCATGAAACTATATAGAAAACTTGTAGGCACTTATTTTATCCCATTTTTACTACTAAAATTTATCATTATGAGTATATATGGGTGGATGTTTATTTACATATAATGGTGAGTAATATCATATTAACTTTCAATGGAGTGGCAAATTGTATTTTTATGCATGAAATTTATTTTAAATAGTAGGTGAGTTGACCTAGAAAAATAACTTACATGTAGATAATTTAGGTGAATCCACATTATTCACTATACCCTAAAATAGCCAAATGGCAATTAATAAAATTGAATTATTTATGAATTAATGAATAATAACCACTAAAATTTACCCTGGTTAGAAGTCATTGATAATGGCTACATTTTGTAGTCTTCTCATCATAAATTATGTTTTTTTGGCTCATTCTCTTACAAAACCAATTTTTGCTAGATGTACGCTTTAATATTTCTTCTGAGACTATTCTAGTATTCCTCTTCCACTTGATCTACTTTCATAACCAGAATTTCCTGTATGGCTTACTTGTTAGCAGTAGATGGGATGAGTTTATTAAATCTTTCTCTTTCACCTTTATCTCTTCTGACCACTTCAGCTCAGGAAAGACCAGATTCCTTTACAACAGATAATTTTGTTTGATAATAATTAATAGATGTACCCATATAGAGATAGGCCTCCCTAGATATAGATAGATATATAGGTGTGTCAGGGGCCATATATATATATATATATATATATATATATATATACATATATATATATATATATATATACATATATATATATATATGTATATATATATATATATGTATATATATATATATATATATATATATATGTATATATATATATATATATATATGTATATATATATATATGTATATATATATATATATATATATATATATATATATATATATATATATATATATATATATATATATATATATATATATATATATATATATATAGCTGTGTGTGTGTGTGTGTGTGTGTGTGTGTGTGTGTGTGTTTCCCTATCTCTATGTCTCCCCCATATAGAGATAGGGTAATGGTAGCCTCACTGAAAGTGTGAGAGATGTTCTCCTATCACCTCCATCACCATCTTCCTTATCTTCCCTCGAAACAACCTCTCCCTTCACCATTATTTAATGAAGTTAATCACATTATTGACTCAAATTTCATAATCTTCATCATTTTTTATTTTTTTTACAGATATAAATAATGGGAGATCTAGAGTAATAATTCATGTTATTTCCTTGTTTAGAAAATAATACCCTCATATTTAGTATATAATAGGTAGATTAAAATTTAATTATTATTAATAGTGCAAAAAACATACTTAGCTCTATAAGTTAATTTTTTTTTTAAAATTATATTCCTAAGATCCTAATTTTAAATAATATTAATAATGGACCCTCTCTTAATTAGTACATAATGGGAAAGTAAACTAAATAATTCATTGAGGATACCATAATGTGAATTGAGAGACCATATACATAAAACTCAAAAATATAACAAGGGATAATGAACATATTTGATAATATTAGATGAATAATATGACAAAAATAATGTCATGGTTCAAACAAACGATGTTTTTGATTGTACAAACCTTAGTAAGAAATTATTTAAGAAAAAAATATAAAAATATGTCTTGAATTGAGAGGTACATGTTTATCATTTATATTTAATGGTTCGTCTAGGAAAATAGCATATCTTCATTTAAATATTCAGATGAATAGGTACTGAGCCCTTATCTAGTGACAAATGAATACTTTAATGAGATGATATATTTTACTTGTGGAAGTGTACAAATAGGAAATTAAAGAAGTGTTATCTTGTTGGTATCCATAGATTAAAGTATGGAGTTTATATAGAATAAGTATACCATAATGAAACATAAAGTATGCTTATAATTAACAAAATGTTATTTATATTTGGTATTATTAATTATTAAATGATATTTTTAGGAATATCTAGTCTAAGCTTGTAACAATACAAAATAAAAGGCATAAAGCACTTATTATAGCTTATAACATTTTGTGGATTTACTTATCTATTTTTTCATATTATATTCTTATAATATTCATGTTTTTGAAATATAGGCTAAAGGTAAGCTTCAATTGTAGCTTTTCATGGACTTAATTTTCTTATTTTTGAATTATCTACTTTTAGAATTAATTTTTATGTCACATATGCTATTTATAGAATGATTTCAATGACTATGCAATCCAATTGCATTCATGAACTTATTATTATATTTAACACATCGAACATTATACCACATTTAAGCTTAAATCATATATTTTTGAGAGGTTGATTATAGTATTTTTCCTATTACATTTTTGGATATTTGTGTTTGTGCAACACAAGTTATTGGAGGATCAAATCCTAAAAGCATACAACTTATTGGTATGAAGGGTCATGTCATTCTCTCTATGACTACACTAGAAAATCCTAACATTAGAGATTCATAAAGCATTCAATCCCATATCACTCTCTATATCTTGAAAACATTGAAAATCCTAGTATGTCACTTCCATCGAGCATGCCAACACATGATATGATTATACCAAAATTAAGGAATAACCCTTAATGTGTTGGATATATCTTAATTCACCTTGTAAAACTACAACATGTTTCCTTAAGGAGTCTCATAGAATTACAATAAAAAATCTTAAGGCTCCTTAAACAAATTCAACTATGGTAGATGATATTATTAGAAAATACAGAGCTTGATATAGATAAACATGTTTTTTTTTCAAAAATAATAAAGTCTAATTAATTTTTCAAATCATTTTCTTAAGTAGTACATATTTTAGGATTTGTAGTTTTTTGCTTTATTAATTTATTAATTTTTTTTAATATTTAAGAGTTTATAACAGTCCTACCATATTAATTTTTTCTTATTCCAAATATTTTTATTTCATACCTAATGTTTACAAGAATATATTCATATTTCATAATTTATATTTTAATTTTGCTTAGTTTCCTAAAAAAATAGAATTCATGTTTTACATGTAAGAAATAAATGTCACATCCCCTAATGTATCTATAGGGGAACCTATTTCAATCCCTAAGACTACAATAATATATCTAGTGAGCACAAAAAGAGAAATATGTTACAATCCTACTAACCTTAGAAGGAAATGCCTTGAATAATGAAACGGGGTCAAAATTGTCCTATTTTTTGTTTCAACATGTATAACGTCTATTTTCAAATATCATTCAAGTGGATTGGACAAACCATACATATTATATGAAAGATGAACTCTTTGAATATGTCATGGTAGAGTTTTAAAATCATGGTTTGTATAAGGATGTCATAGTGGATAATGTATGGAAATATATTCATTCAAAAAGAAACAAATTAAGTATACAAATAACCGCAATGTGGAAATTGTCAAGCCTCAAAGCAAAATCTATTGAGTAAGAAATAGACCTATAGGATGTTGGAGGCATAAGAGGAATGAGGTTTTCAAATCCTCTTGTTAGTAACCAAAAATGGGACCAATTTGATGTGGTGGCATTTTTTTTAGTTGTGTGGTAGTTACATTTTTTTAAATGTGGTTTTTAATAAGAATAGAGATTCATTCCTGTTCACTTCCATATGTGATCTATTCATATGTAATCCACTATTGTAGAAACATATTAGACTACTAAACATGAATTACTATAACAATTATGGAACTTGAAAAGGTTATTGCTGATCTACAAACCTACAAGAGGTGAATAGGTTAAAGGGCACCTACTCATATCCAGGTTTTGGATAAACCTATTGAAAACCATGGAAGGTTAACGAAGAGTGAATTTTATTTTGGATTAAGATCATGAGCTTAGCTCTTCTAGAAACACATTATAGTTTGAGAATGAGACATGTTTTACCATGTAAAAAATAAGGGAGGGAATGTTAGAATAATTAAATATTTACATGGTTATTTGTAATTTAACATATGGTAAATAGTTAGTAAGTTATATTGTTATTTGGTAGTTAGTCGTATATGTTTGTAACAATAATATATCACATATAGCTTATAGATTAGTTATTGAGATATTTTATGGGATATGATGCACCCTATTTAGAGGGAAGACATGTCATATATATTTGTTTCTCATGAAGGGTTTTGTAATAGAGTATAATATTATGGTGTGTGTTTAAATATTACCTCTATGTATTTGTGTTTCTCTATCATATATTATCTCATACACTTATCAGATCCATAATTATGATTAGGGCATGAACATTAAACATAATTATCTTTAAAATCATGCATTTTATTTTACATTGATAAAACTTAGTAGAAAATATATTATAAAATGTACGTTCATGATGTGGCTATGAACACATTTCATTCCATTTAGATAATGCATTTTTTTACATGGAAATAATTTGAGAGAAACTATATAATTGAATCTATGAGCCATCTATAGTGTTTGTATTAGTTTCCTTTTATAAAACCTTACTTGATGGATCTATATTTACCTAAATTGTTATTTGAGTTAGTACATTGTGTACTTATCCCCACATTTATGAGGGTTAGGACATGCTGTCTTTATAACCCAATAATCTAAAATGTTATAACTCTCCATTTGAAAGTAAGGAAACACATGTTTCCTGATTTATTCAACAAGGAAGAATCATATCCAAAATGTGGAAAACATGATTTTCACCAACTCATAAGTGTAGTCTTAATTTTTCTCTTTTAAATCTATAAAATACAACTTTAGATTAAATTTTTTTAATCTATGGACATTGAATACACATGATTGTAGGTTTTTTCATTGAGTACCCCACATAATTGGATATTCATTAAAAATATAAATTGTGTTATACACACTCAAGTACATTTTATTTGATTAGTATAGTGATTACAATACTATAATCAAATAGGGAATTATTTTGATACTAAACTATTGTAGTAAGTACTTGCCAATGAAAATATTGACACACATTTACTACACATGACTTGAGCACATAGACAAGGTCTGAACTTTCGATTCTCTCACACTCACATGATATCTTATTATTTTACCCTTTCATTATATTTTTACACACATACATGAACCTTACTATCTATTTTAAACTTACTAAATATCCTCTATAACATCTCTAGAACTTCATTTCAATCCACATGTATAAAGGTTAGTTTTATTAGTTTTGGTCAATATTATCAATCAATATTGACTCAATCTGGGAATAACAAAACTTCTCTTAGAAATAATTTAAATTTAAAATAAAATGTTTCCTAGGTTTGGCCCATTTTCATAACATGTTGGTGAGGTTTCATTTGAAATGGACTTATAAATAGTCTGGAACGCATATATACACTATTTTGCATTGAGAAAATATAGGTTATTTTTATAAATCAGGAATATATCACTACGAGTTATCACAAGCCAAGTCTAAATCATACTAAAGACAAGTGAAATAACTCGTAATCAAGTATCAAATCCAAATCATTAGTTATATTCATATAGATAAGGAGCACACTTGAACAAACACACTAGGTGGGAGAACTACTTATGTCTCTATTTCCATCCTTAGAGTATTAAATAAATAGGAAATAATCAATCATAAAATGAGGGTGATTGGGGCTGACTAATCCAAATACACTTCCCCAATTCTTGCATGTTTCTAGACATCACAAACACACCTAGAGTTTTAAGGCAAAGGTGATTATTTTATAGATTTTTGTGAATTGTCAAGGTTTGAGATCTTACATACCAAGAACATAAAGATCATAAAATTTAATTATATGGTCATAATCCCTCATTTACACATAGGTTAGTACCTACCATCCCAATTTAGTATCAGTTATATATACTAACATAGATTGACATAATATACCCTTTGTAGGTAGAGATATAGTTCATAAACCAAAATAATCACATTTATACTTTTATCTAATATATTTTTTTGAATATAATCACATTTATATAGTTAAATTGAAAATCTAATTACTCATTATTTTATTGTGCTTACTATATTTATCATACGCCACTTTTTAAATCATCATAAATAGTTTCAATGTTTTACATTTAGATTTATTCTTTAATGATATGTCTTAATATCTAAATTAAATTTCATGTTTATATCCTATTAGGGTTTCTAGAACCAAATTATAGTAGACCAATACATAAAAACTATTTACAAAATATTTATTTTGTAGTGATGACCAATCTATTATAGCTCCTAACTATATGGCTACATATTCAAAACTTATTAAGAAACAAAAAATAATAAGTATACAAACTATCTATGCATAAAACTATATTTCTTGAAATTCACAAAAACATTTTCATCTCATAATTTCTCTATCACTATGCATAAATGTCACAATTGTTTTTCCTCTATTCTAATTAAAATCAAAATGTCATCGAGATGCATGAAAATAGACTTACCTAAAAATGGATAAATAGATTCACTCATCAATATTATGAATTTAATTAGTGTATTGGTTAACTCAAATGACATATCAAACTAATCACATAACGTAGTAATACCAACTCTTCATGTTAATTTTTGTGAAGTATCTCACTACAATGAAGACATACATAAAATCATCCAAGCATGGATATGTAAATCTATGCTTTATGGTTATCATGCTAATGGATCTATAATTCACACACATTCTTTGTCCACCATGCCTATTAGCACTAAAACTATTGTTACTGGACATGGGATCAAACTTTATATGATCAAACATTTATCCATTAGTCCTTTATTTGATCTTTGCACCTATTCGTTATGTTTTAGAGCCAACCTATGTGCATCTTTATTTAGTAAACTCGACCCTATAATCTAATCCATGTAATGAATTATGATTTTCATTGCTAGTAATCGATATGGTAGAGACAATATCCTAAAAGTTAATCAATATCTCATTTAATTCATGCATAAGTATTTATTATGATGTTGTGCTTGAATTTACTTGTGATGACTTAGACACTAATACATAACATACACTCTGATTTTTCACCTCTATCAAGATCTCTTTTTCTAAAACCATTAAGACCTTTTCACTCTTTTCCACATATGTGCACTTACCCTTCAATGGATTTAATGTATGTGTTACTTTATCTTTACACAATGTGCATGTGTTTACATGGCCATCATTATAAACCTTGTGGTCAAACTACAAAGCTATTCTAAGAGAAATATAAAAGAAATCCATTTGTGTTATGTCACATATTACTTCATAGTTATATGTATTAATCTAAAAACTTACTAGAGATTATTCATTGACAAAAACCTAATATCTTCTCAATAACCAATAGATTTTATATAGATTAGGAAGAAAAATGAATTCAAACCAAGTTTATTTACTATTTATTGAAACAATAAATTATGAAAACTAATACTATTAAACATTTATCCTCTTATGTGTCCTCTAAGATTGATTTTCAATTTATATATCCTCTTACATGTTATGATCTTTAGATGCTTCTTATGTGACTTCAAGATCACTTTTATCATCTACACCCATAACACATCGAAATTGTAGTCTTTACATAACCTCCATTTAGTCTTGGATATCTCTCATGAATCTAACAATATATTTAAGTCTCAATGTTTCATCCACACTTACCCTTCTAGTGTAGGACTTCTATATGCGTAATTTACTTATAAATATAGATATTGTACCAAATAATGCCTTCAACTTATAAAATTATCCACTTCGCTTACACCTTATACATGAAATTTTCACTGGAAGATGTCTGTAACTACCTTCTACCAACACTTGTAAATGCAAAAGGAAAAAATAACCAACAAGAACTAAAACTATGCTCTAATTTCAAATGATGTAATCATGGATAGGGGTCCTAATTAAGATATGCCTTATACCACATTGCCATATTCATAGTACAAAGTGGAATATGAAATAAAATACATCAACATAATTCACATCTTCCACAAACATCTCTTGACATTCATTTCAGTCCACCTATATAAAATTTGGTTCTGTTAGTTTTGGTCAATATTGTCAATCAATATTGACTCAATCCAATCAGAACAACCCCACTCCTAGAAATAATTTATTTTTAAAATAAAATTTTTCCTCAAGGTTGGTCAATTTTCATAATGTGTCAATGACATGAAAAATTACCCAATTGGATTCATATATAGATAAATAGAACTCTCATTTAAAAGGGACTTGTAAATTATCTAGAACACATCAATACATTATTTTTCATTGAGAATATAACCCTTATTATTATAAATTAGAATTTATCACTAGGAGTAATAAAAAACCAATTATGAAGCATACTAAAGATAAGTGAAAGAACAGATTCTCACGTATCAAATGCAAATCATTATCTACATGAATATAGAGAAGGAATACACTAAAAAAAACACACTAGGTGGGAGACCTACTTATGTCACTATTTCCCTCCTCAAAATAATCAATAAGTAGGAAACAAACAATCATGAAATGAGGGTGATTGGGGTAAACTAATCCAAATAAACTTCCCCAATTTTTGAAGGTTTCTATCCAGTGTGAGCACACCTAGAGCTTGAATGCAAAGGCGATTTTTTCCAAATTTGATAAAGGTTCAAGATCATACATATAGAGAACACAAAAATACTAAAAGTTAGTTATATGGTCATAATTATCTAAAACTCAGGAGTTTTGGTTGAAAGATAATTCTAGAAATAAGAATAACATAATTATAATGATGATGTCTCTGAGAAGAGATGTTTTATTGATCAAATTTATAGATCCAAACATATGCCTATCTCTATGAAGAGATGTCTGATTGCCTTTTCAGGTTACATCTATTTCTATACCTAATTTGAAGGAAAGATGAGGATCTTTAAGGTCACCAATATTGAGTGATATTACGTAGTTTGACTTCCATGATTTAGAAGATTACAAAATTTGAGAAATTATTATTTTTAGAAACGTACTATTTTTATACTGCACTATTAAAAAAAATTAGGACACATCTGATGGGATTTTGTGGGTCAAAACCTATTGAGCATATCTCTATGTCATCTCATCAAATTCTTAGCTTTCAAATGGTTCAAATGGGGAGTCAAACAGAGCTATGGTGCAAAACTTATGGCTCCCAAAAGTTCTACCACCAATTAGAGTAGAACAATCCCTTGAATTGTTGCCTAAAGTATTGCTCAGATCACACAATCACTCATTTTCACATAGGTCAGTATTGACCATCCCAAGTTACTATCAACTATATATATTAACCTAGATTGATATAATAAACCTTGTGTAGGTAGAAATACAAATCCTAAACCAAAAGAATCACATGCTTACTTTTATTTGATATCATTTTTTTTAATAGAATTACATTTATATAGTGAAATTGAAAAGCCAAGTACTCATTATTTGTTTGTGCTTATTTATCATATACCACTTATCAAATCATCATAAATAATTTCACTATTTTACATTTATATGTATTATTCAATGCTATTATTAATATCTAAATTACATTTCGAGTTTATATCCTATTAGGGATTCTAAAACAAAATTATGATATAAAAGTTCATAAAAACTATGTACAAAAATTTTATTTTACAGTGATGGCCAATCCAATATAGTTCCTACTTCTCTAATTATATAGTCAAACCTTATTGAGAAATAAAAAGTAATAACTATACAAACTATCTATAGATAAAACTATATTTATTCAAATTCACAAGAACTTTTTCATCTTATAATGTCTCTATCACTATGCCTAAATGCCACAATTATTCTTCCTCTATTCTAATTAAAATCAAAATGTCATTGAGATGCATGAAAATAGACTTACCTAGAAATGGATAAATATATTCACTCATCAATATCATAAATTTAATTGGTGCATTTGTTAGCTCAAATGACATATCCAACCAATCATATAACCCTTCTTATGTCTTGAAGTTATTTTCCATTCATCACCATCCCTTATGAAAACATAGTAATATCAACTCTTCACATTAATTGTTTTGAAATATCTCCCTATAATTGAGACATACAAGAAATCATCTAAGTGTGGATATGTAAATCTATTCTCTATTGTTATTATGACAATGGCTATAGAATCAATGTACATTCTCCAATCACCATGCCTATTAGTGATAAAACTATTGGTATTGGATGTTAGCATAACTATGTTTATATTAAATTGTTTGTTATAATGAGTAGTCAGGTGCTACTTAGTTACAATGGTTGGTTTAACCATCATTTATTCATTATATAAATAAACCTCTTACATATTAATACATATATCAAAAGCATTTACTATTTCAAGCTAGTATTAGAGTGGCATACATTAAAGCATGATCATGTAAGGTAGAAGAAGTTGCATAGAAGTTGATTGGGGAATATTTGATGAATAATAAAATGAAATCCTAAAGCCATAGACATGGGATGTGTATAGTGACGTAAAGGAGAAAGTAGTCTGTTGGAAGATGCCTAAGCCTTCCAAATAAGAGTGACAATGCCTAAGGAAAGTATAGAGTGAATATTATTGGGAAGTAATGACCTAAAATGAAGAGCTATCAAAATACGTAGAGAGCATAAGTCTAGAGCATGGAAACCATGCCTGGAGAGAAGCTGAAAGAACACAACATCTGCAACAAAGATGAAAGAAGTAGATGTGTTGCATAACAAAAGTGTAGAAGATAAAATGTTTCATTTCCTTGATCAACACAATTGGCAGCTGAGTGACAAAGGATAAGGCAAGGGGTGAACCTACCTGATCAAATCATTTTAGCACAACTGATCGATGCATAAGATAAAGTGGAAGTTATAACATTTAGAGTCTGATCAAATCATTCCATTTGCTCATTTCAATGGCTCATTATAATCATCAAAGAAGAGAAAAAAAATGATAACATGAAACATGAAGGATGATATTAGAATCCAAAGGCCTCAATCTACTAAAAGTGTTCATAGTGTGAAGCATGAAAGCCTAGTCAATGCCTATAGAAGTGCACTAAGCGTTGAAGTCATAACAATTGTAAGGAGTGTGGTAGTCTAATTGAAACATGGTAGAGGAAGAAGAATAGAGAAAAAACCTGTAAGATACACTTTTTTATATATAATTTTGAAGCATAAAATACTTTATTAATTTTAAAATTTTATATAAATAAAGTAAATTTAAAAAAAAATGTATACACTTAAGCTCCTCTTGTCTGATGCCCAACTCCTCAAAGGGCCAGATTTTTTCACATAAAAGATGAAGATGTGAATGATTCTTAAATTTTAAGAATTACGGGGCATCATCACTGGTGTGGTGACCCATCTTATTGATGTTAATCAGTAAACAAAATATGACAAGTCAAATGCAAAAGCCTTGATGTTGGTCACACTCAGTATGACTAAAGAGGTTAAACATAATATTTAAGATGTGTCAACATCGAAAGAGGCTTGGGAAATTTTTTCCATCATATATGAGTCAAAGAATCAAACAAAAATACTACATCTCCAGTCCAAGCTTCATACAATCAATGTGAAAGATAGTGAGAAAGCTGAGGAATTATTATGCTAGTAGCAAAACATAGAGTATAAATAATTTAAATCAGAGAAAAGATTGAGGATAATTTGTTGGTTTAGATCACTTTGAGAGTTATCCCTTCTCAATTTCATATATTTTTCAAGACACTAAAGATCACAAGGAAGTGTCTTTCAAAGAACTAGTTAATTTTATTAAACAAGAAGAAACCATCCAGTCGGTGAAAGAAGAGTTTGAGGATAAAACCATAATTTCTAAGAAACATGGTTCAAATTTCTCAAAAGGACCACCAAAGTAGACACAAAAAAAAAAAAAAAATAAATGAAAAGGCTAAAGCATGGTGTCATATTTTCCATGACAATATCCATGATACTAAAAGCTACTAGTATAATGCCTTAACACAAGGTTCATCCAATCAAGATGGCACATCAAGTAGAGATGATTCACATAAATCCAAAATATGTCTTCTATGATGGAACTAAAAAGGACATGTAGTGGAACAACATCAATAGGTGATGAATCTAAAGAGGTACGCATTAAAGTAAAATACATCAATCTATATAAGGCTATAGTTTTTGTTTCCCAAACCTTGTCACACATGAGTAAAGTTTGGTTGATCAAATCTAACACTATCAAGCATATGACATGATATAAATAACTATTTGATTCACTAATGACTCAACCAATTGGAGATCAAGTTAAAATTATAGATGACAAAGAGTACGTTGCTAAAATAATTAGCACTATCACCATTCCTTTTGGGACATGAACCTATACTCTCATAAAGGTAGTGTATGTCCCTATCTGAAAAAATATATCTTATCTATAAGTAAGTTTTTAAATAATAAGGTTAAGGTAGATTTCATGATTGATAATGACAAAAATTCCTATCTCCTCTCACGGGATAGTCAAGTCATTGCTAGATATTTTTTAAAAGATTGATTATCTTCCCTAGATGTAGTTTCATCCAATGTTATTTTTCTCTACCTCTACGGTAGAATTTATAGCATTGTGGCATTATTGATATGAACACCGTTATGATGGTTATTTATACTAGATCAAATCTAAGGCCATGGTCTATGGAATTATTTAGTTTTCTCATTCTTTTCTTATATACCTTGGATGCTTATCTGTCAAACAACATAGGGTTATATTCAATCCAAGTTCTTGACAATCCTTGTATTATCTCGATGTGGTACATACCAATATGTGTGGACCCTTGCTTTCTTCTTTGAAAGGATTCAAGTAATTTCAATTCTTCATTGATGATTTATATCATAAGACATGGGTGTTCATTCTCAAGAAGAAAAGTTAAGCTTTAATTAATTTGAAGGTCTTCTACCATCTTGTTGTCACCTAGCCAGGGAGGCCTCCTTGACTCTTTCAATCAGATTGAGAGGGGGAATTTAAATAAAAGGATTTATTAGCATTTTTGAATCAACATAACATAAAATAACATGGGAATGCTCCCTATACACCACAACAGAATGGAATAACAGAGAGATGCAATCCATTAGTCATAGAGATGACTCATTACATACTTCTCATTGTGAAGTTGGATGTACCATTTTTGGTAGAAGCATTTTAGATATATGTATATTTTCTCAATAGGATACCTATAATGATATTACAAGACAAGATGCTAGAAAATTTATGAAGTGGTCATAAAATTTTGATCTCGTATCTTAGAGTATTTAGGTGTATATCTTATATGCATGTCCTTAATAAAAAGAGGAAGGGAATCAAACAAAAGACATTCTAATGATTTATATTAGGGTATATTAATACCTCAAAAGCATATTATCTCATGTATCTTGAGACAAAGCAGATATTTGAAAGTCAAGATGTGGTTTGTGATGAGTCATCATTTGACTCATTGTCACTTAAGGAGCCAAAACATACCACCTCTCATGGTTTGTTCCCATAATTAGATGATGAGAATGAAGAATATTATCATAAATAAGGTGAAATATAAGGAGAATTATTTGTTGCTATTGGAAATTTGGAAGATAATTTTTCATTGAATTAACAATAGCATCGATGTCCAAAATGGGTAAAAACCACCATCAAGGAATAACACCTAAACTCTAATCCAGATACTTCATCAAGAGTTTGAACTAGAAGATAGGTGGGATATGAATTTAATCTTAGACTAATTAGTTTAGTAGATGACAATACCAAAACATAAATATTTAGAGAGACTTTACATAAACCTTAGTGAAAGAAGGCCATGGATGTTGAATATCATGCCCTCATCAAAAATAGGACATTGAAAATTGTTGATCTTCCTATATTAAATAAATCCATTGGATGTAAGTGGATTTTCAAGATAAAGTACAAGGTAGATGGATCCATTGACAAATATAAAGCATGACTTGTTGTTAAGGGATATGCTCAATAGGAAAGAATATATTATGAGGAGACCTTTGCACCCATTGCTAAGATTAAGACCATTATATTTATTTGTGTAGTATCAACACAAAATTAGATGGAATTTTTAGTAGATGGATGTGAAAAGTACATTCTTGAATGGTCATCTCAAAGGAAAAGTGTACATGACCCAACCAAAAAGCTTCATTAATGAACATTAACCACAAAATGTATGTCATCTAATTAAGTCACTTTATGGACTCAAGTAAGAACCATGCCTGGAGAGAAGCTAAAAGAGCAAAACATCTGCAACAAAGATGAAAGAAGTAGATGTGTTGCATAACAAAAGTGTATAAGATAAAATGTTTCATTTCCTTGATCAACAGCGCTGCAAGCTAAGTGACAAAGGATAAGGCAAGGGGTGAACCTACCTGATTGAATCATTTTAGCACAACTGATCGATGCATAAGATAAAGTGGAAGTTATAACATTGAGAGTCTGATCAAATCATTCCATTTGCTCATTTCAATGGCTCATTATATTCATCAAAGAAGAGAAACAAAATCATAGCATGAAACATGAAGGATGATTCTAGAAGCCAAAGGTCTCAATCTGCTAAAAATGTTCATAGCGTGAAGCATGAAAGCCTACTCAATGCCTATAGAAGTGCACTAAGCGTTGAAGTCATAACAATTGTAAGGAGTGTGGTAGTCTAATTGAAACACAGTGGAGGAAGAAGAATAGAGAAAAACCCTATAAGATACACTTTTTTATATATAATTTTGAAGCATACAATACTTTTTTAATTTTAAAATTTTGTATAAATAAAGTAAAATAAAAAAAAAATGTATACACCTAAACTCCTCTTGTCTGATGCCCAACTCCTCAAAGGGCTAGATTTTTTCACATAGAAGATGATGTGAATGATTCTTAAATTTTAAGAAATATGGGGCATCATCATTGGTGTGGTGACCCATCTTATTGATGTTAATGAATAAACAAAATATGACAAGTCAAATGGAAAAGCCTTGATTTTGGTCACACTCAGTATGACTAATGAGGTTAAACATAATATTTAAGATGTGTCGACATTGAAAGAGGCTTGGAAATTTTTTTCCATCATATATGAGTCAAAGAATCAAACAAAAATACTACATCTCCAGTCCAAGCTTCATAATCTCAATGTGAAAGATAGTGAGAAAGTTGAGGAATTATTATGCTAGTAGAGAATATTAGAGTAGAAATAATTTAAATCAGAGAAAAGAATGAGGATAAGTTGTTGGTTTAGATCACTTTGAGAGTTATCCCTTATTAATTTCATACATTTGTCAAGACACTAAACATCACAAGGAAGTGTCTTTCAAAGAACTAGTTAATTTTATTAAACAAGAAAAAGCCATCCAGTCGGTGAAAGAAGAGTTTGAGGATAAAACCATAATTTCTAAGAAACATGTTCAAAGTTCTCAAAAGGAACACCAAAGTAGACACAACAAAAATGATAAAAATATGACAAGGCTAAAACATGGTGTCATATTTTCCATGACAATATGCATGATACTAAAAGCTACTAGTATAATGCCTTAACACAAGGTTCATCCAATCAAGATGGCACATCGAGTAGAGATGATTCACATAGATCCAAAATATGTCTTCTATGATGGAACTAATAGGGACATGTAGTGGCACAACATCAATAGGTGATTAACCTAAAGAGGTATGCATTAAATAAAAATACATCAATCTATATAAGGCTATAGTTTTTGTTTCCCAAACCTTATCACACATGAGTAAAGTTTGGTTGATCAAATCTAACACTATCAAGCATATGACATGATATAAATAACTATTTGATTCACTAATTACTCAAGCAATAGGAGATAAAGTTAAAATTATAGATGACAAAGAGTATGTTGCTAAAATAATTAGCATTATCACCATTCCTTTTGGGACATGAACCTATACTCTCATAAAGGTAGTGTATGTCCCTATTTGAAAAAAAATCTCTTATCTATAAGTAAGTTCTTGAATCATAAAGTTAAGGTAGATTTCATCATTGAGAATGACAAAAAGTCCTATCTCCTATCACGGGATAGTCAATTCATTTCTAGATATTTTTAAAAAGATTGATTATCTTCCCTAGATGCAGTTTCATCCAAAGTTATTGCTCTCTACTTCTACGGTAGAATTTACAGCATTGTGGCATTATTGATATGAACACCGTTATAAAGGTTATTTATACTAGATCAAATCTAAGGCCATGGTCTATGGATTTATTTATTTGTCTCATTCTTTTCTTGTATACCTTGGATTCTTATCTATCAAACAACATAGGGTTATATTCAATCCAAGTTCTTGACAATCCATGTATTATCTCGATGTGGTACTTACCAATATGTGTGGACCCCTACTTTCTTCTTTCCAAGGATTCAAGTAATTTAAATTCTTTATTGATGATTTATATCATAATACATGGGTGTTCATTCTCAAGAAGAAGAGTGAAGCTTTAATTAATTTGAAGGTCTTCTACCATCTTGTTGTTACCTAGTCAGGGAGGCCTCTTCCACTCTTTCAATCAGATTGAGAGGGGGACTTTAAATAAAACGATTTATTAGCATTTTTGAATCAACATAACATAAAATAACATGTGAATTCTCCCTATACACCACAACAGAATGGAATAATAGAGAGATGCAATCCTTTAGTCATAGAGATGACTCATTACATACTTCTCATTGTGAAGTTGGATGTACCATTTTTGGTAGAAGCATTTTAGATATATTAATATTTTCTCAATAGTACACCTATAATGATATTATAAGACAAGATGCTAGAAAATTTATGGAGTGGTCATAAAATTTTGATCTCATATCTTAGAGTATTTAGGTGTATATCTTATATGCATGTCCTTAATAAAAAGAGGAAGGGGATCAAACCAAAGACATTCTAATAATTTCTATTGTGGTATATTAATACCTCAAAATCATATTATCTCATGGATCCTAAGACAAAGAAGATATATGAAAGTCAAGATGTGGTTTGTGATGAGTCATCATTTGACTCATTGTCACTTAAGGAGCCAAAACATACCACCTCTCATGGATTGTTCCCATAATTAGATGATGAGAATGAAGAATATTCTCATAAATAAGGTGAAATATAAGGAGAATTATTTGTTGCTATTGGAAATTTGGAAGATAATTTTTCATTTAATTAGCAATAGCATCGACGTCCAAAATGGGTAAAAAGCACTGTCAAGGAATAACACCTAAACTCTAATCCAAATACTTCATCAGGAGTTTGAACTAGAAGACAGGTGGGATATGAATTTAATCTTAGAATAATGAGTTTAGTAGTTGAAAATATCAAAACATAAATATTTAGAGAGACTTTACATAAACCTTAGTGAAACAAGGCCATGGATGTTGAATATCATGCCCTAATCAAAAATATGACATTGAAAATTGTCGATCTTCCTTTATTAAATAAATCCATTGGATATAAGTGGATTTTCAAGATAAAGTACAAGGTAGATGGATCCATCAACAAATATAAAGCATGACTTGTTGTAAAGGGATATGCTTAATAGGAAAGAATATATTATGAGGAGACCTTTGCACCCATTGCTAAGATTAAGACCATTATGTTTATTTGTGTAGTATCAACACAAAATCAGATGGAATTTTTGGTAGATGGATGTGAAAAGTACATTCTTGAATGGTGATCTCAAAGGAAAAGTGTACATGACCCAACCAAAAAGCTTCATTAACGAACATTAACTACAAAATGTATGTCATCTAATTAAGTCACTTTATGGACTCAAGTAAGAACCATGGGGATGGTACATTAAGATTGATAATTATCTATTACAATATAGATTCATTCATATCCCCTCATATACAAATTTATATATAAATAAGGTAGGAACATAGATTATTATTATGGTTTTCTATGTGGACAATCTTGTGATCACAAGAAGTTTAGATGAATTTGTTGAATAAGTAAAGAATGACTTGAATAAATCCTTTAACATCACATAATTGGGGATAATTCATTATTGTCTTATCTTAAAGATATCATAGATGAAATATTCTAAATTCTCCTTGAGAAATATGGGATGGAATATTCTAAATCAATGTCAATTTTGATGGAGAAATGTTTACATCTATCCTGATTTCAAGAGTCACCTCAAGTAGATGAAACTCACTATATGTAGCTTTTTGAGAGTCTCATTTACTTGACTTATACTAAACTATACATATGCTTTACTATCATCTATATTTTGAGATTCATACAAGAGCCAATAAGTGTAAATGGATTGTAATAAAGAATGCTTTAATATATGTCTGAGGTATAGTTAATTATGGTCTAGAATATAATAATAACTAAAATTTATTCTTGTAGGGTTACATAGACTTAGACTATGTGGTATCTATTGATTATAGGATATCAACTTATAGATATATATTTCATCTCGAATTTGGACTAATTTTGTGGATTATTAAGAACCAATCTATATTTAGTATTTTATCCACATAGGTAGAATATCATTCCATACGAGGAGCTATATGTGAAGCAATTTAGTTAGATCACATTCTATCTAACATAGACATTCCTGAAGATCAATTGCCAATTTTTTTGTGATAATCAAGGTGTGTTAACGCATGTCAATAATCTAGTATTTCATGAGAGGACCAAACACATTGAGATCTAGTGAAACTATATTTGATAGCAAGTCTTGAACCACCACATTGAGCTCCAACAATACCCAACAGATTCACATATAGTAGATATACTCACTAAGTCACTTGGCAAGGTGAATTTTTATTTGTTTTGATGGTACATTTGTAGAAACAAGGTAATAAAGGGGGGAATGTTAGCATAACTATTCATATATTACATTATTTGGCATAACTAGTAGTTAGGTGTTAATTAATTACAATGGTTGGCTTGATAAAATTGGTTTAACCATTGTTTATTCATTCTATAAATACACCTCTTGCATATGAATAAAGACATCCAAATAATTTTCTCCTTCACTCGACATGGGCTCAAACTTTATATGATCAACCATTTATTCATTAGTCATTTGACTTGTCTTTCTACCTATGCAATATGATTTTAAGCCAACCTATATACATCTTTGTTTAGTAAATTTGACCCAATAAATAAATCCATGCAGTGACTTATGCTTTTCATTGGTAGTAATCCATATGGTAGAGACAATCTCCTAAATCTCACTCAAAATCTCATTTAATTCATCCAAAATTATTTCTTATGATGTTGTACTTGAATTCACTTATGATGACTTAGAAATTAACACATAACATGCACTCTAATTTTTCACCTCTATCAAGAACTATTTTTATAAAATCATCAACACATTTGGAATCTTTTTAACATCTGTACATTTACCTTTCAATGGATTTAATGTATGTGTTACTTTATCTTTGCACAATGTGTATGTATTTGCATGACCATAATTCTACACCTTACTATGAAACTATGAAGGATTTCTAAGAGAAATATGAAAAACCTCCATTCGTGTTATGTCACATAGTACTTCATCTTTATATATACTAATCTAAAAACATAGTAGATATTGTTCATTCACCAAAACCTAATGTATTTTAAAAAGCCACTAACCCTTATATGGATTAGGATGAAAGATTCAATATAAACCAATATTATTTACCATTTATTGAAAAATTAAATTATCAGTACTAATACTATTCAAAATTTATCCTCTTATGTATCCTATAAAATTGATCCTGAATTTCTTCATCCTCTTATGTGTCATAATATTTAGGTGCTTCTTATGTGAATTAAATATCATTTACATCATCTACACCCACAACACATCAAAATTGCATTGTTTCCATAACCTTCATTTAGTCTTGCATATCTCTCATGAATCTAACAAGATAATTAAGTCTTAACTTACCCTTCTATAGTGTAAGCCTTCTCTATCTGTCATTTCCTTATAAATATAGATCTTGTACCAAATAATAATCTCAACATATAAAATTAGCCACTTCAATTACACCTTATCCATGAAATTCTCACTAAAAGATGTTTGTAGCTATCTTCTACTAACACTTTTAAATGTAGAACGAGGAAATAACCAACAAGAACTAAAACTATGCTCTAATTTCAAATGATGTAGTCATGGATAAGGGTCTCAATTAAGAGATGCCTTATACATTTCACCTTCATAGTATAAAGTGGAATATGCAATAAAATACATCAACATAATTCATATCTTTATTAGATTGTAACAAGAAACATAACAAGCATAACAACAATAATGACACCACAACCTCAAAATGTGATGTATTATAGCACTAATTCTGTAGATATTTGTCTTTTAGGTCACAATATTTTCAAGTATAGCCTAACCTTTATAACAATCACCCGTAAGTATTAGTAAACTCTAATACTCTAAACAACTTAATTTTCATAAGTGAATCA
The DNA here is from genome assembly GCA_037957365.1 of Torreya grandis. Taxonomy (NCBI): domain Eukaryota; kingdom Viridiplantae; phylum Streptophyta; class Pinopsida; order Cupressales; family Taxaceae; genus Torreya; species Torreya grandis. Next base: position 1,042,610 of record JARHVA010005413.1, on the reverse strand, counting down.
AAATGGATATAAATGGGTAAAACCCACCTACTACATGAAGTGCTCGACCACAAATTATATCATTAACATACACCTTAGATTGCCAAAACTATTAAATATTTCTAACAATTCCAAGGCAACAACATGTTATAGCTTAACATGTCATTGCATACTTCATCACTAAAAATACTAAAGGAATCCATATCATATCCCGATGAATTTAATTATTAAATTTATAATATTTAGTAATAGCTCATTTCATAACACATCACAACAATATATGCACCAAAACCAAGTGTGCATAAATTTTTTTGCACAAAGTCAGAAGACCATAACCAAAAAATACACTATAAATCCTTGTATTTTTATCTTCAAGTCCACTCAATAACATTAGAAACATATGCATGCTCACTTGATGAGGAGAAAAAAACCTAAATATTTGTGTAATTGCAAAAAATTATGAACAAAGACATATATCCAATAAGAAATTTCCTAAACTAATTTTTTTGTTGATGCATGATTATGTGTCAACTCAAATGCAATTAAATCATGTTGGAGACCTATTGTGAAATAGAAAATAGAATTTTTTTTTTATTATTATTGTTTAACAAAATATATATGGTGAAAAGGATCTAATGAACAGACAACAAACATTAATGTGAATAATGTTTGACACCAAATAGTCGATATTATTGGGACCAAATTCAAGTACCTAAAAGGACATGAATTCATTAAGAATACTTTGCACAACATGGATAGGCTAATGAAATTCAAAATGAATCAAATAATGAGTAATATGTCATAGGTTTTTGGTGTGGTATATCTATTAAATATTAAATGCGATCTCATCTTTCTAGATGATATTTTTACGAAATATTTATACTAAAACATGCTTCTAAAACACTTTATTGTTGTAACTATTTAATATGATTGGATAATTAATATTTATTTTTAATAATTTGATACAATTATTGAGATATTTGAATATAAGATTAACGTTTAATTATGTAATCAATAACTTTTTTCAAACTATGATTTATAGTATTTACATCGATAGGTGTTCCTACAATGACATTCAGGGGTGGTGGTTAGGAGCATTAATGGCATGAGAATGTTAACATTTAACTATTTGAAATTTGATAATTTAAAGTAGAAAATAATTTAATTTAATTATTCGGAAGCGGACATGATTAAATAAAAAATAAAATAACAAATATGACAGTTTAGAAAAATAAAAAACATATAAATATAAAACAAATGTAGAGGAAAGTGATAAATATAAATAAAATAAGAGAAACAAAGCACATATAAAATACTAACTTTTTACATTTCATGTTTTTGTACAATTTATTTCGTTACCTTTAATTTCTACTTTGACCGATTACATCACAATACATTTATAGTTAATATATAAATTTTACTACATTATATTTATAAATAATTAGATAATGATAACAAATTTATAAATAATAAATATATTATGATATCATGTTTATAAATAACCATAATTAATTTATGGGTAATATATAAATTTTACTGCATTATATTTATAAATAATTAGATAATCATAACTAATTTATAAATAATATATAGATTTTACCACATCATATGTATAAATAATCATAACAATGAAATGTAAAAAAAATTACCACGTTATAAGAAAGATTATCACATGATAATAAATAAATAAGATATAGATAATCATAACTAATATATAAATTTTACATCATATATAAATAATTATAACAATGAAAATTTAAAAATAAATTATGATAAATATATTAATACATTATCATAAATAAATAAATAAATAGATAGTATATAAATAATCATAATTATTGTATGGTTAGTACATACATTTATACATATATTTATTACCATGTCACACATAATCATAATTATTTATAAGTAATATATAGATTTTACAATAATATATTTATAAATAATCATATCAATAAATTTTTTGAAAATAAATTATCATAAAAAATCAATACATGATAATAAATAAATAAATTATATATAAATAATCATAACTATTTTATATTTAATATATAGATTTTATCACTTCACATTTGTAAATAATCAAAACAATAAAATTAAAATATATATATATTATCATAAAAATTATTATTACATCATGACAACTAAATAATATATAGATTTGGTAACATATTTATAAATAATCATAAGAATGAAATTTTAAAAAAAAAATTATCATAAAAAATATCACCACATGATCATTATATATATATATATATATATATATATATATATATATATATATATATCATAATAAATAAATATCTTGTTATTCTCAGACTTTATATTTTATTAAATTGTGAGTACATCAAGGCACTTTATATTGTATTGAATTGTGACTACTTCCAGAATAATATATATCAGTGTATTTTACATAGATTTATCTAAAATATATATGCTAATTACGTGATGAGGCATTCTACAATTAAAAAAGGAAAAGAAAGAACGTGATATCATGTCTATATAAGGAAAAAAAAGCAGACATCATTTTTTTAAACAAATTAATTTATGAAAAAAATGGATGCAATATTATATATATATGAATGATATTGATCAATTTTTTCCATGGCCGCTCTCCCCTACAATGCAGTGCTTTCATTGTCCTCTGCCTGATACAATGCTCGAATCCTCACACATAGCAAATTACAGCATTTTGTGTGTCTTGAGCATTTTCATTCGACCTCTGGTTCTCTTGTCAGGGTAAACGGGAGTAAGCCCCTGTAATGGTGTTACCCTCAAGACGTCACAGGTACGAATCTCTTTGCCTATCGTTCGCGTCTGAGAGGGGCGGTGATGGTCAAGTGGAACACCCTAATGAAGAAGAAGAAATTGTGATTTTGATGGTGATGTCGATCTGTGAGGGGATTGATAAGGAGGAGGTGAATACATTCTCTGATCTGATCGCAGATAACTGTGTGCTCAACGACTCACAATTCCTGCAGGGAGAATCGAATCAAAACATGGAGATGTCGTTGAGGGATGGCTGCAAATCATTGCCAATCAAGGTGGTTGGTACATATAATGGAAAGAATACGGCCTGGGGAACTGAGGTTTGGCAACTATCAGAGGATGAATACAACATGTTGACAAAATGCCAACCTAAGAAAATCTTTGGGAACAGAGGTGTATCTTCTAGATTATACTATGATTAGATCAGATAATGGATGTTTTTATTGTAGTGGCTTTGATGCTTGCACTCTTACTATTTGCTCTCCTTGCTCTTGCATGCTCCTATTGGAAAAAAATTCTTGCAAGTGCTTCTAAGCCAAACAACAATGGAGTTTATAGCTCTCAGTCTCATGGATGCAATCTCATGAATCCATTCTAATATCTCTTTTTCTTGATGAGATTATTTCTATGTTAAGATTTCCTCAGAAAAATTGTGTAAATCTTAAGTTTTTTGGTATATAAATTTTGATTTTGATTTTGAAAGAGAGTTTGTTCCAATACACTGTAATTTTATCTTGTAAATTAAATAAACCCTAAAAAGTTTCCATAAACATATTTAATGGGTTTTTTTAATTGTTTTCATCCTATTTGAGGTCAGTGGGAAATCAAATTGCTCAAGTCCTGGATATTTGACTAAATCTTCATGGCTCACACCTAGACCCAAGGTTTACTTCTTTAATAGCCAGAACAAAATATAAAAGATATAAATATTTTTCCTATTCCACCATGTGGAAGCATCTCCACATTAAAAGTTTATCTAGCTGGGTACTCCATATACAAATGTTGATATATATATTTTTTAATTGGAATCTTCCAGATCTATAGATGTTGGATTATAATAGATGTTGGATTATAATTATAATGTTTGTTGGATTATAATTATACTATTGAGTAAGCAAATATGTTGCATTATATTTATAATGATGTGTTGAATTATAATTATAATATTTTGTAAACATACATTTATATGAAAAGAACAAGCTGCTATTTGATATTAAGTATGAATATATTTAAATTACATTTTACTAAACATTTATTTACACAATTTTGATACATAATTTTTTAAAATTAGAATACTCATCCCATCTTTTTAACAATTTTTATGTATTAGGTATTTTCAAAAATCTCAACTGCGGTGAATGATATAACAAATTATTATTTTTAATAATTTAATTACAATCTTGTTTATAAATAAAATTTTGATAATTTTATTTATAAATAAATAAATATTCTTTCTAACAATTTTTTTGACAATTTTATATATAAATAAATAAATATTCACTCGAGCAATTTTTTAAATGGGAAAACAAATCAATCTCCAATTCAAAGGTTTATCTGAGTTGATCCTAGGATATCTAGGAGTTTGAAGTACAATGATAGCCCTCGGTAATCGGAGCTAGTTTAGATAGGTTTTTAGGAGTGTGAAGCACTTCAATAACTATCTGATGCAGCCTGCTCTGTTCCCAAAACTAATGTGCTGCTAATAGGCTTATTTCCTCTCTATGCATTCGGCATGTTTCTCTAGTAGAGTGTATGCAAAACTCTTAAAAATGGGCATAATGATCTCAAGGAATGTTATCTAGATTTTACAGCCTTGCATACTCCTTTAAATAAACCTGCAACAATATTCAATAACCTTCTATGGCCAAAGGCCTTACAAAATAGATGGATAATCAATAAAATACAGTCATGAGTCTGTTCAAATATAATTTTACATGGACTGCTGCGTCGATCTCTTCCTTATTGGCTACACCTAATGGTGACATCCCATGTCTCCATATTGCTGCATCCTTCATCTCTTACAAACAGCTAGACTTTTAATCAGGGAAATAAATGTGACAAACTTTGTAGGCATTGATTGCCTTATCTGCACGTTCACGTCTCCACGTTCCAGGCTAGATTCTCCTCCACCTTGCTTTTCTGTTGCGGATGTTCTGGTCAAGCTAATCATTTTTTTATTTCCTTTTTTATTTAACGATTTTCATGGTTTTGGATTTTTCTGCGAACTGGGTGGTCATCCTTGCTACGCCATGAACTTAGTCCACATGATTTCACTACACCATGTTTTCCGCAAGTTGCTGCATTGTAGGTTCGTACTCTAGGCTGCAAGCGTCGACTTCAGGCTCACGTTGTTAATGATTGCATGTCTCTAATTCTACTGTAGGTGTTGTAATCAGCTATTTCTTCAACGATCTGCCCACACTTTAGCTGCATTCTTCTTTTGCCAAACTGCTAAACTTAGCTAGGCATCACCGAGTACACCAATTCTTCTCCATTCTACTACGAGCTTTGACTTCTGGTGGCTGGGTTCTTTCCACAATCTGGAATTGCATGATTTTTTTGGTCTGTGCTTCTCTCACGTTTCACACAGAAAAGAATCAATACATCCATGACCATGATCAATGGTCTTTTTAGTCATCTTCACCCCACTGTTTTGCTCACATCCAATCCTCCATTTTCCTGTAGATGGAATTACTTTGTTTCTCCCTTCCTACTTTCTCTGCCTGCAATGCTGGCTTTACATACTCCGAACTATCGTCATTGTCATCCAACTTCTACCTCAGAAATTTTTGAGCCAAATTTCCAATGGCCCCAAGTAGGCCACCTTCATTATTTTTAGACTACAGTTTGGTTACAAGAACCTTAACAAACTTCTTCACTTTGGGGCTCACCATTGTCTCCAAAAAATGTCAATAAGAGTTGGCCTGATTTTCCCAACGTCGATATCTTACTATCTTCGGTCAAATGAGAGAAGAGCTACTGTTTGTTGCAATCGTTTCTTCTTTAGAATCTCTCTTTTGAACTCCTCTCTAACCTCTATGCCAACTTGGGCTCACATAAAAATAAAAATAGTTTTTAATTTCCAGCAATATACTAAGGTTGAAAATATTTTCAACCATTTCTCCCTTATTTCCTCAACAGCCCAAAAAATCACTTTTTACCTTTTCGCTTTTCACTTTTGACAATTACATTTACTCACAAGGTAAAATTTTGAAATCTAACACAATTTGGAGGGAAAACAAGAATTTAAAATTTCACACTAGAATATCATTTGAATTTGCATGTTTGATGATCTCAACTAGTCCTCTATGAAGCTATTGTAGATGCTACTGCATCATACTCTCCCTCTAGAAACAATTTGAACCTTAGTTCAAATAAAATGCTTCCTCCATACATTAGTCTTCATTATATGCCTGGATCCCAAGGTCTTGTTGCCAATACCAATGCTTGTCTTTGTTTGAAATAGTCTTTGTCCTTCATTTTGCTTTTCTTCCTCTTCTGGTATGTTCTTCTCCTCATTTCTTTCTCAGCTGCCATGTCCCATGTCCATGCTTCTTCATCTTCATATGTGTCTTCAAGATCTTCTTGTTGTTTTTCTTGTTTCGTGAGCTTCTCCAATGACTCATGTATGTCATTCATTTTAGCAACTTTCATACCTGCATACAAAACATTCAAAGCCACCTTAGAATCAAAATCTTTAGGCCATGAAGCCTCTTGGCTGTCTTCACATTCTTGCTCCTTGATCAAAACTGTCTTTGTCTCTTGGGTTTGCTCTTTTCTTTCTTCACTCTTCCCAATGGTGTCCTCATCATGGATTGTACCTTCATTCATCTCTCTTGAATGACCAAACAGCTCTTCCAACATTCTCAACTCTTTCTTTAGTGAGATCTCATCTATCTCACCATTCTCTTCATCAAACTTGGGCTTATCACTCACAAGTATTACTTGCCCTTTACCTCTTATCTTATCCTTTCTTAGCTTGTCTTCACATAAACCAACTTCTTCATTATACTCATCCAAAACAATTGAAACACCATTACCTTGTGTCTCCTTACTATCTTCAATTGCTGCCTGAAGCCATCTTGTTTATTCTTGCCTCAATTCATTTTCCATCCTCTTGGAACTCTCTCCTTGTTGTACATTAGTTTTCATAGACATTTTCCATTCCTCATTTCTCACGAAAGGATCATTAAATAATTCAAACACATCATCATAAACCAATTGTTTACCTTTTACCTCTTTAGTATACCTCTCAAATGTCCTGTCTTCATGGAATGCCTCTTCCATACTCACCATCTCATCTTCATTCTCTTAGCTGCTGGAATCACCTTCAATCCTTTTCCATTGACTTCTTAGTGTTGTTGCTTCAACACTCACATCTTCTCTCTTTGCCTTCTTAGGCACCCATACTTGTTTCTCCTTGTTACCATTTCTCTTCTCAAGCCATGTAGGCATCCTGCATCCTTGCTCTTTTACTAGCACCTCCTCTTGATTAGGAGTTTGCTTCTTCCACCATTTAGGCATCACATACCCACGCTTAAATTCTCTTTTTGAGGGCTCTATCATCTTCTTTAACTCTTGCACCTGCACATTAGCAGCTTGCTCATAATAACAATCAAATTAGGTCTTAACACTTCATTTACCTCTTTGATAGCTTGATCCATAGAGCAATCTTTCTCTCCCTTTGTGCTTGGCTGTTCTCTTTCTTCCTCTTGGAATTCAATGGCATCATGGAATTCAGCTTCATCTTCTACCTATTCTCTTACTTGTAAGGGTTCCTCAACACCTTCCTCATGCATTAACCAATGCATCTCTTCTTCTTCCTTATCAACAATAGCAAACTATCTTCTCTTTCTTACATCTTCACTTGTGCACTTGGTGTCTTCTCTTGCACTAATATCTTCATTCTTTAAGGCCTTTCTTTTGACCTTCACAAGGCTGCTCATACCTACAATTACCCATGCAAAAATAACATTAGATACAAAAACAAGAGACCATAATGCTTCCATGAGTGTCCTCTTAATGGACATTCTCATCTTTCCAAGTGCTCTTCCTCGCAATTCATCTTTTCTTTCTTCTCTTCTCTTGTTCTCCTCAATGAGAACCTTCTTCTCCACCTCTTCCTCTTGTTGCTCACTTGGCAACCTTCTTATCTTCTTGCCTCTATGGGCTTCTCTCTTCTTGGCAATATTCTTTTGCCTTCTTCTCCTCTTCATTAGGAGATCTATTGGCCACTTCAACCTCTTCCTCATTGGCCATACCCATGCTTGCTTGTCCATCTGCATCCAAGACTCATATTCATCTTTAATCTTAACTAATTCTCTCTTTAAACTAGCAATCTCTTTATCAATTTCAATACTGGTCATACCTTTGATGCTTGCTTTCTTTTTGGTGCCCTCATGTACCTTGTTGCTCTGTAGTGCCTTCATCAGTACTTCGATTTCTGAGATCTTTACCCAAGTCTTTTCCACCTTGGTCTCTTGATCCCTTGTCTCACCCAAGCCTTTTCTCCTTGACTGGTGTTTTGACAATCTCCTTGATCTCACCTAGGCCTTTTGCATCCTAATCTTTTGATCATTTTCTCAATCCTGCAGCAATTCTTTATTCAACACTCCAACAAACACAAATCACAAATCCAAGCTTACCTTGCTTTGGATCTTCCTCTTGAGCATTCACATGCTCCCTTACTTTTGAGCTTCTCTTAACTCTTCACTAAGCCTTCCTTGGCTTCTTCTCCTCTTAAGCCTCAATGGCTTGACTGCCTTTCTTTTCACCTGTTTATTTCTCAACACAATAAACTTATATCAAATATCAAAGTTACTCATACCTTTCTTCCACAGGGTCTTCTAGCAATTTGTCCTACTGATCCTCTTGCCAAATCCTATAACAACTCATTAGAAATCATAACCATCAACAAATTACTAATTCCCAAGAGCTTTAGGCTCTGATACCAAAATGATATAGCCTACTCTGTTCCCAAAACTGATGTGTTGCTAACAGGCTTATTTCCTCTTTATGCATTCGGCATGTTTCTCTAGTGGAGTGCCTGCAAAACTCTTAAAAATGGGCATAATGATCTCAAGGAGTGTTATCTAGATTTTACAGCCTTGCATACTCCTTTAAATAAACCTGCAACAATATTCAATAACCTTCTATGGCCAAAGGCCTTACAAAATAGATGGATAGTCAATAAAATATAGTCACAGGTCTGTTCAAATATAATTTTACATGGACTGCTGCATCAATCTCTTCCTTATTGGTTGCACCTAATGGTGTCATTCCACGTCTCAGGATTGTGGCATCCTTCGTCTCTTACAAATTGTTGGACTTTTAATCAGGCAAATAAATGTGACAAACTTGGTAGGCATCGATTACCTTATCTGCACGTTCACGTCTCCACGTTCTAGGCTAGATTCTCCTTCACCTTCCTTTTTTGTTGCAGATTTTTTGGTCAATCTAATCATTTTTTTATTTTCTTTTTTTATTTAACAATTTCGGTGGTTCTAGATTTTTCTACAAACTGGGTGGTCATCCTTGCTATGCCTTGAACTTACTCCACATGATTTCACTGCACCATGTTTTCCCCAAGTTGCTGCATTGTAGGTTTGTACTCTAGGCTGCAAGCGTCGACTTCAGACTCATGTTGTTAATGATTATAGGTCTCTAATGCTACTACAAGCATTGTAATCAGTGATTTCTTCAACGATCTACCCACACTTCAGTTGCGTTCTTCTTTTACCGAACTGCTAAACTTAGCTAGGCATCACCGAGTACACCAATTCTTCTCCATTCTACTACAAGCTTTGACTTCTGGTAGCTGGGTTCTTTCCACAATCTAAAATTGCATGATTTTTTTGGTCTGTGCTTCTCTCACGTTTCACACAAAAAAGAATCGATACATCCATGACCATGATCAATGGTCTTTTTAGTCATCTTCACCCCACTTTTTTGTTCACATCCAATCCTCCATTTTCCTGTAGATGGAATTACTTTGTTTCTCCCTTCCTACTTTCTCTACCTGCAACGCTGGCTTTACATACTCAGAAATATCATCACTGTCATCCAACTTCTGCCTCAAAAAATTTTGAGCCAGATTTTCAATGTCCCCATGTAGCCCACCTTCGTTATTTTTAGACTGCAGTTTGGTTACAAGAACCTTAACAAACTTCTTCACTTTGGGGCTCACCATTGTCTCCAAAAAATGTCAAAAAGAGTTGGCCTGATTTTCCCAACGTCGATATCTTACTATCTTCAGCCAAATGAGAGACAGAGCTACTATTTGTTGCAACAGTTTCTTCTTTAGAATCTCTCTTTTGAACTCCTCTCTAACCTCAATGCCATCTTGGGCTCACATAAAAATAAAAATAGTTTTTAATTTCTAGCAATATACTAAGCTGAAAATATTTTCAACCATTTCTCCCTTATTTCCTCAACAACCCAAACAATGACTATTTACCTTTTCACTTTTCACTTTTGACAATTACATTTACTCACAAGGTCAATTTTTGAAATCTAACACAATTTGGACGGAAAACAAGAATTTGAAATTTCACACTAAAATATCATTTGAATTTGCATGTTTGATGATCTCAACTAGTCCTCTATGAAGCTATTGTAGATGCTTCTGCATCACTATCTCATTTTTACTAACTTGAATGGTAAGATATTAATGGGCGTTTATTGTATAATTTATTTAAACTTTTAAATTCAATTTTATTTATTATTTTATATATTTAAAAATAAGAAGGAATCAAATAATAAATATAATATATCATTATCCATGCCAAAAAATATGAAATTATTATTTGCATCAATAGATGGTAGTTGAATGACTATTAACATGCATAGAGATGAATCAAAGTAAATTAAATGATCGAATTAGATAAGCTTGCTATATTAGGGTAACTAGCATACTTATCTTAGATAAATCTATGTAAAAGATGTAGAGATATATCATTCTCGAACCGCCTATCTTATATTATATAAGAGATATAAGTAGAATAGATACCTCGAGAATGATATATCTCAGCGTCTTTTACATAGATTTATCTAAGATAAGTAAGCTAGTATACTTACATTTACATATAAATGCAAAATTGAAAAACTAATAATCATATTTTTAGAATGCCATGTCACATTTCTTAAAAACTAATAATAATAAAATTAGATTGCAATACAACAAGTTAATTAAAAATTATTGATAACAATATTAAAATACTAATAATATCAATATTATAATATGATTTTGACATTTAGAATACTTCAAAAGATTGAAATGATTGTTAAACCTTCATTTTATTTTTTAGACTAATATATGATTAGTAAATATTGGAAGAATATAAAAATAAAGATCTCATCAAAATCGTATCAATCTACAAAAAATATTGAAAAAATATATAAAACTTCCACTTTTAAATATTATAATTTATAACAATATCTTTATTATACAACCTATTTTAATTTTCAAAACAATTTTAATTATTTGTAAACATTAATATCATTGTCTTCATCTTATTTCATCATAAAACCAAAGATCAATTTTAGCCGTTCGTTTCATCATAAGACCAAAGACCAATTTTAGCCCTTCGTTTCATCATAAGACCAATTTTAACCATTCTTATTCATAAACATTAAAATCATTGTCTTTTATCTTATTTCATCATATCTGATAATCGACGCTTCGCATGGACTAAAGACAAACAACAATAAGTGGGAAAATATAGTACGGAAGCTACGCAGAGCAAGTTTGAACACAAACAACGAATTGCTGACTAATAACCACACACTGCAACCGAAGTGTTGTAAGCATTATTGACAAATGCGAGCTTTGTAGTCCAATTTTTGACTTTTAGAAACAAGATAGCGAGGAACGGAAAGTTTCACACATTATGGAATCAAAAGTCCTAACGACTGGCAAAAAGTCTGAATAAAAATAAATTAATCGCACCCATTTATTGACCAGCGTAGCAGCTACGCAATTGAACTCTCTTCTCGAGCTGCCATAAAGCCAGACAATCCACGGCCTTTTCCATATAGTCTAATCGATATGGATACAGGCATATCCAAGCTTTTACCATGCTCACTAACACCAGCGGCAGTCATTCCATTCATAATACTGCCGATAGTATTCATAGCACTACTCATTTGTGTAAATAGAGCAATGGTAAAGTTGCCTCCGGGGCCACGAGGGTTACCGATATTAGGTAGTTTGTTAGATCTGGGTTTGAATCCTCACCAGTCTTTGTATACTCTCTCGCAATATTATGGTGGTTTGATGTATCTCAAATTAGGCACCACTCCTATTGTTATAGCTTCTTCTGTAGAGGCTGCAACTGTAATACTGAAGACTTTAGATTCCACTTTCTGTAACAGACCAGTGAATGGCGGAGCAGCAGCAGACATACTCTTGTACAACAAGAATAATATTGGCTGGTCTCCCAAATGGAAAATGTTGAGAAAGCTTTGTATTTTCCATCTGTTAAGCCCCAAAAGTTTAGAGGAGTGGTTGGAATCCAGAGAAGAAGAAATGGCGCTGTTGCTTGCATCCATCTTCAGACAACAAACTACTACCACTGCCCTCAATGTCGGAGATTTTCTTAACGTCTTCACCTCTAATGTTATTGCAGAGATGACATTGAAGATGAGAATATTCGACGATAACAACGCAGAGGCGTTGCTTTTCAGAGATTTAATAAAGGATTTCTTATGCACGGCTGCTCGTTTTAGGATTGAGGATTTTGTTCCTTTCTTAGCCTGGATTGGTTTCGGTGCTGCTTCTCGTCGGGAAATGAAGCAGCTGCACAAGCGCATCGACGAATTCCTGGTGCGGAAGATAAAAGAGCACACGCGTATGCCTAGTGAGGAGAACAAAAAGAAAGACTTTATAGAAATTCTGGAAGCAATTAAATCTAATTCAGATTCTAATGGAGAGCTTTCGGAATCTAATATCAAGGGCATTTTACTTGTATGTCCTTCGATGTTGAACTTAGAAACCCGTTAATATTTTTATAACTTGAGCTAAGACATGGATTAATGACTTTAAGAAATGTTATTGAAATGCAGGACATGTTTGCAGCAGGAACAGATACAGCTAGCCGTACGGTGGAATGGGCAATGTCGGAGCTGATCCGTCATCCTCATCTCATGAAGAGAGTTAGAGACGAAATTGATTCAGTGGTTGGAGTTGAAGAAAGAGTAAAAGAATGTCATCTTGGCGAGTTAAAATATTTATGTGCAGTAGTGACGGAGACTCTTAGACTTCATCCTCCAACTCCTCTCATGCTTCCCCATGCATCAATATCTCCACATCCTTCCAATGTATTGGGATATTTGATTCCTCCCAACGCACGTGTGATGGTGAACGTGTGGGCCATAGCAAGAGATCCAAATTCATGGGAAAGGCCACTGGAATTTGATCCCGATCGATTTGTGAATAATCCTGTTAACCTTCATGGAACAGATTTTCGAATAATACCTTTCGGGGCAGGGCGAAGGATGTGTCCGGGCTATAATTTGGGGTTGCGTATGGTTAATTTTGCACTTGCAAGCTTCATTCATGCATTTGAATGGACGCTTCCTGCTGGACACACTCCCCAAGATTTAGATATGCGTGAAAAATTTGAAGCTTCTATTCACAGGAAGGTTCCTCTCAAGCTGTTCGCTACTCCTCGCCTGCCGACCCATCTCTACAACCTCTGACATGTTTAGTTCACTTGTCTTTCAATGTTTTCTTTCGTCAGAAATATGTTCTACGTAAGTTTTTTCTTTGTTTATTTGTAATGCATTATGGCTTTACTATCATCATAATCAACGTTGTAAGGGTAACAATATTATTATACCTTGTTACCTTTTATGTAGTAACACACTATAATATAATAATAAGTTTTTATATATATACACTCTCCATGAACTTCAACAATTTTATATGTTAAAAAATTTGTATCATTTTTATAATTTAAATTAAAGATTAGTCTTTTAATTTCATATATAGTTTTTTCTATTTTATAGTAGAAGTCATTTTAAAGATTTAATATACAAATTGATATTAATTTATTTTTTAAATTATTATATTTTTAAAAATTGAAATTAAGTACAAGCATTTTATTAATATGAATATACAATTGAACTAAAAAAAATGATGCCTTATAATAGTTTTGGTCCCTCCACGCCCAAAGCGATTTCGAGTTCACATGCTTCTCTTTCAAATCCTTCATTTAGTTCTAGTTCCAAGCTTTTCAAAACATGCATCTAACGTGCCTCTATCCTGACTATCAACAACTGCAAGGTGATGGTTGTTGGACATGGTGGGAGGGATGATAGGGGTGGCCATGATTTTGCTGTTGTGATGGGCATTGTCAAAAAGTTGGTTCCTCATTTGGGAGGAAAGGAGAATGTGACATTGTTCAATGATAATGCTCATTTGGTGGTGCATGGGGCATCTATTTCTGCTGATAACAGTCCTAAGCCAACTCAATCTGCCAATCCCTAGTGATGACTTACCCCCTACCACTTCCTCCCCTATTCTGTCGCACCTTGTTCTGGTTTTTGGTAAAGAGGAGATGGATGCAATGCAAACAAATGAAGAATGGTTCTCAGAAAGTGGACTTATCTACAAATTTGTGAATTTTTGGCCTAATGTACACACTCTCCATTACTGGCTCCCTAGATGAAAGGTAACCTAGAAATCTACCCATTTGTTCGTAAGTTTTCTTTATTGCTTTTGACTATGTCAAAGATAAGGCAAAGATTCAATAAGAGATGTGGAGCTTTGATCTCCATCCTTTGGTGGTTAAGCCCTGGTTCCCTTCAATGTTTGACCCATTTGGGTCCATCTCCCTCTTTAGTTCTTGACAAATTTATGGAGCAGAAATGGATATGAAAAATAGGGGCATTAAACAAAAATAGGGCAACAATGCTTACTTTTCATCATTAACCAAAAACATAAATAGATTACAATACATAGATCAATATTAACTGTGAAACTAAAATTACTAAAAATTAGGACACGTACTCAGCTAAACTAGAGACTCCTAACAACAAATTGGTGTCATCAATATGAAATCCTAACAGATCATAAATAGTTAGAGACAGGAGAGATTATAATTTAACACTCCCTCTTAAGCTCAACTATTACATTCTTCAACACTAATGATGCTTAAGTGTTGTCTCTACAATTCAAACACAACTCTTCCCAATGGTTTGGTGAAGATATCTAATAGTTGATCCTTAGATCCACAAAATTGAAGTGTGATTTCACCATTGTTGACAAGCTCATGAATGAAATGATAGTGAGTGTCAATATGTTTGCTCTTCCTATGAAATACATGGTTTTTAGGAAATGCTATTGCTGAGCTATTGTCATAGTAGATAGTAGTTGGATCCTTTTCCACATGTGCAAGATCCATCAAAAGTCTTCATAGTCAGCTTCTACTGATGAAATGCTGACAATGGGCTACTTCTTGGGAGCCCATGAAATCAGATTTGTCCCTAAGTGAAAAGCATATCCAGAAGTGTTTTCCTTGTCGTCAAGGCTGTATGCAAAATCACTATCTGTGTATCCTATAATTGTGTTTTCTTCAGAATGTGTATACCACAATCAATAATAAATTATACCTACAACATTTCTCAAAATTCATTTTCCAACTTTCCAGTGAGAGTCCTTGGGAGACTCCATAAATCTAGGAATAAAACTGACTGCATACATTAAATCGGGTCTTCTTGTAGTAAGGTACATGAGACTACCTACAAGTCTCTTATACAGTGTTGAATCAACTTCTGGTCCATCATCCTGTCTATTCAATTTTGTTCCTATAGAAATAGGTGTTTCTACTAGTTTAGATTTTTCCATCTTGAACTTATTCAAGATGTCTGTAGCATACTTAAACTAACATATAAAAATTCCTTGTGCTAATTGCTCAACTTCTATTGCCAAAAATACTTCAAGAGACCAAGATCAGTCATCTCAAATTATTTTTTCATGATTGTTTTAAATTCATCTAATATGAGATTTGTAGTATAGATTATGTCATCAACATAAAGAAAAAAAAATTATGTTACCTTGTTGATCTATTTTTGTGTAGAGAGTGGGCTCATTGCTACCACTGTTGAACCCATTGTTGATCAAGTAAGAGTCGATTCTACTATACCAAGCTCTGGGAACTTACTTCAGACCATACAAGGCCTTCTTCAATCTGTAGACTTTAGACTCTTGGACTTTACTTTCAAACCCTAGTGGATGATTGACATAAACATCTTCCTCTAATATGCCATTGGGAAACGCTAACTTTACATCCATTTGAAACACTGGCCATTTGTTTTGCGCTGCAATGGCTAAAATGGCTTGAATGTTATCTAATATTGCTACTGGAGCAAAGGTTTCACAATAGTCAACATCAGGCCGCTGAGAAAAACCTTTGACAATAAGCCTTTCCTTATGATTTTCTACTTGTCCTTTTTCATTCATCTTTGTTTTGTAAACCCACTTGACACGAATGCCAGCTTTATCTATAGTAATTTGAACAAGATCCCATGTCTTATTTCTCTTAATTGCATCAATTTATTCATTCATGGCCTACACCCAATGCTCTTCTTTCACTGATTCTTCAAAATACGTAGGTTGAGAAGATAAGAAGGCAAAGTGAACTTGTTGATCCATGTCAATATTTACCTCATAGATATCTATTAAACTCTTTGTTCTCTGATTTCTTGTAGAAGAATTTGTCTAACTACTAGAAGAATTATTTGTTGGTAGTTCTTCTTGTCCCTACACCTATACTCTTGGTAGTGAAATTGAAGAAGTTGGTTGTCCTAAGCTTTCCTCCTGTTCACTATTTGATGGATCATTTTCTTTGTCACTCTAAGATATATATTCTAGGAACTTGACATCCCTGCTCACCACAAACTTCTTGGATATTGGATTTTATAGTTTATAGGCTTTAGAATGTTCACTAAATCCAGTAAAAATACACTTCTCACTCTTATCATCAAGCTTTCTTCTAAATTCCTCTAGTACACGGGCATATGCAATGCATCCAAAAACATTGAAATGGGAAACACTAAATTAAGTGCCACTCCATGCTTCTTGATGAACCTTGTCCTTCACACTCATTGTAAGAGATCTATTTAGTATGTATACTGAAGATGCAACTGGTTCGGCCCAATAATCATTAGGCAGATTCTTATCTTTGAGCATGCTTCTATCCATATTCATGATCATCCTATTTTTCCTTTCAGGTACTCCATTATATTGTGAAGTGTACCTAGTTTTGAATTTCCTCTTGATCCCTTATTCCTTACAAAAACTAGCAAATTCATGTGAATCATATTGACCTCCTCCATTTGACCTGAGCACCTTGATGTATTTTGCACTTTTTAGCCAGATCTTTGAATTATCTAAAATTTGACAAAATTTTAGATTTGTTCTTGAGAAAATAGACCCAGACTTTTCTACTAAAATTGTCTATAAAACTTAGAAAGTAAAAACTTCCACTAATGGACTAGGTTTGCATCGGACCATAGAGGTCTATATGGATTAGTTCTAGATTCTCTTTTTCTCTATAGGAGTCAATCAGAAAGCTGTCTCTGTGATGCTTTCCTAAAATACAATTTTCACATGGATTGGAATGTTCATTCATCATTGGCAATCCCTTGACCATTGACTTCTTTTGTAAAAGACTAAGACTCTTAAAGGGTAAATGACAATACCTAAAATGCCACAACCATGTTTTATCTGTGCCTAATATGTGGTGTGCATATGATTATCATTGATTGAAACTTCTCATAGTCAGAGGGAACAATCTATTTTTGGTCAATTCCACCTTAGCTACAAGTCTCCTACTAGGTGGCTTATCTAAAATGATACAAATAGAGCTGTTGAAATTGACATCATATCCATTTTCACTTAACTATCCTACACTGATCAGATTATGCTTAAGATGTGGAATATAGAAAACATCATGAATTGATTTCAATTCATCTTTTTTAGTTAGGATAGGCACAATACCTTTACCTTGGGATTGAACTTGAGACTCATTTCCTAGCTTAATTTTTGATGTGGATGAATTGTCTATGTTGGAAAAAAAATAAATAAAAATAACTATCATATGATTTGCTATAGCCACTGTCTAGCAACCAAAGATTCTTGTTGTGATCTTCTTCAGTAATCTAGCATGAGAGGAACATTACCTTAGATGTCCCTTCTTTAGTGTTCGAGACATTGTCTCTATGTTTGTTCTGATCTGATTACTTCTTCCTACATTCACTTTCATAATGTCCATACTTCTTGCAATAGAAGCATTGAACATTCGACTTGTCTATCCATTTTCTTCCTCTCCCTCTCTGACTATGATAATTTCATTATTGGTCTAATTGTCCTGACTATTTAGGAGCTAAACTCTCTTTAGTGTGATGAAAACCTCATCCTCTTTGGCCACTACCTCTACTGAAGGAAAATTGAGTCTGGAAGGCATTTTCCAAGGACTCTTCCTCCATGATGAGCCTTGATTCATGAGATATAAGAGAACCCATTAGTTCATCAATAGTCTTTTTTGAAAAATATTTTGACTCTTTTATGGCTAAAACAATCGTGGTAAATTTCTTGGTTAACCATCACAACACTTTCTCAATAATCTTTTGATCTATTATATCATCAACATGAATCTTGAGTTGATTCACAATTCCAAGCACCTTGGTCATAAACTGATCAATATTCTTAGTTTCTTTCATCTTCAAGTTTCCAAACTCTCTCCTAAGAGTCTAAAGTCAAACTATTTTGACATTTTCATTACCTTGTTATGGCAAAGCTAAAGTATTTGAAGCCTCTTCTGCACTAGATGTGCTTGTGATATTTGCAAATATTACATCTTTCACTAAACTCTTAATCAAGAATTTTGCATGTGTCTCCTTTTTCCTTCATAATTTGAGAGCATTCCTCTGATTATTATTCATAGCTATTAGAGTAGCTTGATCAAGTTCTTTGAAGCCACTCTTTACCGTTTCCCAACATTCCTAGAATTATAGAAATGTCTTCATTCTGATAGACCAAAATTCATAGTTTTTGCTTGTTAACATGGGCCATTGTATTTGCCATAAATTATTGGTGGATGACATTTAAACTCAAAGCCATTTTGGTCACCCCTTTCTAAATAAACATTCAATGTTGGTCTATAGGCATAGTATTCTCCTTTTATTCTCCTTTCAATCAGATCTCTAAAGAGTCTTGATGCCAGCTTTTAGATCGATTTGCTCTCTACTCTATGAAGAGACTTAAGCATGCTCTGATTCCATGACAATATTTATGGAGGAGAAATGGATATGAAAAATAGTGGCATGAAACAAAAATAGCGTAATAATGCTTACTTCTCATCATTAACCAAAAACATAAATAGATTACAATACACAGTTTAGTATTAATTGTGAAACTAAAATTACTAAAAATTAAGACATGTACTTAGCTAAACTAGAGACTCCTAATAGCTAACTAGTGTCATCAATGTGAAATCCTAATGGATCATAAATGGTTTGAGATAGGAGAGATTATAATTCAACTGTTCTAGTCCACCCCCTATCTCAAAGCCATTGGGAATCTCATTGGTGAGTTCCAGCTTATTTATGCTAGTACTACACTTTTCTCCCATACAACGAATGTGAGAATACTTATCCTTCTTGATGCCTAGAACCCCTACTTGATAAAATCAAGCATAAATTAGAAGATAGGTCTTGGCTTCAACCTCTTGACTTTGAGGGTATGCTATTTCATTATCAAGATTGTTTCAAGATTAGAAACCTCTCTAAGGATTGCCTCAATGTTTAAAAGAAAGTGAAGAAGTTCATAAATTGGTGGAAGGGCACTCTTCCATATTATCTCATAGTGGAAAAGGAAGATAGTAAGGAGAGCTTCAATGTTGATAGTGCTGGTCCAAATGTGGTTCCTTCCTCTACCCACTTGGTAGTCTAAGCCCCCCTTGAAGCTTCAATAGTGGATTTGGAAAGTGAGCAGGTTTAGGGGAATCAAAGTCCCCATAAGGTCTCTAATGAAAATTTCCTTAACTCTATGGTAATTGATATAGTTAATTTCTCTTTCTACCAGTTTGACCAAGGGTAATTGGACTATGGTTGAAAGGAAAAGGATATGATGTTTTGATAAAAATAAATTGAAAAGGTTGCTGATCTCCTTACTCATGGATCTATCATGTCTCAAGAAGAAGCTCATGAATTTTTACTAAAATCCCATTATCAATGTTTGGGATTCCTTGGTGATCCCTCTTATTTTTCTTCTTGGCTCAATTACACTTTTCTTAGGGTGTTTTTTGGTTCTATATATTTTTATGATTTGGTTCAGCTTGATCATTCGTAGTGTCTTTTA
>JARHVA010005413.1:1015000-1017500 GCA_037957365.1 Torreya grandis | reverse complement strand
TACCTGATAAGTCTATACTTAGATTTGACAACCCTATGCCTGCATCATCATCCATTACTCTCCCTGCTCCATGTCTGCATATGAAAAAGATTCATGATCCACAAATTGACTCTTACTATTGTCTTGACTATAAAAATATCCTTAGTAAGCCAAGTCATTCTGTGATCCATACCATCCAAAGAGATAGAGGTATTGAAAAGCTATTTGAAAAATATAAATAGCTTTTCTCTCAGAAAAAGGTAGTTCACATGGAAGGAACTTCTCAGCCAGATGATGGTCATAATTGGAAAAATCCTTTAGGAGATGAATCCTATATTAGAAAAGGATTCCCTGAAGTAGCAGACTTTAATCAGTACTCCCTTGATGGAAAAACTAGAGCATAGATGTATTATGTTAGAACAGCTGATAAAGGTTTAGCACAGTCTATAAAAGCTAAACTGTTAAACTGGAATAATGTAGCAAGTAAGTGCCTTAATACTAAGATTGCTAATAGCTAGTCTAGTTTAGATCAAGTATCTTCTATGCTTAGAAGTATAGAATTATATCAAAAAGGAGAAATTACTCAAGCCTTAAGAACTCTGGATATAAAACAGACTACAAATACAATATCTATTGTTTCTAAAGTTGATCAAGAATCTAGTAGTATTAAACAGCAGCATAGTGAAGTAAATTAGAAGCTTGATACTGTAATCCAGACTATGAGTAATATTTCTCAAAGTCAAGATGTAAAATTTGAAATATCTTCAGTAGAAGAAAAGGTTAATATTTCTGCCTTAGAAACATCTGCTAGCCTTGATAGTCTCACTTGAGAAATTGTTAATCAGAAATAGAATATTATATTATTACTTGATATTTTACAAAAAGTATCAGTTAATACTTCTACATCAGAAAGCTTGACAATTTCAGCTCTCTCTAGTTCAGCTCCCTCTGATTCTCTTTGTTGGGTAAATGTAGCAAAAACCCAGAGAAACATAATCAAGACTAAAGCACAACAAAAAGTAGAAGAAGAGAATATTGCTAATAAGATATATCATGCTGGAATGGCTAAGATAAAAGAAGCAGAAACGTTTAGTTATTTTGAAGAAGGATAATCTTCAAATACAAAACCCCCATTAGATACTTAGATAAGAACATTGAATTTCCAACCTTTCTTTTGGAAATTTAATTGTGAAGCTCCATCAAAAAGGAAATAAATGATTCATGCTATGCTTGCATGGGAAAACGTCCAAATATTCAGCCTGAAAAAAGACCCTATTAATGTCTCACAACAAGTATCCAATGGTTTCATAGGAATAATTAAAGATTGGTGGGATGGTTGTGGTCAGCAGTTTCAGGATGAAATCCTCCGTCAGAATCAGCCAATAGTTGCTTTGTGTGAAGTAGTTTATTCTGAGTTTGTTGGCATCATTGATAATGAAAAAGAAGCCAGTAAACCTAAGTTCTTAAGAGCTCAGTTGTGTGATATGAATATACTAGAGGAATATATGTGCCATATAGAAAACCTGTTATATGTTGCAGGAGAAATGTTTAATCCAGCATTTAAGATAAGATATATAGAATCTTTCCCACAGTATTTTGCTAATAAGTACAAATCTGTTATGGGTTCTGAAATTTTTACAATCTCTTTTGGGTGCACTAATTAGAATATTAGAGCTATAAATGAGAAATTATGTGCTGAAAGAAAAGCTTATAAAGAAACTATGCTTTTCCACAAGAAAATAGGTATTAAGTTTTGTAAACCCTTCTTTGATCAATTTGGATGTACAGATGCTCATCAATATAGAAAGAAAAAGAAAAGACTTACAGAAGACTGCAAATGTTCTCCATATTCTCAAAAGATTCAGAAGTATAAACGCAAAAAGTTTAAAGGAAAAGCTTTTAAACAGAAGAAAATATTCAGAAAGAGAAAGAATGGATTCCAGAAAGCTCCTGTTAAATGATTTCTCTACCAAGATAATCATTATGCCAATAATTTCCCACAGAAAAAATAAAACTCTAAAAAGATTAATTTTCTGCAAGGTCATGGCATAAATGAAGAAGAATATGTTTTGATTTCTGATCTAGAATTCCAGTATGAATCTGATATACCATGGGATGATAATTCAGAACTAGATTCAGAAACAAATCAGATAAATATGAATAATGAAGAAATCACTTTAGATTTTGAATCCTCAAATTATGATTTAGAAATTGGTTTTCAGATTAATATGCTAAGAACTCAATTTCCTGACAGTTTTACTTTGTCACAACAATTAAAATATTTAAAAGATAAGTATTTAAGTACTCTTGCTTATCTTGTTTCTGAAAAGAAATATCTATAGCAACAAATTGCTGAAATAGAAAGTAGGTATGTATTACATTTATCTCAGCAAAAGCAACAGAAAGAAGTTCTTGCAAGACAATTTACTGGTCATAAGGTTACAGAACCAGGGTCCAGTTCTTCAGCAGTCCCTAATTTACAAGCCACATATTCATATGCCCCTGAAGATCATGAAATAAG
>JARHVA010005413.1:985000-1007500 GCA_037957365.1 Torreya grandis | reverse complement strand
GACTTAAAAACCCAAAATAGACAAAAAAAAATTCCCAGCACACCAAAGAAACTAATAAACAACCATTGCATGACATAAAAATAGAAACTATAATGAAGAATATTTTATGAACCCCCAAGTAATTATCTTTTTGAGATCAAAGGGTCAAATTTGATGGTTTTATGTCCTTTTCAAAGTGACCTTTCCTCTTTTTATTAGCCACTGTCCAATCTCCACCATTTTCTAATTCCATAAAAATGGGAATGGAGATCTTAAATGAATCCAAAGGTTGGGAGTTTGTTAAAGAACATTAAGAAACAAGTTCCCTTGTCTATAATTCCTCTAAAAATCTTCTTTCCACAATTTCTTTCAAATTTGAATTCTCCTTTGTTACACTCTCCACTTGATTTATTCCTTCCACATTTTTCATAAATTTTGGATGTTATTTTTTTTTCTCAATTTCCTTTCTTTTCCATAGATGATTCTAATATCAAATCAGGAACATCACTCTCATCCTCACTCTCATTGACAAATTAGACTATTATATGTTCTAGACCATCATCCTTGCACCATATATTACCTTTTTTGTGTTTGAAATTTTTGAAATCATTGACCAAATGTCCTGTTTGAAAGAATTTATGGCATCTAAAAGGTTAAAATTCATAGTATAGAGGTTGTACCAATACCCTACCCCTAACATTCAAATCCACTCATGTAAGGAGATCCTTAGAAATTATGTCAACATTAACTAGAATTCAAGCATAAGTTGAGGGGCCCATTTCTCTTGTTAATGGATCCATGTGCCAAAATTCACGTACATAGCTTCCTATGGTTCTATTAATAATATTGTCCCAAAACATAAGTGTTAGGTTTGAAAACTAGATCTAAATCAATTTTCTTTTAAAATTTTTAGTATGGGGGTTGAACGCTAGATGCCAAGGATTTGCCAAAAGCAGGTGATGTTCCCAAGCCAAAAAATATTCATTGAACACAACATATCTATATTCAATTATATAAAAAACCAAAATAAAAGAGCCTCTTGTAGAAGGAAAGATTTCAATCTTACCTTCTATTAAAGTTTGCTAATGGTTAGAGATCCATCTATGGAGATATAGAAATCTAGGCCAAAATTCATTAAACCTACAAATCATTCCTTTGGAAGATAGCCAACCTTCACTCTCTAGAACGAGTTCAAGATTATTATCTTCAAAAAGGATCGAAAGGAATTTCCTTGATTCCATGTACAATGAGAAATACTATGTCATATATCATTATAATTTTAGGATAGAAATCCATAACATCCATTTAACATAACCATAAAAAACTTGCAATTGCTACGAATCCTACTAATAATATTATTATTTTAGCATTTTAACTCAATACTATTATCAGTTTCTTTCCAAACTAAACTCAAAATTTCAATCAAATTAACCATCCCATTTGTGTGAAGGCACCTTTATAAAATTTAAATTAATTGTGTTTGTGGATGGTTGGATGTAGGCCTAGAATTTAAAATTATCCTTTCATTTTAATTAAAAATTTGTTTATAGCTATCTCTTTTATGGAATGGTCCATATATATATATATATATATATATATATATATATATATATATATATATATATATATATATATATATATATATATATATATATATAATATACAAATTTTAATATTAGGAGTGTTATAGTATCATAACTAATAACACTCTATTATATTTTTATATATTTAAATAAAAAAATAATAGAAAAATATATGGTTTGCTAAATTTTTAGCTTATAAATACTTACAACTAGCTAAATTATTTACTTGTTACCTACAATCCAAAACCAAAAAAACAAACCATACCCTGTCAATGTCTATGCTTTGTTGGATGTGTTGGAAAGTTTAAAAATGTATTTGATGTGATATTTTAAATTTTTTTAAAAAAATTAAATTAATTTTAGATTTTTAATTCAACCATGCATGCTATGAATAACTTTAAATAAATTATTTAGACCTTGCACCTTTATTGGAAATTAGGGTTTCACAAGGCATTCTATGAAGAACATATTGTGGTTTTTTTGTTGCATATTTTAGCTCATTTTACAAAATAATATACTTTCCAAGGTATATTTAGTTTTTTTAATCTCAATTTTAGAGATTTATTTTCTCGTGGTTATCAAGTGTTTGAGATGGTTGAGATATTGCATTATTATTAGGATAAGAAATACAACCTACTAACTACAATAATGTTTTAATTTCTTAATAATAGCTTATTAAAATTCTTCCTTTTTTATTACTACTAAGGGGATGCATGGTAATATACCCATAAATAATTAGTATACATTAGATCTGGTAGACAACATATTTCTATCAAAACACATTATGTGAGTTATTTCTTAGTGGATGACATGGCATGATTTTTTAAATATTATAATATAAGGGGTTGATATTAAATGGTTGGCAACAATAACACCTATGAGGACTTAAGTTATACCACACCATCCACTGCATATAATAGGAAAATTATCTTGGGTATATGGTGTGATGAGTCAACATTTATACCTCTTTAATAACTGCTTTCATCCTTTAAAAATGTACAAGCTTGGGACATTCATGGGAATACCCAAAATTCATGATTGGAATATAAATACCTAAGAACCATATTATATATGACATATCTAATATATGGAGATAGTATTGAGTTCATGAAATGACAAAGTGAACTCTTTTTTAGTATTCATTTGATTTCACCCTATTGTATAGACACGCCTTGGTAAGCTTATGTTGGATATATTCTATCATTGCTATCATCAAATTTTTCATTATTTTGGTTTCTAGTAATTAGGAGATCTGGTAGACAACATATTTCTATACAAACACATTATGTGAGTTATTTCTTAGTGGATGACATGGCATGATTTTTTAAATATTATAATATAAGGGGTTGATATTAAATGGTTGGCAACAATAACACCTATGAGGACATAAGTTATACCACACCATCCACTGCATATAATAGGAAAATTATCTTGGGTATATGGTGTGATGAGTCAACATTTATACCTCTTTAATAACTGCTTTCATCCATTAAAAATGTACAAGCTTGGGACATTCATGGGAATACCCAAAATTCATGATTGGAATATAAATACCTAAGAACCATATTATATATGGCATATCTAATATATGGAGATAGTATTGAGTTCATGAAATGACAAAGTGAACTCTTTTTTAGTATTCATTTGATTTCACCCTATTGTATAGACAAGCCTTGGTAAGCTTATGTTGGATATATTATGTCATTGCTATCATCAAATTTTTCATTATTTTGGTTTCTAGTAATTAAGAGATAAGTCGAATGTATATCCTAACTACCTTACATAGTAAACACCATTGTGACCTAGTTATCATACTTGATCTAATATAGTCATTGAAATCTCTATTTGTTATAGGATGGAATGGCTTTGCCTTCCTTAATGAATTAAATTGATCAATTTTATTGTATGGGCCTTTTCTTTATGACCTTTTTCAGATCTTAACTATGGATTATATTTGAAACCTAACACTAGACCTTATGTTAGGTGATAAATAGAGATTGAAGTTTGGATCTTATGTTATTTTTCATATAAATGGATCATATAATGGGGTATTATTTAAGAGATGATTTATATCATGGATTATACATATGAGATAATTAAACTCAGAATCATTTTATCCTTTGCTAAAATAATGTTTGGTTAGACATCTACTTGTTTTTTGTATTGGATTATTAGATATATATATAATTATGCCTTAGAATAGAGAAAGACTAGGTAAGAGTTGCATTGGTATTGTTGACCTTGATGCAAGTAGAGTTAAAATTCTCAAATTCCTAAATTAATAACATACTATTGGATTATTGATCATGTTTTTTGCATTTTTATTACCCTGCTAATGGTGCATTTCCATAATTTTTTCTTTTGTTTTTTACACTTATCAATATCATAAGGAACATGGGATGTTATGATAAGAACATGAGACCATATATTTGTATATATAAACCTTTGAATGAAACCAAAAAATTTGTTAGCAAGGCACTTTCAATAAATCTATTGTTTACATATGTTTTAGTCATTGTAATCCATGAAGCCAAAAAAATCATATAATTTGTGTATGATTTAACATTTTTCATATATGCCCAAAAGGGAACTTCCTACTACAACATATGGAAAATAATAATTATTTTTTCAATTATGTTTAAATTTATGACCATGCCATTTCAAATTTCTCATTTTGATACAGGCTAAGAAGATGTTGTAAAGGTTTATGGAATCATTTTTTACATATATTGTAATTATTGTGTTCTATGAGACTATGTCCTTAGAGTATTTGTTTTTTAAATATTTATTATGACTTGTGTATGATTATACATTTTATAAAATTTTATACGATAACACTTTCAATAAAAACATCTATTTTTAATTATGCTATGATGGATTGCATTGTAACTTCCAAAAGCTCTTATTTTTACATATGCTCAGGGGATGTTGAAAATAGTTATAGACAAATGTGTAAATAGGCATATAAGAGTTGATTATAAATATATTTATTACCAATAACATCATAATATCACTTATATATTTATTTTCAATATATGTTATTTCTCATCATATCACATAAAACTATTTTTAGTGTTGTGTAAGTGCAAGAATTATTTTGTATTTATTTAAAAGGTTTTATCAAAATGTACTTATTTTTAACTATATATGGGTGGAGGTGAACTAATATCTCATTCATAAGGAGATGTATATTTAACATGATCATATAATTTTTATTATTTGCATTTGCTGTTTCTTTAATATTTTTCTTTAATGCTAATTTTTTAAATGTAGGATTCTATTTAACAATAAGTCACCACACATGAAAAAAAAGGAAAAGTGGGTAATTTTATTTTTTGGCATCGCAAATATTTATTTAATGAAGTTTGGTTCAAGATAACACCATCTTTGACTGGTGTGGGTACGAGTCCAAACACATCAAGAGGTTCAAGTCTCCCCTTGGCTAGAAAAAGATGGAAAAGTAAAAAAATCACCATGTGTAGAGGTGGATTAAAAATATGGTTAGATCAAGCATTAGTCATGAAAAATATAATAAGTGAATAAATAAATAAAAATCTAAGATAACCTATTCAAATAGGGGTGAAAAGATAATAAAAATCAAATGAAAGAAAGAAAATACTAATTACCTTACCAGGAGCATCCCATCATACAAAAGTGGCTCCAAGCATGTTTTTAACCTTGACTTAGAGTTCTTATATTTGTCAACAATGGATGCTTTGCTCCTCCATCATCTCAAGATCACCATGTATAATCTAGGCTCTTAATATGAAAAACTAATGTTATGCCTATCAAATGAAGTTATCCTATTGAAAATAGAGCATTTATCAAACTACACAAATGACTTGTGGAGGAAATCTTACATTATAAATTTACATAAATTAATCTTTAAAATGTGAATGACAGGCCTCCTATTTATATATTTTTCAAATTAACTATTATCAACCATGACTGTTCATTTCAATATCAAGATGTGTGGCCATGAATTGATCCAATTATGTAATTAAAATCCATAAATATCCTCATAATTATTTTAGAGGAAGGGTAATTAAAGATGTATGGGAAGCTATAATCATGATATTTGTTACATTTATGGCTTATGCATGCCACCCCAATAATGACCTCACTTAATGATGTAGTTAATACGAATTAATTTCCAATAAATAAGTATTTAATTTTTTTCCATGGAATTCTTACTTAAGCTCATTATTTGATTTAATTTGCCTAAATAATATCAATCAATTTTAGTACAATTTTTTGGAAAATGGTGAGAAATTCATATTACTAGGTTGTAATTTGACTCAGGAGGAATTAGAAGGTGATTTTAGTTGTGTATGGACCATCATTTCATTTAGGATACCATAAACACAACATAACATATAATTTGACATGTGATTATGAATTAGAAGAAAAGAGTGATCTAGAGCACCAAAATATGTTTTCATCATTTTGACTTGAAATTATTTGAGAAAAGTTATAAATCACATAAAATGCATTGCCCATTTAGGGATACATTATCCTAAATCAACACTTGTATAGAACAAACTCAAACCATTTAGTATAATTAAGTGATTTTGGCCCAAATTTTGCATTTTCAAAAATTTGAGTAAGTTTGAAAATTTCAACATAAATGGTGTTAGGAATTGAATGTCTACATTTTAACCTTGTTTGAGAAGGTATAACAAGACATTTAACGAAGTTATCTCTTTTCAATGAGAAGAGCTATCAAGATTAAATTGGTAACGACCCATGATGCCCCATCAAGAGGACATACTAGGATAAAAGAGAAGGATGGACTCTAGAAAAGAGAGAGAAAGTGAGATTAACCCATGAAATTAAATAAATCTAGATGAGATAATGATTGTACATGTTTGTTCCATCAATGATCAAAATATAATTATATTAAAATTCACCCAAGGATGGGGGAATGGGAAGGATACAATCCAAAAATTGAAGTGAAACACCGTGAACACATCTAAAGCTAGGGTGTTAGATGCACACTTTGGAACTGATCAATCTTGAGACAATTTGTACTCCAAAATATTACCAGAATGAGGGTAAAAGTTCACAAAGCTTGAATTTATAAGAAAAAAATAATGTATCTCCAAAGATAAAAGAAATAATAATGTTCTCTAATAGAGCAGAATATGGTCATGATAAAGTAATTTTGAGCCAGTATGGTAGATCTTGATCACTAATAAAGAAAGGTTTTCCCTTGTAGGGTTGATTTGATTCAATAGTTGGTCAAGATGTTTTACCCCTATAGCTAAAATTGGCAAGTAAAATCTTAATTATATGACCTATTTCATAAATTAAATATGAATGGGCTTAAACATAGATGCAATGGTCCAATGACTATATAAGCCATAAAAAACTAGGCATACAAAGATGGATAAAGTGATGAAAGGAATAATGAAGATGGCTGAGTTGACCCAAGATATGTCATGAATCCAAGTGTTGCCTACATAGTCCAAAAGGAACTCAAGATAATGTAGTTTACCTATAAATGAGAGAGAATGGAATGAGGAATGAATAAATTTGAATAGGGTTCGATTAGACTCATGATGTATTCCAAGAGATGCATGTCTAAGCATTGAGTCAAGTGCATGATAAGCCATAGGTACCTAGTTTCATTGGTGTTCTTGAGAGCTGATCATCAAAGCGACATCGACATTGAGACTTGAGTCCAAAGCACAAAGTGCTTACTATAAAAAATTAAATTATAAATCATAAGTATGAATAACACATAATGAAAATTTATTTCAATTATGTTGAGTCGGTTCAAATGTGAATACCTATAACTAAGGATAATGGTTAAAATGACCAAGACCAGATTTATAATTATTTACATTTAAATCAAAAGCAAAGATAAAGATAAAAACAAAACATAAATGAACCTAACTTAAAATTGGGATATGAACAATCAATATTTAAGTAACAACAAAAGTGTTTAAAAAATAAATAAAAAATGACTTAATAATAAGATATGAAAATATAAATGATCAATATCTATGTGGATCACAAAGATGTTCTTGAAAAACAAAACAAAATAACAATACCAAATAAAAAACCAAAAGACTAGGAAGAAATAATAAGAAATAACCAAAGGAAAGAAGAAAAAGAAGATATAAGAAAAAACAATAAAACACTAAAAAAATTAAATAAATACACACAAATAAAAACCAAGTTAGTATGATTTTAAAATAATTGTTTAGGAATGTGTAGTAGAGGCATTAGTTTATAAAATAGTGTAACAATAACAAGGACAAAAAATTACCTCCAAATTATTTGGAAACAACATAAAATAAATGGGGGAAGAGAAGAAAAAGAAGGAGATGGACGAGCTGACTTTAGATGTCCAAGACAAGTGGATGCTACCTACATAGTTCCATGGATGCATGGTCCATAAGGAAATATAGGCTAAATTTAGTTCTCCCAAGAAGTGGGATAGAGGAAAAGGTGATGACCAAAAAGCATCATTACTGTTATATAAGAAAATGAAAGATGGAACAAAAGAGAATGGTCTTACAAAATAATGAGTTAGTGGGACAAGATACTTGTAAAATGACAAGAGTGTGAGATGATTACTTGAAAAATAGTAAGAGTGTAAAGATTAGAATATACAAAAGCCTAAGAAAATATTTTTATTACTTTATGGATCACTTTCTAATGTTTTTGGTGTTTTTGGAATAAAAAAATGTACAAGGGAAATCAACTAATCAAGGAGATGCTCATCCAAGAGTAGAATTCCCAATAACATCTAAGATGATTGTAACAACACTTTCTCACAAAACTAAAAAAGTAATGATCATGATAAGGCAATAATGCCTACCAAATAGAAGTAAAATAAGAGAAAAGTTTGTAGCATAAGATAAAATCTAAAGAACCATGAAGCAGGTAAAAAACCATACACTATGTTACCTGTGCTCACTTGTCTATAGAAGAAGCTAAAAAATACTATTCCTATTGATTCAATTTATATAACTAGCATCTAATTTGTTCATAATGCCTATGAGTCATAATTAGGATCATAATAGGTCAAGGGATAAAAGTGTTTAAGTTAAAAACAACCCAAGACATGAAAAGAAGATGGTTCTCAAAGAGAACGGTCTAGAATGAATGGGGTCTAAAAGATGGTAAAAAATGAATACAGTCCACAATATGGTATAAAATGATAATGTGAGTCTAGGGTGGGATAAAATGTGTTCAGAGTACCAATTATCCAAAATATTTCACTATCTACAGTTATGAAAGTAATATGGTTATAAAAATTACATTCTAAGGTAGATATAAAGAATATGATCCATGAAAGGAAGGTCCAGGATATAAAGGTAGGATAAAAACACATCACCATAATTTGTCCCCAATTAAGGGATATTGTAGATAATGGTTTAAATATAACAAGTGTATAACCTCTTAAGGTCACAATCTTCATGGATTTTGGAATTTATTCACCATGTAGAGTAGTCAGTTTGTATGCCCCTGATCCATAGTTCATCATGATAACATATGGTCCAAAAAAATTAGGTTAAAACTTACATTTTTAATGCATTCAATGTTTGGGTTCTATTAGTTCTCTTTCAAGACCAAATCACCAATCTCAAATTCCCAAGGGAGAATGTGATTATTTTATCTTCTATGTAATCTATTCTGATAGGCTTTCAAGTTTTTTAGGATAGTTAGACACATACCATGAGGAAGTTATAGTTCTTACCACCTTAAGACTATAATGATCATCATCATCTTCAATATGCTCTAAATATATTTGCAATGATGGAAACTCAATCTCAATTGGGATAACAGATTATGTGCCATAAACAAGGGAATATAGTGGGTCTTGTAGGGGTTTGATGATTGGTTCAATAAACCCAAAGGGTAGGAGAGATTTGTAAGTGCCAATTATAGCTAGTGTGATTGACAATATTCTTCAAAATTACTACACTGGTCTTATTTGTCATCTCAGATTATATATTACCTTGTTGGTTATCTGGTGTGGATTTATTGTGCTTGATTTTAAGTTCTTCACAAAGGGCTTTTACATATTTATTTACAAAATATATGTCATTATCAGATATAATTCATCTTAAAAAGCCATGTCAATAGATGATATGGTAATTAATTAATTTGGATATCTACTTCCTAATGACATAAGTGAGAGGAATGGCCTCAATCCACTTAGTAAAATAATTGATAGCAATTAAAATATGTTTATGGCCATCTAAAGATGTTGGGTTAATTTTATCGATAAGATCAAGGACCCAAGTAGAGAATGGCCATGGTGTTGTGATTAGTTGTAGTGGTAAGGAAGGTGGGTGTATCAATTTTATATGTTGCTAATAAGGAACACACTTCCTCACATAATTGTAAGCATCTGTCTCTATTTTTGGCCAATAATATCCTATACTAAGGATCTTTTTATTTAAGTCAACATTTTTGGTACGGACCCAACACATTTCTTCATGAACCTCCTTCAACAGAGCTTGGCTTCTCCAAACGGTAAATAACAAAAAAATGTTCCATCATAGCCTTTTTAATAAAATATGTTTCCAAGGAAGGTATAATAGGTTAGATGGTGAAGGAGTAGTTTTTGTCGATTATTAGATAAGTCAGGTGGGAAAATGTGATCATGGAAGTAATTATAATAGTCTTGATACCAAGGTAGTCTAGATGGGGGATTGTGACCAACATTGACACATAACCTTTCTAAATCTAATATATTATGTGCAAGCCATAGAATAGTTTCAATCAAAAATTGATACCCTTTAGCACTACCATCAATCTGTATCATTGACCCAATCATTTTCATTGCGTTAATAGATCTATTGTTGACACTTGGAACTTATTCAAACTATAGAGATTTAAAATTAACCTTGAGATTATCAATAATTTCTTGTAAAGAACAATATTTTCATCTCTAGTTTGATACTAATTAGTGGTTTGATTGATGATTAATTAGGAATCACCATAGACCATTAAGTGTTGAATATCCCACTAAATTTCAAGACATAGTCGATAATAAGTGCCTCATACTCAACAATATTATGGATAAATTGAAAATCAATGTGAAATACTTTGGGAATCAAATCCCCTTGTGCTATAATCAATAATATGCTAGATTTAGATCAATGAGAAGTGAAGAAACCATCAAAGTATATCTTCCATTATTTAGGCTCATACTATACTTATTCCACTATCATGATAGAATCATTTGGAAAGGTGAATCTAAGTGGTTGAGTGTCTATAATAGGGTCTTCTATAAGTTGATAAATAATAACCTACCCCTTGTATCTTTTTATTTCAATACTCAACATAAAATTCACTAAGGATCATGACCCATTTAGCCATGTAACCTATGAGAGCTGCTTTGGAAAATAAAAATTTGAGAGGATCCATTGTAGTGATGACAATGGTTTTATTAGTCAACATATAGTGTCGCAACTTTTAGGAAGTGAACGCCATAACTAAAAACACATTTCTAATATGTGTGAAATTATATTCATAAGCCACTAGTGTGTGACTTAAATAATAAAATTCATGTTATGTACCTTGATCATCGTGTTGGGACAAAAGTTTCCCCAATGCATGTTTTCTTGTTGATATGTAAAGAAGCAAAGGTTGTCTAAGTGTTGGCAGTCTAAAAATTGGTGGGTTGGCCAAATAGGTCATGAGATTCACAAATGCTAACTCATAGTCTTCATCTCATTTAAACGTACACTATTTATTCAATAAATGGGTAAATGGCTGGTACTTATCTATGAAATGAGAATTAAACTTTTGTCGAGACTGGATCTTTTCTTGCAGGTTTCAGAGTTATTTAATATTTGAAGGTGGAGGCATTTTAACATTAGCCTTGACCTTAGCAAGGTTGAATTCTATTACTCTTTTCAATATAATGAAACCTAACAATATCCCTAAAATGACTCCAAAGTTACACTTTTTAGGATTTAGGCAGACTTTACATTCGCATAGACTATCAAATATTCTTCAAATAACATCAAGATGTATATCACATGTTCTTAACTTTTTCTTTACTTTTAAATTGATTATAAACTACTTCAAAGAGATTTTAACTTGAAGATATTAATTTTTTATCTTTTCTATGACCAGGAATGTTTTCTTACTTTCTAAAGTAGGAAAAAGGATCCAATGAAAAATCAAAGCCTTGTTTTTGATCTCCAATGGATAATCCATATCTTAGGCCCATTTTTTCTAAAATTTATTCTTCATTATAAAACTCATAAATGTGTATGACTAAATTTTGAAGGTCCCAATCAAAGAGTTTAGGATAGAAAAGGCACAAGGAACAATGAGGTTTTACTTCAATAAGGGAAGCTCCAATAGTGAAATGGGTTCTTGCTTTATTAAGGGAAGCTCCAATAGTGAAATGGGTTCTTGCTTTAATAAGGGAAGCTCTAATAGGTGTTAGGGTCATAATGGCATTTTGAACAAATAAATCCAAGCCAATAAGCTCATAAAAAATGCTATAATGGGATGCTACATCAGTACTAGGATTCTCATCGCTAGTCGAATTAGAAGAATCACTATCAAAAGTCATGAGGTCACCCCCAAGTAATATAAATATGAGACCATGATTTAAATTAGGTACTCAAGCTGATAAGAGTTATAGGATTCCTTGAGATTGTGGGCCAAGGGAACTTCTTGTATAATCTATATGATCCATTATCTGATTAGGGATAGGATATTTTGGATTATAAAAGAAATTGGCAATGCCTTTAGAATATAACTAGTCTCCTTGTGTGAAAGGATCCCAATCTGATTTTGGCAAAGTAGTAGGTATAAATACCATAAGTGGTTTCCATTTAAATTTTTTCTATTACCAAATCATGTTGGGTCCATTTGGGTTATTTAAAGGTTTTGGCTTACCAAATTTTTTTAGGAGACTTTGGCAACTTTTCAATATAGAAGGCATCCTTAAGATGGTACATGGAAATGTCTATGTCTTTTATCACAACATGATTTACAAGAGTTGTGGGGGATGAATCAACCAAATTTGAAGCTAAGTTATTAAGGTTGATATAATTTTATGGAGGTAGATGTGAAACTATTTCATTGTTCTTCTTTAAAATGAATCTAGAACCTAAACAATAGTTATAATTATGATACTCATCCTCTAGATGCTTATTATACTGATAAGGTTGTTAATCACTGGGGAAAGTAACCTCAATACCATTATGGGAAAACTTAAGGAACTAATCCAAGGTGGATGAAACAACATGTACTTCATGGATCCAAGGATGACCAAGAAGTATGTTATAAGAAAACTCAATGTTCAAAATATGTAATAATGTGTGGTGAGAAAAAGACCCAATAATGATCGACAAATAAATGGTACTAGAAAACATCCTCTTGGCATTATCATAAGCCTTTATGGTGATCATCTTTGGCTAAATGCCCTTCACAGTGTAACCCAATCTATACACAAGTTTAAGAGATATTATGTTCAACCACGAACCATTTTCTGTAAAAAATCACTTGATCTTAATGGTTTTTAATGATTACCTCAATATACAATGGGTTATTATGGTTCAAACCTAGGATGGAAATGTCTTTTTGATCAAACATTACTTGATGAAATGAAGACAAATATTCCACTAGTGTTTAGAATTATTTAGGATTAATATCTTTGGGAATAGTTGATTCTTGTAAAATGTTGTTCAAAATAGTTATATGAACTTCAAACGTACGTAAGAGATCCAAAATAGAAATCTACATAGGGGTTTTGCTTAGTTGGTTTGATAGACCATAAGACTTTTCAACATTAAGATGAGACAACTTGGCCTTATCTTGCATAGTATTAGGATTTGGATCCAAAGTCGTAATATTCACATTAGGTTAAGTGGAAGAAGACGCAAAAGTGCCCTAGAGAGTAACTCATGAGCGTTTAGTTGTGACTATGCAACCTAGAGGTGGTAAGGATCCATTATAATTAGAAGATGAAGGAAAAGGGATTTCAAGGGTGACTCATGGGCATCTAGTCACATTAGATAAATTTTGAGTCAACAAGGATCCATTGTAATTAGAAGAAGGTTGTTTTATAGAAATAGTAACCCATACAAATGGAGTCATAATAGCATTATGTGAACTTAACATGGTGTTACTAGAGGGAGAGGTTGTTGAACCTATAATAATGGGTCTCTTACTATGATGAGTATGAGTTGGTTCATGGGTTTTGATAGTAATAGTGGAAATGTGGGTTAAATAAATGCATCCCATCTTTTTGTTATAGTCATAAGTCATGTCGTTGTAACCAAAGTTGTTAGCATGGGTATTATGATCTAAATTATGATTTTGACCTTGATTCTAGTTTTAATTCTTGCATTGGTTTTGTCCTTGGTTATAATAGTTGTTCCTTGGTGGTGGTTGATTATTTTGGGAAAATTTATCTTGGTAGATTCCCATATCCTAATTAGTGCCTTGTGGGTCCAATTTTTACCATGTTTTTATTCTTGTTAAAACCCTTAGATTTATCATGTGAAACTATTTGAACCAGTGACTAGGTTTGATTTTGTCTTTAACCGTATGTAAAAATCTTGACAAGGCCCTTGGACATAAGAGCCTTATCAATCCATACACCCTTATCTATAATTTATTTAAATGAGTTAGCACAAATAATTTGTAGATTTTGTATAACCTTAGGATGTAATTTATATGCGAAAATGTCTACCAACTATTTTTTTATAAAATTATGTTAAAAATTACTTGCAAATGCTCTGCACCTCTGTATATTTAAAATTAAGATTTCTCCATCATGTTTTTCGGATTTTCACAAGTCAACAATGGTCAGTTCATGTTCAAGTTTATATGAGAAGTGGCTGAATTTTTTTTTAGATGAGTCATTCCAATCCACAACCAATCCCTTAGGTAACTTAAGTATCCAATCAGGATATTGTCCCATTAAACATTTTAAAAACAAATGAAGCAAATAAATGCTACTATAATCAACCTATTGGCATAACACAAAGAATACTTGAATGTGTTCATGAGGGTCACCCTTTCTTTTATATTTGTTGAATTTATGTACCTCAAAAATGAGATGGAAAGGGAACATAGAGATTAGATAATTCAAATGGATATGGATATATCTCGTTAAACTTGTACTTCTTGATTCTATTTCTAGTCTCCAATCATGACACAATCTCTTTCATCTAGTTATACTCTTGCATGTTTCTTGCATTTTTGAGTGGAACATAATTTTGTTGGGGTGTTATATGAGCCTTATATTGCTATTAGGGTGGTTTTTTTATTTGTTGTTGTTGTTATTGTTAGGGTGGTATGTGCCCTTGCTGTTACTATTGGGATGGTATGTGCCCTTGTTGTTGCATGTATTTTTGAGGGATATACACCCTATGATATATGACTTGGTTTTGGTTCACTCCTTGAGTAGAGTAAGTATGTGATTTATTCTTTTGAATTTTTTTCCTTAAATTATACATGTTCTAATAATTTTTGGGAGTCCATGGTCTATTTGCCAAAGTACATGCTTTTTAGATGAAGTAGATAAATTGTTTTGTACAATTTCTTCAATTCATACTAAATGTTTAGGCCTTTGGTTTTGCAATGGAATAAGAGGTTCTTGATGATTTCAAAAAGTATGCTCTATGTCTAGAGAAACAAGTTGTGAAAAATCTTTGGATTTGGGTCACTCAATTGAGACATTTTGATCTATCATCATTGTGTTCTCGACTAGATTTTTCATTAGTTCAACCTCATTTATTTATTCTTTGGAAGCATCACTGTGGATTTAAGTAGCTACTAAAGAGTCTACCAAGTTTGTAATAAGTTAGTCTACATATCGTTGACTTATCTTCTTAATCTTGTTGATAAGTTATTGATCATTGGGTTTTGACTCTATAAGTATTTCCTTACCTTTGTTAGAAGAAGATATTTTTTTTGTGCACTTTTTGTAAAGTATTGTTCTTGTTGTTACTCTCTTTCCCTAACCAAAGTTTACAATTGTTCAATAGGAAAGTCTAAGGGTAGTCTAGCACTAGATTAAATCAACCTTAGAAGTGATTCATCCTTATCCTCTTGGGGTTGATATTATAAAAATTCTTCCTCAAATCTTACAATTGTGGGAATGTCTTCAAAGACCACAAAATTGTCTTGACCATCATAATAATTCTCCTCCTCATAGCTAGGGACAAAAGAGACCCCAATTCAAGTATACCCTTCACTCATGTTTGTAAAATAATGTTATCTATGTTTGAGAATATTTGGAAAATGTTTAAATAAGGTATGTGTTTTCTTATCTTTTCTAAACAAGTGACAAGGCACCAAATAGACTATAAAAAAAAAGTAGGGTGGTGTAGTAACACACATAATTAGAAGAATGTGTTCACAACATTACTCAACCTTGTGTAGGGTTGAAATGATATAAATTGTAAGAGGGTATGATAACTTAAATACCTAAGTGTAAAATTGTACTCCAAACATAATTTTAGAGACACATTAATACCCTAAAAGCTATTTCAACTTTGACAGGTTTCTACTAGGAAACTAGAAGAAAGCACTTCAGATTAGCAAGGTAACAATGTGAACTAATAAACTCAAGATGTGAAAACATGAAATAATTCCTAAGTATAAAATTAAAACCAAATGGGAATCACAACACCACCACATGGTAATAGGAAGGTAGCGTAAAATGTGTTCGAGAACTTAGAGTGTGAGTGATACACTTGATGACCTAAGTTCACAATGATAGAATCCTAATGAGTCTATAAATGAATTTCAATTGAAATGGGAAATTGAACCCAAGTTAACTAAAGTCAAGTGAAAATGGGAAATTAAACCTAGTTTAACATGTTAACCTAGAAATTAGAAAGGTGTAATTAAAAATTTGAATTATCAATGAAAGATTTAAAGATTTTGGAAAGTGGTTTAGACTCAAATGGGTAGCATAACTTCATTTAGACAATATAAAACACAATGTTTAAGATTAATATTTAAGCAAGGCAAAGATTATTTGGATTTGACCAACGTAACACCTCCTTTTTTAGGAAATTATGGAAAATGTGTTTGGTTATGACGTGTGTTGACAAGCAAGTTTTGACTCAAATAAATAACCAAGTAGAGATAAAGACAAATACAACTAAGCAATTGTCCTAAGCCCTAAAATGAAAAGGTTACATATTATTTTTTAAATCCATCTTTATACGTGCACTTGGGAGAAAATTAAGTGTTCATTTGAAATAAAATCATAGTAATTGGTAGGGAATTTTACACCCCACTTCTCCCAAGAGACAATACAATGACATGGACCTTCGAGTACACCCTAAATCAATAATACTCCATGATAAGTGGAGTTATATAAAACTTAAATTTTACAACAATCTAAATGGTCCCAAGTATGGATAACACAAGGGATGCAACATATCAATTAGATTTGCATCAATTAGCTTGTTATGAAAAGGTCTTATCTTTTTCACAACTACTACATCCATCAATTGCTTAGTATAGTGTGATGTCTTAATTGATCATATGTTCCAAGCCAACTTGCCACTAAAGGAAATGGTTTAAAAATTCAAACCATTATCCTAACAGGCAATCCTCATTTATATACACCCCTATAGAGAGGGGTTGAAGTCAATGCTAGTAGATGAAGTCCATGGTCTAAGCTTCCCTAAAGAAATCATGAAGAGACAATGATCTCCCCTCCAAAATCCAATTACAAGAAATGAAATTATGTAAGTGAAAATTATTTAGGGTTGCTTTTATATCATCTAAACCATATAGGTTTTGGGGAGATCCAGATAATTTCATATTCATGCCTTGGATAAAGGCACAATCATAATGGAAAGGTGTTTTTGGTCACTCAATTTCCCTATAAGGGATGGGGGCAGAGCATACACGTGTAATTTTTTTTAATCAAACAATATAACAAGTAAGTGATAGATGATTTACATAAAATAACACTTCAAGAATTTTGAAATTTAAGTGAATGTTGAGTTTTATAACACCAAATTGAAATGTTGAGTGAAGTTCTTAGCCCCTTTACCTTAGTTTGTAAAAAAATTGAAAAACATTCACAAAACAATAAGATAAACTATATAATTCCTTTTAAATACAAAAGGGAAGGTTCAAGATTTAAACATGTTCATCTAGGTTCCTTTTAAATACCAAAGCGAAGGTTATTGATCTAATTATGCTTAAATTAATCACTTTTCCTCATGGGTCTTGTATAAAAATTTAAAGAGTTTTATTTAGCTTTGAATAATAAACAAGATGTAGAGATGGATTAAAAATAAGGTTCCATCAATCATTAGTCATGTAAAACATAAGAAATACATTAAAAACTAACAATCTAAGTGAACCTATTCAAACAAGGTATGAAAATGATAATAAAGATCAAATGAAAGAAAGCAAATACTAATCACCTTCCCATGAGAATCCCATAATCCATAAGTGGATCCAACCATGTTTTTCCCCTTGATTTAGAGTTCTTTTATTTGTCAATAATGGATGCTTTACTTCTCCATCATCTCAAGATCACCATGTATAGTCTAAGCTCATGATA
Source organism: Torreya grandis (assembly GCA_037957365.1). NCBI lineage: Eukaryota > Viridiplantae > Streptophyta > Pinopsida > Cupressales > Taxaceae > Torreya > Torreya grandis. The sequence continues at coordinate 989,407 of JARHVA010005413.1, read as the reverse complement.
TGAAATAATGATGCTATGCCTATCAAATGAAGCTATAATATTTCAAATAAATCATTTATCAAATTACACAAATGACTTATGGAGAGAACCCTACATTATAAGTTTACAAAAATTAAATTTATAAATGTGAGTGATATGCCTAATATTTATAGATTTTCCAAATTTATCAGGATCAACCATGACTGTCCATCTCAATATCAAGATGTGTGGCAAATAATTAATATAATTATGTAATGAAATAAATAAATATCCTCATAATTATTTGGGAAGTAGGGGAATTAAGGAGGCATGGGAAGCCATAATCTTGATATTTGTTGCATTTATGGCTTATGGATTGCACCCTAAAAATGAACTCACTTAATGATGCAATTAATAGGAATCAATTTCTAAGAAATAAATATTCAATTTACTCCATGGAATTCTTAATTAAGCTCATAGTTTTATTTAATTTATCTAAGTAAGATTAATCAATTTTAGTGTAATTCTTGGGAAATTCATGCACAATGAATCAAAATGGTCATAAAGTTATATTACTAGGTTGTCATTTGACTACAGAGGAATTAAAAGGTGATGTTAGTTGTGTACAGATAGTCATGCTATTTAGAACATTATCACCATAAAATAATAAATGCACATGATGCATACTTATTAATTAGAAGAAAAGAGTGATCTAGAGCACCAAAAGGCATTTTATTCATTTTGAATTAAACTTATTTAAGAAAAGTTAGGAATCAATAGAAATTTATTGCCCTATTTAGGGATACATTAGCCTAAATTCACACTTGTATACAACAAGCTCAAACCGTTTAGTGGAATTAAGTGATTTTTTCCCAAAACATGAATTTTCACAAATTCAAGTAAGATTAACAATTTCAACACAAAATGGTGTTAAGAATTGGATGTCTACACCACAAGAATAAAAAGGACACAAATGAGAGAGGTAAAAAAAGAGAAATAGAATAATGGGACCAAACAAAGGAAGACCAATAGAGAAATGACAACAACTACATTTGATTGGTGTGGGAACTAGTTAGTTTTGGTTGAACTAAAAACTAGACCAAGCTAAAAGAGAGAGGCTTGAGTCTCATACAATAGATAGATTATATATCAAGAGTAAAAGAAATTAGAAAAAAATGGATCATAAAATATTCCAAAGAACAGTAGATATTGGATCCCCAAGAGCCCAAACTAGGACGTAAAACCAAGAAAAAGAGGTGGAAATTAGTAAGAACCCCAGTTGGATCCAAAGTCTTCACCAACCCATCAATGGTCAAGCCATTAAAAATTCAAACTCTATATTAAAAAAAATAATTATCCAATGCTATCAAATCATAATTTTAAAATTGAAAAACACTTCACCTTATCTTCTAAAAAACAACTTCTAAGTAATGATCAAGTCAATGACAAGACCCATTAGCTACACAATAATCAAGCATAATTAATGTTGGCACAATAGATGTATCACTGGGGATAAATTTTTTTACCTTTTTCTACACCATCTCAAGGATATTTAAGTATTCCTTCCTAATTTTTTAATGCTTATTTTGCTTTCCTTTCATGATGTGTAAAAATCTACATAGTGTTTCTTTCCAAAAAATTGGGGATAAGTGCCAGGTCACTATCCAGACTAGTTATGTATTAGATTAAGGGATATTCATCCATGAAATATAACATTAATTCAAAACCAATATATTTATAATACCATTTCATCTTTCACTTGTGTTCATAGTTGACACTCAGCTCTGTATCATCTTAAAGCATTATATATCTCATGCCCTCCAGATTATTATTCTCTTTAAGTGGATTGGTTATGGAGAAAAGAAGTAAATGGAGTTCCAAATTTTAATTCCTTACCTTGTTGGCTCCATATGAAAATTTTCCTTTCTCCTTGCAATTCATAATATGTCTAATCTCTTTATTTTTATTTTTAAAATCCTTCTCTCCTTCCATCGTACCCTGTGGGGTGGATGCCTCAACAAGGGGAAGATATTTTATAGGTGTTCAGGGTGCAATATCGTCAACATTTGTGGCTTTAACCTAATGAAATTATTCATTTTTATCTCCAAATTTATTACCAAAGATATAATGTGTCGAGAAGATTTCATTAATTATTTCATACACAATTCTCTGCATCTGAATTATAAATTTTGATTTTAACTTAATAGACTTGGGTAAGACTATTTATGCATCAACATTGACACACATTTTGGAAAAAAACAAGCCTGATTAATGTTCTGGTCACTAAATCAATTGATATAAGGGAGCCATTAGAACTCACAATCCCCATTAGGATGTTGTTTTTCTAGTATTCCAGTCGAACGGATGGAGTTCTGATCCAAAGAGGGATGGTGATGGGAAACTACTTAAATGGGTCAAAACCATACTTCCATTTTTGTAACAACAAGATAGATTTACCCAATGTCTCAAGCCCTTGTTCTAGAATCCAAGAACATTCCTCCTAATTCAAGAAGGAGAATAGGTTGTAGTGTAAATTTAAGTGGCCCATATATAAATTAACTTGGGTTTTTTTGCTAAATATTTAAGAATGTGTTTTATAAATCTAGTGAAAGTTTATAGATGGTGTTTAGGTGAGAGTAATAGGTTGTAGAATCTAAATTAGAATGCAACTATATATAAAACCTATAGACACTTATTTCATCACTTTACTACTATGCAAAGTTACCATTATTAATATATATGGGTGGATGTATATTTAATTATAATGGTGAATAAGATCATATTTACTTTCGATGTAGTGGAAAACTATATTTATATGTACGAAATTTGTTTTAAATATTAGGTGAATCGACCTAGAAAAATAACTTATACCTAGATAATCTATGTGAATCCAGATTATTCACCATCCCCTAAAATATCCAAATGCCAATTTCTAAAACTGAATTATTCATAAATTAATGAATAATAACCACTAAAATTTACCCTTGCAGGAAGTCCTTGGGCATGGCTGCAATCTACAATATTCTTCTCAAACACCATGTTCCTATGGCACATTCTCTTACAACATCAATATTTTCTAAATGAACACTTTAAAATTTATTATGAGACTATTTAGGTATTCCTCTTCCACTTTATCTAGTTAGATAACTAGAATTTCTAGTATGGCTTCTTTTTTAGCAGTAGATGGGATGAGTTTGTTAAAGCTTTCTTTTTCACTATTATCTCTTCTGACCACTTCATCCCAAGAAAGACTAGATTCCTTTGCATAAAACAATGTTCTCCTATTACATCCATCACCATCTTCCTTGTCTTCCCCTACAATGCCCTCTCCCTCTGCCATTATTTAATAAAGTTATTCACATTGATGGTTAAAATTTTATAATCTTGGTCATTCTTTTAATTTTTATAGATATAAATAATAGGAGAGCTAGATTAATATTTAATATAATTTCCTTGTTATGAAAGAAATATCCTAAGATTTAGTAGATAGTAGGTAGATTAAATTTAATTATTATTAATAGTACATAAAACATAGTTACTTAGCTATATAAGTTGATTTTAGAATGAAATTTCTATTCCTAGGATACTAATTTTAAATAATATTAATAATGGAACCTCTCTTAGGTAATACATAAAGGACAAGTAAATTTAATAATTCATTGAGCATATCATAAAGTGAATTAATAAACCATAGAGATAAAACTCAAAAATACAATAGGGGCTAATCAACATATTTGCCAATATTAGAGGGATAGCATGACATAAATAATGTCATGGCTTAAACAAATGATGTTTTAGATTTTAGAAACATTAATAATAAATAATTCAAGGAAAAACTATAAAAATATGTCTCCAATTGAGAGGTACATGCTTATCATTTATATTTAATGGTTCATTTAGGAAAATAGTATATCTTCATTTGAATATTCAGATGAACGGGTACTAAGCCCAACTCTAGGGACAAATGAATACTTTAATGAAATGATATATTTCACTTGTAAAAGTGTAAAAATAGGAAATTAAAGAAGTGTTAACTTATTGGTATCCATAGATTGAAATATGGAGTTTATATAGAATAAGTATACCATAATGAAACTTAAAGTATGCCTATAATTAACAAAATGCAATTTAATTGTGATATTATTAATTATTAAGTGATATTTTTAGGATTATCTAGTCTAAGTTTGTAATAATGCTGAATAAAAGGCATATAGCACTTATTATAGATTATAACATTTTGTGGATTTACTTATCTATTTTTTCATACTATATTCCTATAATATTAATGTTTTTTAAAGGTAGGCTAAAGGTAAGCTTCAATCCTAGATTTTCATGGGCTTAATTTTCTTATTTTTAAATTATCTAATTTTAGATTAACTTTTATGTCACATAGGCTATTTATAGAATGATTCATGTGACTATGCAATCCAATTGCATTCATGATCCTAT
>JARHVA010005413.1:965000-972500 GCA_037957365.1 Torreya grandis | reverse complement strand
ATTCATGCAAAAGTATTTATTATGATGTTGTGCTTGAATTCACTTATGATGACTTAGAAACTAAGACATAACATGCACTTTTATTTTTCACATCTAGCAAGATCTCTTTTTCAAAAATAATCAACACCTTTGGACTCTTTTTCACATCAATACAATTACCTTTCAATGGAATTAATTTATGTGTTACTTTATCTTTACACAATGTGTATGCATTTATGGGACCATCATTATACACCTTCTGTTCAAACTATGAAGGGCTTCTAATGGAAATATGAAAAACTTCCATTAGTTTTATGTGACAAAAAACTTCATCTTTATATATAGTAATCTAAAAAATTACTAAATATTATTCATTCACCAAAACCTAATTTCTTTTCAATAACTACTAAACCTTATATGGATTAGGATGAAAAATTTAATTCAAACTAAGTTTATTTACCATTTATTGAAAAATTAAATTATGAGTCTATTACTATTTAAAATTTATCCTCTTATGTGTCCTAAAAAATTGATCCTCAATTTCTTCATCCTCTTACATCTCATGATCTCTAGGTTCTTCTTATGTACCATCAATATTGCTTTCATCATCTACACCCACAACACATGAAAATTACATTATTTTGATAACCTCCATTTAGTATTGCATATCTCTCATGAATCTAACAAGATATTTAAGTCTTAGTTTTTTTGCCACACTTACCCTTATATAGTATAATCCTTCTCTATGTGTCATTTCCTTATAAATATAGATTTTTAGCAAATAATTCTCTCAACATATAAAATTAGCCAATTCACATACACCTTATCCATGAAATTTGTACTAGAAGATGTCTGTAGCTACTTTATACCAACGCTTATAAATACATAAAGAAAAAATAACCAACAAGACCTTAAACTATGTTCTAATTTCAAATGATGTAGTCATGGATAGGGGTCTGACTTAAGATATGCCTTATACCATGCTACCTTCATAGTACAAAGCAAAATATGCAATAAGATACATCAACACAATTCATGTGTTTATTAGATAACAAGAAAAAGAAACACAACAATAATGACACCAAAACCTCAAAATGGGATGTATTACAACACTAAATCTGTAGATATTTGTTTTCTAGGTCACAATATTTACAAGTATAGATTAAACATTAGAACAATCACTCGTAAATATTAGTAAACTCCAATACTCTAACCTATTTAATTTTCATAAGTGTATTGGCATGGTTATAAATGGGTAAGACCCACCTACTACATCTAGTGTTTGACCACCAAGAACATCATTGACATGTACCTTAGATTGCCAAAACTATTAAATATTTCTAACAATTCCAAGGCAACAATAAGTTATAGCTTGACGCATCATTGCATACTACATCATTGAAAATACTAAAGGAATCAATATCAGATCCCCATGAATTTAATTATTAAATTTCTACTATTTTTTAATATCTCATTTCATAACACATCACAACAATATATGCACCAAAACCAATTGTGCATAAAAAAATCACATTGAATCATAAGACTTCACAACCAACAAATGCACTACAAATCCTTGCATTGTTATCCTCATGTCCACCGAGGAACATTAAAAAAATATACATGCTCAAATGAGGAGCAAAAAAAAACATAAATATTTATGTAATTGCAAAAACTTATGAACAAAGACGTACATCCAATAATAAATTTCCTAAACTATTATTATTTTTTTGTTGATGGATGATTACACATGACCTCAGATGCCCCTACATCATGGTGAAGACCTATTGTGAAAAAAAATAGAAAAATATATGTATTATGATTGTTTAACAAAAAATATATGGTGAAAAGGACCTAATGAACAAACAACAAACTTTGATGTGAATAATGTCAAGTACCTAGAAAAGGACCTGAATCCATTAAGAATACTTTTCACAACATGAATAGGCTAATGAAATTCAAAGTGAATCAAAGAATGAGCAATATGTCGTAGGTTTTTGAATTGGTATATCTATTGAATATTAAACGCAATCTCGTCTTTCTAATGAGAGTTTTATAAAATATATATACTAAAGCATGCTTCTAAAAGACTTTAATATTGTAACTATTTAATATGACTAGATAATTAATATTTACTTTCAATAATTTGATACATTTATGGAGATCTATGAATATAATATTAACGTTTAATTATGTAATCAATAACTTTTTTCAAATTATGAATGCAAAATTTAAAAACTAATAATGATATTTTTGGAATGCCATATCACATTTCTTAAAAACCAATAATAATAAAATTAGATTCAAATACAACATGTTAATTAAAAATTAATAATAACAATATTAAAATCTAATATCATACAAATTAGCATACTAATAATATCAATATTACAATATAATTTTGACATTTAAAATACTTCACATGATGACATTAGAAATTTAGATTTTTAGTGTTTTTCTTAGATATATTAAAATGATTGTTAAACTTTCATTTTATTTTATAGACTAATATATGATTAATAAATATTGGAAGAATATATGAAGCTTCATTTTTTAAAATATTATAAGTAATAATAATATTTTTATTATATAATCTATTTTAATTCTTAAAACAATTTTAATCATCTGTAAACATTAATATCATTATCTTCATCTTATTTCATCATAGAACTAAAGACCAATTCTAGCCATTCGTTTCATCATAAGACCAATATTAGCCATTCGTATTCATAAACATTAATATCATTGTCTTTTATCTTGTTTCATCATATCTGATACTCGAGGCTTCGCATGGACTAATAACAAACAACAATAAAATGAGGGAGAAAACATGGTACCGAAGCTACGCAAACAACGAACTGCCGACTAATAACCACACATTGCAATCGAAGTGTCGTAAACATTATTGACAAATGCGAGCTTTGCAGTCCAATTTTTGACTTTTAGAAACAAGATAGCGAGGAACGGAAAGATTCACACATTATGGAATCAAAAGTCTAACGGCTGACAAAAGGTCTGAATAAAAATAAATTAATCGTACTCATTTATTAACCACCGTAACAGCTACGCAATTGAACTTTCTCTTTTCGAGCTGGTATAAAGCCAGACAATCCACGGCCTCTTCCATATAATCTAATCGATATGGATAGAGGCATATCCAAGCTTTTACCATGCTCACTAACACCAACAGCAATCATTGTATTCATAACACTGCCTATTGTATTCATAGCACTATTCATTTGTGTAAATAGAGCACAGGCAATGTTGCCGCGTGGACCACGAGGGTTGCCAATATTAGGTAGTTTGTTAGATCTGGGTTCGAATTCTCATCAATCTTTGTATATTCTTTCGAAATGTATGGTGGTTTGATGTATCTTAAATTAGGCACCACTCCAGCTATTGTAGTTTCTTTGTAGATGCTGCAAGTGCAATATTGAAGACTTTAGATTCTACTTTTTGTAACAGACCGGTGACTGACGGAGCTGCAGCAGATATAGTCTTGTACAACAAAAGCAATATTGGCTGGTCTCCCAAATGGAAAATGTTGAGAAAGCTGTGCACTTTCCATCTGTTAAGCCCCCAAAGTTTGGAGGAGTGGTTGGAATCCACAGAAGAAGAAATGGCACTGTTACTTGCCTCCATCCTCAGACAAGCAGCTACTGATCCTGCCCTAAATCTCGGAGATTTTCTTAATGTCTTCACCTTTAATGTTATTGCACAGATGACATTGAAGATGAGAATATTCAATGACAACAATGCAGAGGCGTTGCGTTTCAGAGATTTGATAAAGGATTTCTTATAAACGGCTGCTCATTTTAGGATCGAGGATTTTGTTCCTTTCTTAGCTTGGATTGGTTTCAGTGGTACTTCTCATCAGGAAATGAAGCAGCTACACAAGCGCATCAAGGAAATCTAATACAGAAAAAATAGGGTCCAAAAATTTACTTTAATAATTTTTTTCAAGATTTTTCTATTTTAAAAAATTGTATATTTTTAGAACCGAAAGTCAATTTCAGTTGAATTTCATTCCATAGGGTAATTTTAACATTTAGATTATTTTGGAAAATTTTTAGAGCTACGTGCACTTGCAATCGAAACTTACTATAAATAGTGGCTGCTAAAAATAGATTTTTCTTTTTAGGTTTTATTTTCTTTCGAATTTTGCATGTAGACTATAATTTCTGAGTTTAGGCTTATTTAATCATGGTTTTGGTTTGTAATTATTCAAGCAATCAATATGGATCAATTTTGAGTATTATTTCAAAATCTTGGCCTATTGATAATTTTTTTGTTCTTGATAGTTTTTTTGGGTTCATTATCCGGTATCAAATCAAGTTCGAATCTTGAAAGAGTAAAGAATGGTGAGAGGACAAGGAGGTATGGCACCGGCGAACTAGACTATACAAGAACTATAGAGGCAAGTTCAACAATTAATAGAGGTTATCACCAATCAAGCAAGGAGTGAAACTGGTGATGAGAAAAACACAGATTGTGATAAAGAAATTCAGCAAGAAGATCAACAACAAGAGCAACCACCATTGATGGAAGAGAAGATGGTTCGGGCTTTAGAAGGAATGAATGAAGGAATCAAAGTTGATATTCCAGATTATGGGGCCATTTTAAAACTAGAGGAGTTGATAGATTGGATGAATAGCATGGAAAAATTCTTCGAGTGGAAGACCATGAGAGAAGACAAGAAGGTAAAATTTGCATGCATAAAATTGAAAGGTCATGCAATTATTTGGTGGGATCACTTATAGAAAGAGAGACAGAGAAAAGGTAAAGAGAAAATTAATACATGAAAAAAGATGGGAAAGAAGCTGGTGGATAAATTTCTTCCTGTAGATTATGCACAAACCCTATACAAAAGATTTCAAAATTTAAGGCAAAAAGATCACAGTATACAAGAGTATATAGATAAATTTTACAAGATTTCTATACGAGTAGAGAAAATGAATGCAAGGTATATAAATGGTTTGAAATTGTCTATTGAAGATGAATTAAGCATGCATAGAATACTTAACATGGAGGAGGCTTATCAATGAGCTCTGAAGGCAGAAAAAAAAACAAAATAGACAAAATTTTAGAAGGACATCTCTTGGTCCAAGAAGAGGCATATCCCCTCTAGTAAGGGGATGCATTGGGTTTAATACTACCAAAGATGGTTTTAATGCTAATAAATGTGAATCATCACATGGTATAGAAAGGCAAGATGATAATAGGTAAGGGTTTCAATACCAACAAAGAGGAAGAGGGTTTTAAAGAGGATGAGGTTACAATGGTGCTAGAAGATGGTTTTTGATTCAACTCAGATCTTATGTCTGTTATAGATGTAGAGAAGAAGGGCATATAGAATTTGACTGTCCACATTATCAAGATCAAGGAAAGAGGTAAGAAGATCGCAAAAGAGTAAACCTAGTTGAGGCTGAGCCAGGAGAGCAAATTATTGAAACTACGCTAGCAAATATATGAGAGAATCACATGATGAGAAGAACCATGGTCTCTCTAAAGAAAGAACAAGTGTAGAATAAATAAGGTGGTGATGCATGGATGCAATCAAATATTTTTTGAAAAAGAAGTACTCTGGGTGGAAAGGTATGCAAATTAATTATAGATGGTGATAGTTTTGAAAATATGGTTTCTAGGGAAATGATTGAGAAACTAAATTTGCAATGTCAAAAACATCCTAACCCTTATCTAATTTCAATGGTTTAAGAAAATAAATGAAGTTACAATAGACAAAAGGTGCTTAATCAAGTTTTCTATAGAAAAAAATTACAATGATGAAATATGGTGTGATGTTATTTCAATGGATGCATACCATATGTTATTAGGGAGACGATGGAAATTTGATAGAAAAGTAGTTCATGATGGAGAAAAGAACACATACAATTTTTGGAAGGTAGTACAAATACAATTTTTTTACCTCTTAAAGAGGAAGAGAAGATAGAAATCATGCTTTGTACTAATGAATTTATCTAAGATGTGAAGGTAACAGGTTGCTATTATGCACTAGTAACAAAGAATAAAGAAATAAAAATGGTACCAATACTAACAGAAGCAACAAGAGTGTTGAAATAATATGCAAATGTTATGCCTAATGAGTTACTAGATGGTTTACCACCAAAGAGAGATATTCAACATCACATTAATTTGAGTCTAGGAGCAGCTCTATCCAATCAAGCCGCATATAGAATGAATCCAATAGAATATGCAAAATTAAATAAACATGTTACTAAATTGCTAAAGAAGAAAGTAATAAGGGAGAGTATGAGTTCCTGTGCCAAACCAGAGTTTTTTAACTCCAAATAAAGATGGAGGATGGAGAATATGTGTAGATAGTAGAGCAATTAATAAAATTGCAATAAAGTATAGGTTTCCTATACCTCATTTAGATGATATGTTGGATGTTCTTATAGGAGCAAATATTTTATCAAGATTGATCTAAGGAGTAGCTATTATTAGATTCAAATTCATGAAGGAGATGAGTGGAAAACTACATTCAAGACTAGGGATGGCTTATATGAGTGGATGGTGATGCCATTTAGATTATCTAATGAATATAACACATTTATGAGGGTGATAAATACAGTGATATGAGAATATATTGGTAAGTCTATGGTTGTTTATTGTTATTATATTTTGATTTTCATATGACTAAAGAACACTTAAAACATTTGAGAATGGTAATGGATTTGTTAAAAAAGGAGAAGTTATATGCAAATATAAAGAAGTGCATGTTTATGTAGAATAGTTTGGTATTTTTAGGATTTATAGTTTCAACAGATGGTGTGAAAATAGATAAAGAAAAGATAAAAGTGATTGTTGAGTGGCCTATTCAAAAAAGCGTTATAGAGGTAAGAAGTTTCCATGGTTTAACAACTTTTTACAAAAAAAAATTATTAAAATTTTTAGTAGTATTGTGGTACCAATAATATATCGCATGAGAGGGAAGGAATTTGCATGGACTAGAGTAGCCACAGAAAGTTTTGAAATTTTGAAGAAGAAGATTAAAGAAAGACCAATTTTAGCATTCCTAGATTTTAATAAAGAGTTTGAGGTTGATTGTGATGCTTCATTTGTGGGAATTGATATTGTGTTAAGTCAAGAAAGAAAGCCAATATCATATTTCAATGAGAAATTGAATGAGGTAATAACAAAGTATTCTACTTATGATGTTGAAATTTATGCAATTGTACAAGCATTAAGACATTGGAGGCATTACTTTGTGCCCAAGTAGTTTATACTATTCACAAACTATGAGGCTTTGAAGTATGTGAACACACAAAAGAAGTTCAATAATAGCCAAGCATATTGGGTTTGTTTCTTGTAGGTGTATAATTTTGTGTTGAAACATAAATTAGAGAAATAGAACTAGTTAGCTAATGCATTGAGAAAGAGGGTAGCATTATTAACTATTATGGTGAGTGAATTAGTTAGATTTGAAGCTATTAAAGAATTATATGATACTGATCTATATATTAGAAATGTAGTTGAGTAGTGAAAGAATCTATTAATAGG
>JARHVA010005413.1:945000-960000 GCA_037957365.1 Torreya grandis | reverse complement strand
AGGGGAATCAAAGTCCCCAGAAGGTCTCTAATGAACTCCACCTTGACTCTTCAAGAATTGATCTTGTTATTTCTCTTTCTACCTCTCTGACCAAGAGTAACTAGACTATGGTAAAAAGGAAAAGGAAAGGAAATTTTAATTAAAAATAAATGGAAAAGATTGATGATCTCCTCACACATTGATATTCTATGTCCCAAAAAGAATCTCGTGCATTTATATAGAAACTCCCACTATTGATGTTTGGGATTCCTTGATGATCCATCTTATGTTTCTTTTTGGATCGATTATACTTCTTTCTAGGTCTTCGTTTGTTCTCTTAGTTTTGTTATTTGGTACAACTTGATCATTGGTAATATTTTTTGAGGCTTTAGGTCCTTATTATTTTTCTCTTAGCTTGGCTTCTCTAATGAATGGGTTAGTTTTAACCTCCTCCCATGTCTAGGTTGGTTCTTGATCTAGTAAAAATTCATTTGTTGGTCCCTTGGGGACCTTGATGGTTTCATGAGACCTAGGCCTCTTTTTGTCAAGGCTAGTCTTTGGTCAAGCCAAAACTAGCTAGTTTCTACACTAGTCAAATGTAGTAATATCTCTTCCTCTATCTATTCCAGATCTAATCAAAATAGATTGCTTCATGGGGACCTGGGCCCCTTTTTACCCAAGATGGATTTTACTTTTTGTTGTTCCCCCTTTTTGTGTCCCTCCTACTCCTTCACTATAAATACATCTTTTCATTGGGTCCTCTTTGTACTCTTGGTTAGCTATTTTTGGCAAGGAGGTGATCTGATCCTCCTAATGTATCTTTCAATAGGGTTATTTTTTAAATCTTGGTCAAATTTCACAATCTATGGGGAGACCTCTCGATGTCATCTGTAGATGGTACCCACACCAGTTATCAAAGGTGGGGTTACATTAATCTAAACATTAATTTACATAAAAAGTTGAAATTGATCTTTAGGATTGAAAAATTAAAATGTAAAGTGATAAATAGTGAATCAAAATAAAATTCTATAAAATTTAAAATTAAAACATACGTATCTAAGAAAATATATGAAAATTCACATCTTTTAATGTTTTACTGATTTCACTATATTTACAATCCTATCAGAAAGTCACTTCCTACTTAATTTTGAAGATGAAATTAGGCGAATTAGACAATCCTCTAGGTATATAGTATTATATAAGTAAATTCTCTATAAAGGTGTCAAAGATCAAGCATATCTCAAAATAAAAAGGCAAAGCATCTCTAATCCTTCTACACCATGATTATTTGAAGATTCAACTGATTTAAATGATTCACCTTCTAATCTTATATAAAATAGCATATAAATACAAAATAATTATTGGCTTGAAGATTTATAGATTTTTATTGGGAAATACGATGTATATGAGGAATTTGATAATCTATCTCTATATGGAGATGGTGTGAATAAACACTAAATTATTCCAACGAAACACTTAAATTACAAGGTAATTAGAGACATGTGTAACTAGAAGTTAGACGAGCCTATCTTGAAATTGAATATATGTGTTCAACTAATGTCAAAACTTTGAGGATGGTAAATTCTCTGTAAAGACATCAAACATCAATCATATCTCAAAATAAAAAGGCAAAACATCAAATTTAATCATTGTACACCATGGTTATTTGAAGATGTAACTAATTCGAATGATTCACCTACTAATCTCATAGCAAAAAATATCATATAAATACAAAATTATCCTTGGTTTAAAGATTCATAGAAAAAAATTTGAGAAATATAATGTATGCAAGTAATTTGATGATATATCTCTATATGGAGATGGTGTGAATAAACACTAAATTTTGCCAATGCAACACTTAAATTACATGGTAATTAGAGACATGTAACTCATAAGTTAGATAAGCCTATCTTGAAATTGAATATATGTGTTCAACTAATATTAAAATTTTGAGGAAAGTAAAGTCTTTGTAAAGATGTTAAAGATCAAGCAAATCTCAAAATAAAAAGGCCAAACATCTCTAATCCTTGTACACCATGATTGTTTGAGGATCCAATTAATTCAAATGATTCACCTATAAATCTCATAGTAAAAAATAGAATATAAATACAAATTGATCATTGGTTTGAATATCCATAGAAAAATATTTTAGAAATGCGATGTATGCGAGGAATTTGATGATATATTTCTATATGAAGATGGTGTGAATAAACACTAGATTCTGCCAATGAAACACTTCAATTGCAAGGTAATTAGAGACTTGCAGCCTAGAAGTTATATGAACCTATACTAAAGTTGAATATATAAGTCTAGCTAATGTTGAAGCTTTGAGGAAAGAAGTTAAGAAGTTTGTAGCTATTTTTAGTTGAATTAGAACCTCTAAATGGAATCATTATCAACCCTAATTATCTTTCTTTTTGATAAATATTTTGCATCAATTAATGTTTAATATGGAGTAGGTATATCAATGCCAATATTTATAAGGGATAGTAGAGCAAAAGCCTTAACAAACCAACCATATTTGATCTCAACAATTCAAAAATATAACAAAACTTTAAAAAATTATATATATATATATATATATATATATATATATATATATATATATATATATATATATATATATATATGTATATATATATATAAATATGATATTTAGCAAAGACAACTATATAATTCAATAGGAATAACACTTCAATATTTTGTAATGAGTAACATTGAATGAAATATAAATCAATATTTAATTTTAAAATTATATTTTTGTAACATATTTCTATCATATCATATTAGAATGATTAAATAATGTATGAAATAAAAATAAAAAAAAATTATTTAATGTTAGGGTGTGGAGCTAAAAGCTTCACCTTGATGCAAACAAAAGGAGGTTGCTGAGTATGCAGTCACCGGCGTCAGCATGATCACTGACATCGGTTAGTGGATAGTGCAGAAGGAAACTGACCTCGATAGTAGTCGACTGATGTCGGTCACCTCCAGTCAGACAGGGACCAACATCGGTTGCCTGTGGCGGTTCCAGAACTGTTGTTGACAAATAGTCAGTTAAGTGAATGGGTTGTTTTCATGATGAAGACTAGTTCGAGTCTTGAGCTGCAAGTCTAAGCATTGTATGCATGAGATCTATATAATAGACTCATGGGCTGTATTGTTAAGTGTAGAACTAAGAGATTTCTTCCCATGGTAGAATCAAGTAGGATTCTTCATGTATGTAAGATCAGGTTTGATATGCAGGGTGTTGCAAGATCATGGTGGAGATCTACATGGGATAAGTAAGATCAGGTTGGTTTGCAGGGGTGTATGTATGCGAGGGTCAAAAGGAGATTGGAGGGGGAGCAAGATCGTGGTGAGATCTACTTGGAGTACTAGTTCTTACTCGATTGTACTGGTAGTACAATGAGGTGAACAACAACTTGTGTTAGCTGTGTGTTGTGACCTATTGAGAGAAGATTACTCTAGAGGGAAGATTACCGGGAGCCCTTGAGGAGGAAGTCTCACATAGGTGGAAGAAGAGTGTGATCTCTTTATTGTAATTTCCTTTGTAATGAATTGAATACAATTGTGTGTTGCCTCTCATATTTTGTGCTATTTCTCATTGATACTTATTTGTTCTTCTGGTTATTTCCACATCTTAAGTTGCTTATACAATGGTAATCACGTGTGCTCTTAATTTTGACAAGTTGTGTCAGAGCTTTGGGGAACTTAGGTCCTATCAAATGGTATCAGAGTGAGGTTGGACATTCTCAGAGTGAGTTTGACTAACAGATGGCCCAGATCTGGTTAGTGGTTTTTTGATTACAGGTTACTCACAAGGGTTTCTATTTGAGTGGGAGTATAGCAATGGCAGAAGAAGGTAAGCTGAACATGGAGAAATTCTGGCATAGGATTAATACCACAAGGAGTGTGGTGGGTAGTCTTCAAGATTGAGCTTGAAGAGGAATACAAGCTAGGATGCAGATTAGACAAAGTATTGGTATAGGTACAGGTGTAGCTGTTTATCTCCAAGTGGGAGATTGTTAGGGTGTGGAGCTAAAAGCTTCGCCTTGATAAAAATAGAAGGAGGTTGTTGAGTATGCAGTCGTCGGTGTCGACAGGATCACTGACGTCGGTCAGTGGACAGTGCAGAAGGAAACCAACCTCCAGAGCAATCGGCCGATGTTGGTCACCTCCAGTCAGACAGGGACCGACGTCGGTCGCCTGTGGCGGTTCTAGAACTGTTGTTGACGAATAGTCAGTTAAGTTAATGGGTTGTTTGCATGATGAAGACTAGTTTGAGTCTTGAGCCGCAAGTCTAATCATTGTATGCATGAGATCTATATAATAGACTCATGGGCTGTATTGTTAAGTGTAGAACTAGGAGAGTTCTTCCCATGGTAGAATCAAGTAGGATTCTTCATGTATGTAAGATCAGGTTTGATATGCAGGGTGTTGCAGGATCATGGTGGAGATCTACATGTGATAAGTAAGATCAGTTTGGTCTGCAGGGGTGTATGTATGCGAGGGTCAAAAGGAGATCGGCAGGGGAGCAAGATCCAAGGTGACAACAATACATCAAGGAGCAAGATCATGGTGAGATCTACTTGGAGTACCGGTTCATACTCGATTGTACTGGCAGTACAATGAGGTGAAGAACATCTTGTGTTAGCTATGTGTTGTGACCTATTGAGAGAAGATTACTCAGGAGGGAAGATTACTGGGAGCCCTTGAGGAGGAAGCCTCACAGAGGTGGAAGAAGAGTGTGATCTCTTTATTATAATTTCCTTTTTAATGAGTTGAATACAATTGTGTGTTGCCTCTCATATTCTATGCTATTTCTCATTGATAGTTGTTTGTTCTTCTGGTTATTTTCGCATCTTAAGTTGCTTATACAATGGTAATCATGTGTGCTCTTAATTTTGACAAGTTGTGTCAGAGCTTTGGGGAACTTAGGTCCTATCATTTAATTTGTTTTTAATATTAAAATACTAAAATGATTAAAATCTATATTATATTTAAATAATGCTTAGTGTGTTTTTAGGAGAAAATATTTCTTTGATTGAACATAGTATAGAATGATAAATGAAAGTGTAACATAAGCTATATGAATCACTCAAATGCAACACATAAGCATTAATATAAATGTAAGAGAAATAATAATAATAAAATAATTTTTTAATAATATATTTTTATTATATTATAATGAATGAATAATATAAAAATAATAATAATAATCTGTTAAAAGAATATCTGCTTTTAATTATGATATTGCAACGATTAAAATCTTTAATATGCCTGGTGTTTGGTTAGGATAAATATCTCTTTGACTAAACCTAATACATAATGTAATTAATATGAATCAAGTAAATGAAACACATCGTGATTAATGCAAATGTGGCAAGTGGGAATTATTGCTAATGCAGATGTGGTGTGGGAAGCAAGGAGGGTGAATAGGTTTCTATAAACATTTAAAGATATATTACATTTTATTTTTTTAAAACAAAAATAAGAATAGGTTTCTATTAACATTTCAGGATATATTAATTTTTTTTCAAAGGAAAATAAAATTAGGAATTTAAATATACAATTATTTTTTTAATAAATTATTTAAATTTATGTTGATATTATTAAAATGGATCAATTTTTAGATAAATATATGAACAATAATATTGAATTATCGTGAATGGAATGTAGAAAGTCTAATTTCTTCCAAATTCAAATTTATTTAAATATTTATATGTAAAATATTTCAATAGCCTAAATTACTAATAACAATATTCAATTATCTGATTTTATTTTTTATTAAATATTTTTTAGTTAAAAAAAGTCCTAATAATAAATTTAATTTTAAAAATAAGTTATTATCTTAAAATTTTACTATAATACTCAAAAAATTTGTTAAAAAATTGATAAAAAATGTGGATTTGAGGGAAAATATATTATAAATATGTAAACTTAAAATTTTATAATTAAAGAGGAGAATGCCACTTTAAATATTAATAAATTTAAAAAACATATTTTTCAAAATTTTGAAATGAATTAGGAGACATAGAAGACTCACTCCCTCCCTCCCTCCACCAAAACCCTAGCCCTAAGGTTTATTTTGTATTAGTGTAACTTTGAGGGGCACAAAAATGAGGGTGTTGTATGTCAGGGAGGAAGGGTCAGGTAGTTACAACTCCTCTAGAGAATAACCTATGATTTTTGTGGTTGTTAATTGGTTTATAAGGTTTAATTATGGTGGTTTCCTATGGTTGGGTGGGTTCTGAGGTTGAAGAGGTAGTGCTTGGTATCAATGGCTTAGCCTATGGTGGTGAGCGGTCATTTTCTTATTGTGAGGTTGTGTAGATGTCTATTTCATTGTTTGGCTCTATTCTACCTTGGTTTTTTTTGTTTCTTGTGTGTTATGTTTCCATTTTTAGTAGAGGTTTTTATGGGATTGGATGGTAGTGGTTTTTCTTGTACATTTTTCCTTCATTTTTTTGCTTCTAACATTGTGATGGATATTATGTGCTTTTCCCTCTCCATTCTTGTTCTAGGGTTTGGTTAGGATGTTTTTTAGGGTTTTATTTTCCTTACTTAACTTTGTCTGGTCATCAAGGGCATTTTGATGGGTTGGTTTTTCACATGTTTGGGACTACCTGCCTAACAAGGGTGTTATGAGGGTTTGATTCTTTGTTTATACTCGCTAGATTTTGCACAGCCAACAAGGAGGTTGTAATAGATGGAGCCATGTATTCCAACTAATCACTTTATTATGTATGTTTTAATTTATTAATTTTTTAATAATAAAATCATCCGAAAACCTTCTAATAGTAAAATCCATCTTAATAAGAAAAAAATATTCTAGGTCTTTCGCATTGAATGAAATTATGCTACATTGGGAAACTTTACGATCAAGTATTATATGAAACATTAAGGTTAGGAATATACTTTTGGTTGATCCCCCTAGATTCTATTTTTTGATATTATGAGGAATGCTGAGAAACACCTTATTACATGTGTAAATAGTGGAGGCAAGGACATGGAAAGAGGATCATGATGTTGTCATTAGATACCTTGATGTTACTACTGATATTTTTTTGGTTTGATTTGACCACTTTAAAATTTATGCTTGGATATTTTTAGTGTTGGGATTTAGTCCTAACATTTAGATATGAGAATACAATAATACATGGAATAAATAAAAGTGATTTATTTAAATCACGTAGAGTTAAGATAGGATTAATTTTGTTTCCTATGTTTTATGAGATTGATGTCCTATATATTGTAATTTTTTACATTCGAATAATTAAGTTTTTGAGATTGATCAACAATTTGGTGTGTTCTGCACATACTAAGGCCTTTGGATCTTCTCCATTAATGGGGTCATTTCAATCAATGGTATCAAAGTAGGTTTGATAGACCTCTCTATATTTTTTTCCTTGATCATAACAAACCCCATCACTTCTAAACATCATGGCTTTATCTTACATAGCTATTCATCATCCACAATCCTCTCCATGGCTCGCTCCATTTTCCAATGTCAATAGCCTCCATTTGTAGACTCTATCACCACCTTCCTCTACCCAATATCATGGAATTGATTCGATCCACAAATATATGCATGGCATTCATCTTGATTCACCCATGTTTGTCACTCCTATGGAAAAAACATTTAGTTTGATAGAATTAACAGCACCAGATCCTCATACTTCCTCTATACAATGACTACCTTCTCCATCAGTGAAGCAATATAATATTTATTGGGTTATTGTTATAATTTTTAATATTTCATTTATTTTTAGGTTTATTTAAAATTAGGATGAGTCATAGTTATTGTGTTTTAATATGAGTCAATTTTTGTCTTTAGTATTGTCCTTAGTATTATATCTTGTGTCAAAATCACTAAAGTTATGTCCTTTTTCATTTTTAGTTGTCTCTTAAATTAAATGTCATTTTGAGTTTTTGTATGTAATAATTTAGACATATTTTCAAGCGAACCCAATGTTCATATTCAAGGGGGACAATTTTAGGTGTATGTTAGAAATAACTGAAAGAATGTTGGGATTTAGTCCTAACATTTAGATATGAAAATATAATAATACATAGAATAAATAAAAGTCATTTATTTAAATCATGTAGAGTTAGGATAGAATTAATTTTATCTCTTATGTTTAAGGATATTGATGTGCTATATATTTTAATTTTCTATATTTAAATAATTATGTTTTTTAGATTGATCAACAATTTAGTGTGCTCTACACATACCATAGCCTTTGGCTCTTCTCCATTAATGGGGTGATTCCCATCATTTAGTTGTAGTATTTGATCATCCATCTAAGGGTTGTAAATTTTTGTCAAGGCAACGACTGGATTGGGGTCTTAAAAGTGTAGATTACAATTTCCATGATAGATATATTGAAGTAGAGTGGCAAAGATAATTTAAGGGATGGACAAAATTGGTAGGGGAAATTATTTTAGTCGAGGAGGATATGGATAAAGATAATTATATGAAACCAAAATTACAAGACAATCTTAAGACTATACTAGAAATTGTTTGGTATATATTTAAGTTTCTACAACTTTAAACCTATTTTATTTACCCATATTTTTCTAGAATGGATAATGATGATGAGCTTGGTAAAAGAATAAATTTTTGAAACAACATTGATGAGAGAGGGAAATTTAGTTATGGATATTTATCTGGTGGAAATATCAAGTATTTATCAATACCTATATGTTTTTAATAAAAAAAATGATTCATATGGTTAAAAGCTTCATTTCTTTTGAAAAATTAAAGATATCCATGTAATACCTTGTGATCTATCAAAGTAACTTCATTGATAATGATTTTAAACTAATAAAATTAACCTTATTCCTTGGTTACCCAATATAAATAAGTATGAATGGGACTTCAAGCC
Source organism: Torreya grandis (assembly GCA_037957365.1). Classification (NCBI taxonomy): domain Eukaryota; kingdom Viridiplantae; phylum Streptophyta; class Pinopsida; order Cupressales; family Taxaceae; genus Torreya; species Torreya grandis. The sequence continues at coordinate 951,130 of JARHVA010005413.1, read as the reverse complement.
TCATTTATTTTTGATTCACTAAACTCATTAGTTTTTTGTTCTATATTATCTTTGGTACTATTTTTAATTTCATGTTAAGAATATATTTTTTAATTATTGGTAAAGGTGGGTTTTTTTTTTAATAAAAAAAATAGGGACCCAAGCCTATACAAGATGCATGTAATAATGATTTGAAGAGCCATAATAGACATAAAAAATTCTCACCACACCAAAGAAACTAGTAAACAACCACTAGATGACATAAAAAATAGAAACTATAATGAAACATATTCTATGACCCCCGAAGAAATTCTCTTTTCAGGATCAAAGGGTCATGTTTGATGGTTTTAGGTCCTTTTTAAAGTGAAATTTCCTCTGTCTATTAACCACTGTCCAATCTCCCCCATGTTTTAAATCCATATAAATGGGAATAGAGATCTCCAATGAGTCCAAAGGTTGGGAGTTCATCAAAGGGATTCAAGCAACATGTTCCATTGTCTACATTTCCTCTAGAAATATTATTTCCACTAATCCATCATATTTCAAAATTCTTTTGTTACACTTTCCACCTAATTTATTCCTTCCACATTTTCCATCAATTTTGGTTACTCCTTTTTTTTCTTTTTTTTTCTTTCTTTTCCATAGATATTTCCAATATCAAATTAAGAACATGACTCTCATCCTCACTCTCATTGACAAATTAGACTATTATATGTTCTAAACTATCATCCTTCCACCATATATTACCTTTTTTGTGCTTGAAATTTTGGAAATCATTGACCAAATATCCTGTTTGAAATAATTTACAGCACCTAAAAGGTACAAAATTTTAGTATAAAGGTTGTAACCATGTTTTGTCCCTAACTTTGAAATCCACTTGTGTAGTGACCTCCTTAGAAATTATGTCAACATTAACTAGAATTAAAGCATAAGTTGAGTGGGCCATTTCTCTTTTTAATGGATCCACATGCCAAAATTCATCTACAAATCTTCTTATGGTTCCAATAATAATATTGTTCCAAAACAAAAGAGGTAGGTTTGGCAATCGGATCCAAATCAACCTTTTGTTAAAAGTTTTAGTGTGGGGGTCGAAGTCTAGATGATAGGTTTCCGCCAGAAGTATGTGATGTTCCCAAGCCAAAAAATATTCATTGAAAACAACATATCTATCTTTAATTGAATTAAAAAACACAATTAAAGTGCCTTTATCTCAAGGAAATATTTCATTCTTAACTTATGTTAAATTTTACTAATGGTTATAGATCAATCTATGGAGATATAGATGGCTAAGACATAAGTCATTAAATCAAAAAATCATTCCTTTAGAAGAGAGCCAACCTTCCCTCTCCAAAACAATTTCAAGCTTCTTATTATCAAAAATGATTTAAAGGATTTGCCTTGATTCCATGTCCAATAAGGAGGACCATGTCATAGTTATTATAATTTTGGGCTATAAATCCATAACATCCATTTAACATAAGCCTAAAAAACCTAGAATTGCTACAAATCCTACTAATAATAATTTTATTTAGCATTTTCAATCACTACTATTTTCAATTTCTTTCCAAACTGAACTTTATTTTTCATTCAAAATAACCACCCCATTTGTGTGAAATGCAAATTTATAAAATTTAAGTTAATTGTGTGTGTGATTGGTTGGATGTAGGATTAGAATTTCAACTTAACCTTTCATTTAATTTAAAATTTTATTTATATCTATCTCTTTTAGGGATTGGTCAATTTAAAAATATATATAGAAATTTTAATATTAGGAGTGTTTATCTTATCCTAAATAATAACACTCTTTTATATTTATATATATTTAAATAAACAAATACTACAAAAATATATGGTTTGCTAATTTTTTAGCCTATAACTACTTACAACTAGTTAATTCTTTTACGTATTAACTACAATCTAAAACCAAAAAAATAAAACCATACCCTATCAATGTTTAGGGTTTGTTTGGATGTGTTGGAAACTCAAAAAATATATTTGATGTGATATTTTAATCTATAAAAAAATATGAAATTAATTTTAGAGTTATAATTCAACCATGCATGCTATGGAGAACTTTAAATAAATTATTTAGACCCTACACCTTTATTGGAAATTAGGGTTTCACAACGCATTCTATGAATAACATATCCTGGTTTATTTATTGCATAATTTAGCTTATTTTATAAAATAATATACTTTCTAAGGTATATCTAACTTGTTTTATATCAATTTTGGAGATTTATATTGTCATGGTTATCGAGTGTTTTAGATGATTAAGATATTACATCATTATTAGGACAAGTAATACAACCTCCTAACTACAATAAATTTTTTATTTATTTCTAATAACATATTAAAATGCTTCCGTTTTATTAATATGAAGGTTATGCTTGGTAATAAATGCATAAAAAATGAATGTGCATTAGATCTACTAGATATCACATTTCTATGCAAACTCATTATGTGAATTACTTCTTAGTGGATGACATGGGATGATTTGTTATATAACATAAGGGATTGCAATTAAATGGTTGGTAACAATAACACCTAAAAGGACTTAAGTTCTACTATACCATCCAATGCATATAACAAGAAAGGTATCTTGGGATTATGTTGTGATGAGTCGATATTTATACCTTTTTTGAGAACTACTTTCATCCATTAAAAATGTTCAATCTTGGGATACTCATGATAATAACCAAAATTCATGATTGGAATGCAAATACCTATGAACCATATTATATATGGCCTATCTAATCTAGGGAGATAGTATTGAGTTCATGAAATGACAAAGCGAACTCTTTTTTAGTATTTACTTGATTTCACCCTATTGTATATGCAAGCCTTGGTAAAATTATGTTGGATATATTTTATCTTTGCTATCATAAAATTTACACTTTTTTTGGTTTCTAGTAAGTAAGAGATAATTGGAATATATATCCTAAAAACCTTACATGGGAAACACCATTGTGACCTAGTTGTGATACTTGATCTGATATAGTCATTGAAATCTATGTCTGTTGTAGGATATAATGGTTTTGCCTTCCTTAATGAATATGCTTGATCCATGTTATTTTATTCACCTTTTATTCGGGACCTCTATGGTTCTTAACTATGGATTATATTTGAAACCCAACCCTAGACCTTATGTTAGGTGATAAATAGAGATTGAATTTTGTATCTTATGTTATTTTTCATATAGGTAGAGCATATAATGGCTTACTATTTAAGAGATGATTTATATAATGATATATACATATGGGATAGTTACACTCAGAGTAACTTTATACTTTAATAAAAAATGTTTAGTTAGACATCTACTTTGTTTTAATATTAGATTATTGGATATCTACAATTATGCCTCAAAATAGAGAGAGAGACTAGGTAAGATTTGCATTGGTATTGTCAATATTGATGGGGGTAGAGTTAAAATTATCAAATGCCTAAATTATTAATATACTATTGAATAATAAATCATGATATTTACATTTGTATTGTCTTGGATATGGTGCATTTCCATACCTCTTTTTTTATGTTTTTTGCACTTATCAATATCATAAGGATTATGAGATGTTCTGGTAATAACATAGGACCATAAATTTGTATGTATAAACCTTTGAATGAAACATGACCCTCTCTTGGGTACTCTAGTTTTTTAAATACTTCCTCCTCACCAAATGAGAACTAAAGTTAGCAAGGAATTTTCAATAAATATATTTTTTACATATGTTTTAGTCATTGTAATCCATGAAGCCGAAAAATTCATATAATTTTTGTATGATTTCACATTTTTCATATATGCCCAAAAGGGAACTTCCTACTACACCACATGGAAAATAATAAATATATTTTAAATTATGTTTAAATTGATGACCATGCCATTTCAAATTTCTCATTTTGATATAGTCTAGGAAGATGTTGGAAAAGTTTATGCAATCATTTTTTACATATATTGTAATTATTATGTTCCATGAGACTATATCATTTGAGTATTTTTTTTAAAATAGTTCTTATGCCTTGTGTATGCTTATGAATTATATAAAAATGGCTATGATGAAAATTTAAATAATAACATCTGATTTTAATTATGGTATGATGGATGGTAATCTAACTTCCAAAGATCCTATTTTTACAAATGCTCAAGGGATGTTGAAAATAGTTATAGATAATTATGTAAAGAGGCCTCTAAGAGTGGATTCCAAATATATTTATTACCATAAACATGGTCATATAACTTATATATTTATTTTCAATATATGTTATTTCTCACCAAATCACATAACACCATTTTTAGTGTTGTGTAAGTGCAGGAATTGTTTTCTATTTATTTATAAGGTTTTATCAAAATGTACTTATTTTTAACTATATATGGGTGGAGATGGACTAATATATCATTGGTATGGGATGCACATTTACCATGATCATATAATTTTTATTTTCATTTCTTTGAATATTTTTTTGTTAATGTTATATTTTTACATAGGATTCTATTTAGATATTAGTCACCACACTTGGAAAAAATGGAAAAATGGGTAATTTTATCTTTTGGCACCCCCAATATTTATTTATTGAATTTTGTATTAATATAAGACCAGATTTTACCAGTGTGGGTATCATCCCAAACACATCATGAGGTCTAGATCTTCCCTTGGTTGGAAAAAGATGGAAAAGTAAACAAATCATCAGGTGAATTAAAAAAGACCCAACTAATAGAGGTAACAAAATTGAAAGATCATAAGCAGACCAAACAAGGTAAGAATAATAGAGAAAAGGCAACAACCAAATTTGACTGGTGTGGGAACCAGTCAGTTTTGGCTACAATTAAAACTATCTTGGGCTATTAGAGAGAGGCCCGAATCTCAAATAAAAAATAGAGTATTGAGCAAGAGTAAAGGAAATTAACACATTGAATCATAAACTATTCATAGGCACAACATGGTCTAGGTCACAAGAGCTGAAACTAGGACCCAAAACCAAGAAAAAGGGGAGGAAATTAGTAAAAATATCAAACTCAAGACTTCACCAGCCCACCAATGGTCAATCTTTACAAATATCAAACTCAATAATAACAACATTAATTATCCAATAGTATAAAATCATAATTTTAAAATTAAAAAACACTTCACCTCATCCACCAGCAAATAACTTCTAAGTAACAATCATGTTAATGACAAGAACAATTAGCTACATAATACCCAAGTGTCATTAATGTTGGTATAGGAAATGTATCTCTAGGGAGCTAAATTTTTCCCTTTTGTCAACTGTATCGAGGATCTTTAAGGGATTCATTCCTAAATTTTTAATGCTTATTTTTCTCTCCTTCTCTTGTGTGTAAAAAATCTACATAATTTTTCTTTCCAAAAAAATTGTGGATAAGTGCTGACACTATCCAAACTAGTTATGCATTCGATGAAGGGATCCTCATCCATGATAGATAAAACTATGTCAAAACTAAGCTCTTTAGAAGACCACTCCATCTTGTACTTATTTTCATAGTTGACGCTCATCCCTATATCATCCTGTGGTGGTGTAGATCTCATGCCATCTAGATTATTAATTTATTCAAGGGGTTTAGTTTTAGACGAAAGTGATAAATGGACCTCCAATTTTTCCTTCCTTACCTTGTTGGGTCCATAGGACAATTCTCCTTTCTCCTTACAATTCACAGTACATCCAATATCTTTTTTTTTAATTCCAAAAATCCTTCTCTCCTTCCATTTTAACCTATGGGGTGGATGCCTCCACAAGGGGAATATCTTTTCAAACTATTAGGGCCATAATATCATCAACATTAGTGGTATTAACCTGCTGAAAGTATTATTTTTTGTCTCCAAATTTATGACCAAAGAAATATCACCTTGATTATATTTCATCATCTCTTTCATACATAATGATCTACATAAGAAATTTTATTCCAGCTTAATAGACTTGGGTAATACTATTTATGCATCAACATTGACATATATTTTATAAAAAAACAAGCATGCTTATTGTTCTGGTCAATGATTCAATTACTACAAGGGAACTAATAGAATTCACAATCCCCATTAGGATGTTTTTCTTCTAGTATTCTAGTGGGAGGCCTGGAACTCTAATCTAAAGAGGGATGTTTCTAGCAAACTCCTTAAATGGGTCAAAACCATACTTCCAT